>CM037631.1:35289323-35649010 GCA_015227895.2 Colaptes auratus
CAAGAAGTTCTTCCCCTGGTTATAAGACCTTTTGGAGAAAGGCAGTGCCCTTTCACCTTGACCGAGACTTCATATCTTTGTGCTGCCACATAGCCACATGGCCTTCCCAAATTCCCACTAAGCCAACTCTGTAGACCACAAAGATGATGTACATTCATTCTGTAACATGTTCATTCACCACCCTGAACACAAGGAAAACACGGTGTGAAAGTGAACAAACAAATAGGGCAATCACCTAGGAAGGAGATGCACAACTCTCAGAAGGGTCTGAGGTCCACAGTGGGAGCAGATTTGGACATTAGGAATAAGTCCTTTACTATTAGAGTGGTGGAACACAGGAACACTTTGCTCAGGGAGACAGTGAAGGCCCCATCCCTGGACATGGGGGTCTGACCAGCCTGCTCTTGACACAAGAACTTGGACTGTAATTAGTTACTTGTGGTTTACAACAAGAAGTCTTGTAGTGTAAAGAATGAGGATGCTATATTCTGAGAGAATTTAGTAGCTAGAAGATTCTTACAGTAAGTTACTAATAAATCACAATGCTCCACCAACATATGGGTGGAAGTTGAGGCATAGGAATTTCCATGTGAACATGAGGACAAATTTTTTCACAGTGAGGGTGACAGAACACTGGAACAGGCTGCCCAGGGGGGCAGTGGAATCTCCCTCTCTGGAGATATTCAAACTACCTGGATGTGTTCCTGTGAGATCTGCTCTAGGTGATCCTGCTATGGCAGGGGGATTGGACTGGATGTTCATTTGAGGTCCCTTCTAGCCTCTTACATTCTGTGTAATGCCCCAGAAATCCATGAGGAATTGGTTCGGGACCTGCTGAGCCACTTGGACACTCACAAGTCCATGGGACCGGATGGGATCCATCCTAGGGTGCTGAGAGAGCGGCAGATGAGCTGGCCAAGCCACTCTCCATTCATTTTCTACATTCTGGCTCACTGGGAGGTCCAGACGACTGGAAACTGGCCAATGTGGTCCCCATCCACAAGAAGGATCGGATGGAGGAACCTGGAAACTCCAGGCCTGTCAGCCTGACCTCAGTGCCAGGGAAAATGATGGAGCAGATTATCTGCGGCAGTAAACTGCACACTGAAAGGATGGCCAAGGGCTCAGGCCCAAGCCAGCTGGATTTAGGAAGGGCAGGTCCTGCCTCTCCAACCTGATCTCCTTCTATGCTCAGGTGACTGCCTGGTGGATGTGGGGAGGCCTGTGGATGTGGTCTACCTGGACTTCAGCAAGGCCTTTGACACCGTCCCCCACAGCAAACTCCTGGCTAAGCTGTCAGCTCGTGGCTGGACAGAAAACACTCTGTGCTGGGTTAGAATGGCCGGAGGGCCGGGCCCAGAGAGTGGTGGTGAATGGTGCCACAGCCAGCTGGAGGCCAGTCACCAGTGGTGTGCCCCAGGGATCAGTGCTGGGCCCCATCCTCTTCAGTGTCTTCACTGACGATCTGGATGAGGGGATGAGACAGTCATCAGCAAATTTGCAGGTGACACCAAGTTGGAAGCAGATGTTGGTCAGTTAGAGGGCAGAAGGGCTCTGCAAAGGGACCTTGGAAAGGCTGGACAGATGGGCAGAGTCCAACAGGATGGCATTCAACAAGTCCAAGTGCCAGGTGCTGCTTTGGCCACAGCAACCCCATGCAGTGTACAGGTGGGGTCAGAGTGGCTGGAGAGCTGCCAAACAGAGAGGGACTCGGGGTGCTGATTGACAGCTGCCTAAACATGAGCAGCAGTGTGCCCAGGTGGCCAAGAAGGCCAATGGCTTCCTGGCCTGCTTAGGAATATAGTGTGGCCAGCAGGGCAGGGAGGTCATTGTGCCTGTACTCCGCTTTGGTAGGCCACACCTTGAGTCCTGTGTCCAGTTCTGGGCCCCTCAGTTTAGGAAGGACATTGAGACACTTGACCGTGTCCAGAGAAGGGCAACGAGGCTGGGGAGAGGCCTGGAGCACAGCCCTATGAGGAGAGGCTGAGGGAGCTGGGGTTGCTTAGCCTGGAGAAGAGGAGGCTCAGGGGTGACCTCATTGCTCTCTACAACTACCTGAAGGGTGGTTGTAGCCAGGAAGGCGTTGGTCTCTTCTCTCTAGCAACCAGCACCAGAACAAGAGGACACAGTCTCAAGCTGCACCAGGGGAAGTTTAGGCTTGAGGTGAGGAGAAAGTTCTTGACTGAGAGATTCATTCGCCATTGGAATGTGCTGCCCAGGGAGGTGGTGGAGTCACTGTCCCTGGAGGTGTTCAAGAGGGGATTGGATGTGGCAATTGGTGCTGTGGTCTAGTCATGGGGTCTGTGGTGACAGGTGGGACTCAATGATCTTTGAGGTCTCTTCCAACCTTGGTGATACTGTGATACTGTGATTCTGTGATCTAGTTGGGGATGTCCCTGCTACTGCAGAAGTGTTGAACTGGATGACCTTTAAAGGTCCTTTCTAACCCAATGCATTCTATGATTCAAATGCTGCAGGATGTTGTTCCTCTGTCTAAATGCTCTGATAGATTGGGACATTCTTAGTTCTTTTCATGAGATGGGCAAAGCAGTCAGGTTGTGAACTGCTGGAGCCTGGAAATTTTATCTGTCTTGGGGTGTTGCACATCCAGCCTTGGGCTGGAAATGAGCAGTAAGAAGAGATTTGGATGGGCTTTTGTCAGGAAGGCTAAATACAACTGGATGTCAACACACTTCCAAAACTCTAGGCTGCCTTTTCGGCCTAGAAGAGAGAAGGCTCTGGGGAGACCTAATAGCAGCCTTCCGTTTCCTGAAGGAAGCTGCAAGAAGGGTGGAGAGAGACTGTTTACAAAAGCCTGCAGTGACAGGGCAAGGGGCAATGGCTTCAAACTAGAGAAGAGTAGATTTAGATTGGATGTTAGGGAGAAGTTCTTTACTACAAGGGTGGTGGAACACTGGAACAGGTTGCCCAGGGAGATGGTTGAGGCCCTATCCTTGGAGATATTCAAAGTGAGGTTCAACAGGGCTTTGGGCAACCTGATCTAGTTGGGGATGTCCCTGCTGACTGCAGAGAGGTTTGGACTGGAATACCTTTGGAGGTCCCTTCCACCCAGACCATTCTATGATTCTATGATTCTGGCTGCAGGAAAATTGTCACTGTAATCACATCATTTATCTCTCTGAATCCTTCCCAGTCCTGCGCTCTGATCATTCAGACTAGAGGAACGCTCTCCTGAGGAATGAACCAACCCTGTAGCTTTGCACCCTTCCCTACATGTGGTCCTTCACCACTGCCTGGGAAACCTTGCACCCATAGTCTCCTCTATGATGCTTTCATGTGCACCCAAAGATGAATGTGTGTCCTTGTTGCCACCATGTGGAACACCATACCGGGGCTGCAAAAAAGAGCTGGTGAATTCAAACACTTTGAGAAGACACAAGCACAAGATACATGTATATATCCCAAGAGCTATGCATTGGAAATCATAGATTCATAGAATTGTTAGGGTTGGAAGGGACCTCAAGGATCATCCAGTTCCAAGCCCCCTGCCATGGGCAGGGACACCTCACACTACATCAGGTTGCTCAGAGCCACATCCAGCCTGGCCTTCAAAACCTCCAGGCATGAGGCTTCCACCACCTCCTTGGGCAACCTGTGCCAGTCTCTCACCACCCTCATGGGGAACAACTTTTTCCTATCATCCAATTTGAATCTCCCCATTTCTTTTTTTTCCATTCCCCTTGGTCCTATCACTCCCTGATGCCCTAAAAAGTCCCTCCCCAGCTTTCTTGCAGCCCCCCTTAAGATATTGGAAGGCCACAATAAGGTCTCCTGGGAGCCTTCTCCTCTCAAACTGAACAGCCTCAACTCTCTCAGTCTGTCCTCATAGGAGAGAAGCTCCAGCCCTCTAATCATCTTCTTGACCCTTCTCTGAACATGCTGGAGCATGTCCAGATCCTTCCTATAATGGTGGTTTGTCCCCCATCCTCAAGGCCAGAGATTTCTCCTTGGGGAAAACACCTTTAGTAAAGTACTTGTGGCTTTTGATGCTTACCAAGGGCTTTAGAGATTGGACAAATGAGGGTTTTTTTGATCCTAAGACCCACTTTCAACAATCACCTGTTGACATGATAATGTTTGTGTGAGTTTGGTCTTGATTCTCAAGTTTCTGTAGAATATGTTAGATAATAGAATATTAGAAAGAATTTTTTTACAGAGAGGGTGGTGAGACACTGGAACAGGTTGCCCAGGGAGATTGTGGATGTCCCCTTCCTGGAGGTGTTCATGGCCAGGTTGGATGAGGCCTTGACCAACCTGGTCCAGTGGAAGGTTTGCCAGTGGAGTTTGAACTAGATGCTCTTTAAGGTCCCTTCTAACCCAAACCATTCTATGACTCTCTATGACTGCATGAAAGGAAGTTGGAGTGAGGTGGGTGTTTGTTTCTTCTCCCATGTAATTAGCAATAGGATGAGAGGAAATAGCCTCAAGTTGTGCCAGGGGAGGTTTAAGTTGGTTATTAGGAAAAAAACTCTTTACTGAAAGAGTGGTTAGGCATTGGAACAGGCTGCCCAGGGCAGTGGTGGAATCACCATCCCTGGAAGTGTCAAAAAACATATAGCCATAGTACTTCAGGGCACAATACTGTTGGGTTGATGGTTTGATTTGATGATCTCAGAGGTCTTTTCCAACATTATTAATTCTGTGTTTCTATGTGGCTGAAACAATGTGGTTAACACATGGCTGAAAATCATAGAATCATAAAATCATGGAATCATAGAATGGTCCAGGCTGGAAGGGACCTCCAAAGGTCATCTGATCCTACCTCCCCACACTTAGCAGGGACATCGCCAACTAGATCAGGTTACCCAGGGCCTCATTGAGCCTCACCTTGAATATCTCCAAGGAAGGGGCCTCATCCACCTCCCTGTGGCTTTTCCTTCTGCATGCAACAGAAGATGGCTTTAATATGATGGGCCTGTGTGTGTGAGAGAATGAAACTCCATAACATCATTAACCATGGGTTCATCAGGATCAATGGTGGAAAAGGCAACTGGATTGCTAACTATGGAGCAGCAACTGCAAGAGGCCTCGTAAAATGTTGAGGAGTTGGTTCAATCTCCGTGGCCTGGACATGGTTTCTAGCTGGGTAAGGGCAGCAGGGGGAAGATCAGAGTTGAAATGTCTCTCTAGGAACACAAACTATTTTCTTGGCTGCTCCCACATTGAATACTCTTTCGAGATCTGTTTATTATTTGATGCTGCCATGGAATCTTTCTGCACACAAGATGCTTGAGATAAGCTCATCCCAAGACCTCTGTGTCAAGGCAGCTGCAAAGCAGAGAATTTTCTGTCTCAGGAGGGCATGGTGAAAAAAAAAACCCATCCAAACCTTTGTAATGAATTACGTTCTTCCCTGGAGAGGAAGGAATGCTTGGAATGATTTAGCTGAGCTGTGTATAGCCCAAGGCTCTGTGCCAAGAGACAAGGGAAGATGTCAGATCCCTTTTATAACTTAGCCCCACCCGTCTAGAAAGACACAGGGCAAAGTGGCTGAAATAGCACAGATGGGAAATGCCAAGCTGGAGAGCAAGAATGGGGAGCAGGGAGAGCATTGGGAACAGCACTGGCGAGGAGGTTTGCACCAAAGAGTGAGGAAAAGGTACTCTGAGCTCCCAGAGCAAGAATGGAAGCTGGGAGGACATTGGGAACAGCACTTGTGAGGAGGTTTGCTCCCAAGAGAAGGCAAAGGGTGCTCTGAGTTGCCACAGCTAACAGGCTTGGACAAGTGAGATCGTAAGCTGGGAATCTCCAAGACAGGAGCCTACAAGGGCATGAAGGAACAGTGTGTGCATTCTGTGCTCAGGGTCTCTATTTCTGCAAAGATGTGAAGGGCTCTGGGGATAGGAAGGTTATCAGCTGTCCCCACTTTTGGTGGATCTTTGTCTGTAGTTAAACTCTTGGAGAAAGGTCCTGGTGGGAAGTCATTAAAAAAAGGTTGTCAGCATTCTTGTTCCTCGGGAAGGGGTAGCAAATTCAACAGTGAGTGTGGTTACAGTGACAAAAGGTTGTGTTGCTATCCATAGGGCTGGGAAAAGGTGTC
This sequence comes from Colaptes auratus, assembly GCA_015227895.2. Classification (NCBI taxonomy): domain Eukaryota; kingdom Metazoa; phylum Chordata; class Aves; order Piciformes; family Picidae; genus Colaptes; species Colaptes auratus. The sequence continues at coordinate 35,295,385 of CM037631.1, forward strand.
TAGATTAAACACTAACTATCAAAGCCTGTGGCTCTTTGTCAGGGTACAAAACCTAAAGGTTTGAGCAAGTGAGCAGCACAGAAAGTCCCAAAGTACTCTCTGTGAGAGTTCAGCACATAAAGATTAAACCCTAAGCAAGACTAGAGCATGCCCAGAGAAAGACAGCAAAGCTGGTGGAGGGTCTAGAACACAAGGAGAGTCTGAGGGAACTGGAGTTGTTTAGGCTGCAGAAAAGGAAGCTGAGGGGAGAAATTCTGGCTCTACAACTACCTGAAAAGAGGTTGTAGCGAGGTGGGTGTTGATCTTTTGTGCCCAGTGGCAGGCAACAGGACAAGAGGAAATGGCCTTAAGTTTTTCCATGGAAGGTGTAGGTTGGTGTGTTGGTTTAACCCACCCACATCACATAAAGCTTGGCTGAAGCCAGTCGGAGAAGCAAATGAAGCTGTATTTTGCAAGCAATAATAGAATGCAATGAATATGTACCAAAATATACACCATTTACAACATTATGCAAGTATTTACAAACAAAGAAACAACACAGAAATCTCCTTGGGCAGGAGAATTCCACCTCACCTTCCCCCATCCTCTCCCCTCCTTTACAATACAATAGAATACAATAGAATAAACCAGGCTGGAAGAGAGCTTCAAGATCACCGCGTCCAACCCATCAACCAATCCAACACCACCTAAACAACTAAACCATGGCACCAAGCAACCCATCAAGTCTCCTCCTGAACACCTCCAATGATGGTGACTCACCACCTCCACGGCAGACATTCAAATGGGCAATCACTCTCCCTGTGTAGAACTTCTCCTGAACTCAGCCTAAACCTCCCCTGGCACAGATTGAGGACTGTGCTCTTGTTTCTGGTGCTGGCTGCCGGGGAGAAGAAGAGACCAACCTCTGCCTGTCTACAACCTCCCTTCAGGTAGTCGTAGAGAGCGATAAGGTCTCCCCATGTCTCCTCCTCTCCAGGCTAAGCACTACCAGTCCTCAGCTCTCATCATAGGGCTTCTGTTCCAAAACCATCAGAAGCTTTGTTGCCCTTCTCTGGACAGGTTCCAGCAAGTCAATCCTTCTAAACTGAGGGCCCAGAACTGGACACAGGACTCAGGTGGTGCCTAACCAGTGCAGTGTACAGGGGCAGAATGACCTCCCTGCTCCTGTGGCCACACTGTTCCTGATGCAGGCCAGGATGCCATTGGCCCTCTTGGCGCTGGGCACACTGCAGGATGTTCAGCTACAATCAACCAGCCCCCAGGTCCCTCTCTGCCTGGCCGCTCTCCAGCCACTCTGACCCCAGCTGTAGCACTGCATGGGGTTGCTGTGGCCAATGTGCAGAACCCAGCACTTGGATGTCTTCAATCTCATGGCCTTGGACTATGCCCATCTGTCCAGCCTGTCGAGGTCCCTCTGCAAAGCTTCTCTAACACCAGCAGACCAACATCCTGCCCCAGCTTGGTGTCATCTGCAAATTTACTGCTGATGGACTCAATGCCCTCTCCAGATCATCAATAAAGATGTTGAAGAGAATGGGCCCAGCACTGATCCCTGGGGCACACCACTAGTGCCTGGCTGCCAGCTGGATGTGGCACCATTCACCACCACTCTCTGGGCTTGGCCCTCCAGCCAGTTCCTAACCCAACGCAGTGTGCTCCTGTCCAAGCCATGGGCTGACAGCTTGGCCAGGAGTTTGCTGTGGTGCATGGTGTCAAAGGCCTTGCAGAGGTCCAGGTAGACCACATCCACAGGCCTCCCCACATCCACCAGGCAGTCACCTGATCATAGAAGGAGATCAGGTTGGTCAGGCAGGACCTTTTCCCTCTGGTTAATTAGAAGAACAGAGAAAAGGAGAAAATGTTAGAGGGATTTTTTTTTTTGTTAGCTCAAAAGCATTTTTAGTAAGTCAGTATTGCTTATCTCAAGGCTGTAGATGACAAGCAGTCTCCCTCTGTCCAGGACAGCAGCATGCATGCCAGCAGAAAGAGACGGAGGAAAGGAATGAGAGCAGAATGTGAGATGGTAAAACTATATCCCACTCATCTGGCCAATGAAATTCATTTAGAATTATCTCTCTTGTTCACCTTGTTACACTCAACTATTCAGCTAGAGAATTTGCAGCTATCTTTCTTAAAGGCACAGCCTAAACTGTCACAGTTGGACATTAGGAAAAATATCTTACCCAAGAGAGTTGTCAAGACCTGGAACAGGCTGCTCAGGGCAGTGGTGGAGTCACCTTCCCCGGAAGGATCTAAAAGACCTTTGTTGTGGTGCTGAGGGACAGGATTTAGTGGTGTTCTGGCAGTGTTAGATTTAACACTTGGACCTGAAGATCTTGAAGGTCTCTTCCAATCAACATGATTCTGTGGTTCTGTGATTTTATGTTCATTTTGGTGACCAGATCTTTCAGGCTTTCCTTGAGCTTCTTTCCAACAGTTTACCGTGGCGAGCCCTGATTAATTTAGGGGATCTGTTGGTCCCTAGCCAGCAACAACTCCCCAGCCATCCCACTGCCTTTTGCTGCCTAGCCTGCAGCATTCTTGGAACCCTTATGTCCTCTGCAGACAGTGGAGACACATTGTGTGAGGGAACAATATGCTCACAGCATTATCTCTGAAGCCCCTGATGTATGAAGTTGTTCCTCGTGCCTCAGAAAACTTTTGCTGCAATCTAATGGCATAAAACTGTGCTTGGATGAAATCCCTAGTACCACTGAATAGATTTATTGCTGTACTTAAAATTCCCATCTCCACAATCTTGGTAATTAATGAACACCCAGAGGTCATGTTTTGCAGGGGCTTAGAAAAGGAAAGGCTTTAAGGACCATGAATATGCTTTTTGTTTGTGTGCATTTGGAGGGGAACATAATTTTTTTCCCATTAAATCAGGAACAAATTTGGTATGAGAATAAAGCAGAGCTCATGAAAAGGGGGAGCAGATAACACAACAAATGTTCTCTGTGGGACAGCAATGTGCCTTTGTAGCCAAGAGGGCAAATTGGATCCCTGGGTGCACCAAGAAAAGTGTGTCCAGCAGGTCTAGGGAGGTTTTTCTCCCCCTCTACTCTGCCCTGGTGAGACCACACCTGGAGTATTGTGTCCAGTTTTAGGCTGCCCAGTTCAAAAGTGACAGGGACCTGCCACAAAGATGATCAGGGGACTTGAGCATCTCCCCTATGAAGAGAGACTGAGAGCCCTGGGGATGTTTAGTCTGGAGAAGACTGAGAGGGGATCTGATCAATATCTGTAAATATTTGAGGAGTGGGTTTCAAGTGGAGGGGCCAAGCTCTTTTGGTGATGCACAGTAATAAGCCAAGGAGCAATGGATACAAACTTGAAAGGTTTCACCTCAACATGAGGAGAGACTTCTTTACAGTGAGGGTGACACAGCATTGGAACTGACTGCCCGGAGAGGTTGTGGAGTCTCCTTTCTCTAAAGACTTTCAAAACCCACCTGGATGCATTCCTGTGCAGACTACCCTGTGTGATGCTGCTTTGGCAGGGGGGTGGACTCCATGATCTCTGGAGGTCCTATACAACCTCTAACATTCTGTGATTCCTGTGGTTGAAGCACTTGAATGAACCTCAAAGGGTCAAATTTTGTTCCCATCTCTGTCACAGAGTAGTCTGTGATCTTGGCTAAGATGCTGTGCCAGATCTGGGCTAAATACATTAGTAACTGTCTGTCTGTCACTCTTGTGGTGGACATGGCAGACAGAACTGCTACTCAACCACTGTCTAGACCACAGGATGCTACATTTATGCTAGCTGACACCAATGTGTTAATAACTTCTGCAGCCAACAATTTGCTTAGTCTTTATGCTAAAGCCCTAAGGAAGAACCTTCAGTTGGTCCCTTCTGCTACCTGATCCCAAGTTCTGAGCCTAAGCTAAATATATCTTGCACAAGAGGTGACAATGTGCATGTTTCCATAGGGCCTTTTCATGCAGGTGACCTCTTATCTCATTCTTGCTCCACTTGAGACTTGACCTCTTGCGTGAACCCAAAGCTCCAATTGCTCTTTCCTAGGACACAAGATGACAAGCTGCCTACTATGGAAGCTTGAGATGGGAAGTGTTCTCTTGAACAGAAATATTGAGACATCAAATCTAGAAGCACAAATACAAAGGTTGGTGCTGAAGCAGGAGGGGCATGTCTTGCCTAGATGTGCATGTCTTGCCTAGATGTGCTTAAGGCATGCTCCCCTCTTTCATCCTGGCTGTTGGAGGAAGGTCTTAATTCCTCTGCTTTTAAAGATCTCTTCTCTGCATATACACACTTTAGGGAGAGGCACCTGCACTCTGCACACCTGAGGCTTTCCTCACATAGCAAGGGAGAGAAAAAAGCCATACTCTAGAACAGTCAACAGAACATTTTGAAAGCAGAGTCTGAAGTCTTCAGAAGTAGACAACTTCACAGATCCTGTTGATTTCCATAGAATTTGGGTACCCTTACACCACCTTAGACCTGTTCAGCTCTTCAGCTGTATAGGGGAGGTGATGTCTTCCCTCTTTTGGTCAGCATTCATGGAATGTTCTTTGGGAGGGGGAAAACTCTACCAAATGTTTACTCAGAGTGCAGAGAAGGCTACTGTAGTACCACCTTGCACCTCTTGGTAAAGCAACTGGTGATGTTGCCAGGAGCCTGTGCCACCAGCCCTTAGGGAGCTGTCAGAGTAACCAGAGGTGCTTTGTGAAGGACTTGGTTGGGTGAGCCCCATCATTGTCATCTTTCCCATTCAGATTCTTAATTATAGAATCACAGAATCATTAAGATTGGAAAAGACCTCTAAGGTCTGCTCTGACCTCTGCTACAAGGACAGGCCAAGGGAGCTGGGGTTGTTCAGCCTGGAGAAGAGGAGGTGCTGGGGAGACCTAATAGCAGCCTTCCAGTACCTGAAGGAGGCCTACAGAAAAGATGGAGAGAGACTGTTTACAAGGGCCTGAGGTGACAGAACAAGGAGCAATGGCTTCAGACTAGAGAAGGGCAGATTTAGATTGGATATCAGAAAGAAGTTCTTCACCATCAGGGTGGTGGAGTACTGGAACAGGTTGCCCAGGGAGGTGGTTGAGGCCCATTCCTTGGAGATATTCAAGGTGAGGCTTGTCAGTGCCCTGGGCAACCTGATCTAGTTGAGGATGTCCCTGCTGCCTGCAGGGAGGTTGGACTGGATGACCTTGGGAGGTCCCTTCCGGCCTGGACCATTCTACAGTTCTATGATTCTATGATCATTGGGTCCAACCTTCTACCCAACACCTCTGACCGCTAAACCATGTCCTGAAGTGCCACATCTACAAGTTGTATGAGCACCTCCAGGGATAGCGACTCCATCACCTTCCTGGGCAGCCTGTTCTAATGCCTGACCAATCATTCAGTAATGAAGTTCTCTCTGCTATCCAGTCTAAACTCCCCCTGGCACAGCTTAAAGCCATTTCCTCTTGTCCTGTCATTAGTTACTTGAGCAAAGAGGCCAACACTGTCCTCACTACACCTCCTTTCAGGTCCTTTTCTGCCAGGCAGATTGCCAGCCACACTGCCTCAAGCCTGTAGCATTGTATGGAGTTGTTGTGACACAAGTGCAAGACCCAGCGTTTGCCCTTATTAAACCTCATGCAATTAACACTACCCCCTGGTCCAGCCTATCCAGCACAGGAGGTTCCACCTCAACATTAGGAGGAACTTCTTCACTGTGAAGGTCACAGAGCACTGAAACAGGCTCCCCAGAGAGGTTGTGGAGTCTCCTTCTCTGGAGACTCTCAAGACCCATCTGGATGCATTCCTGTGTGACCTGTGCTAGATTCTATGGTCCTGCTCTGGCAGGGAGTTGGACTCAATGATCTCTAGAGGTCCCTTCCACCCCTAACATCCTGTGAGCTTGTGATCTCTCTGAAGAGTCTTTCTACCCTCAAGCAGGTCAATACTTCCATTTAATTTTGTGTTGTCTCCAGTAGGTAGTATTTTTGCCTTGAGTGTGGAGTATTCTTGCCCTAAGAGCTAGCTAGGTGTAAACATGGGGTCTTCACCTGCCTTGAAGCTTTTGCTGTGTGTGAGGGTCTGCAGAGTCTGTGGTAAGAGGAGGGTTTTTCCCAAAGGCAACTTTCACACAGCCCATGGTGAGTATTTCTGGGGAGCTGTCACTAACATTCCCGAACCACAGAAAAAATATGATCCTTTGGCAACTCTAGAGATGACTGTAGGATATAAAAGGAGAAAGGGTGGGGCTGGGGGAGATCCCAGAGGACAGACAGTAGCCTGTTCCCACACAAGGACTGGAGGGTGTGATGCCAATCCCAGCCGTTTGCTCAGGGTAAGTTCAGGGCATGCTAACAGAAGTCAGAGACATGGGTGGTTAAGAGAACCATTTCCAGAGGTGGCACCAGTCACAGATGAAATCCTAATGGGATCAATATGTTGAGAATTTCAAATCCCCCAGCAGTGATCCAAATGCTGGGGTAGAGCATGAAACCCCACCAAAGCCATCATCTGAAGCATTACTCATCGTCTGCAGAAATGAAAGCTGATGAGGTGGCAGCCGCCTTGGTCAGAGCTGTTTCGGATTTGAAAGGCCCCAGATAGAGAAAGTTTGAATCAGAAATGCAGAGAAGCCAAGAAGGAATGAGACATGAAGCCACCAGAAGGGATAAAAGGGAGGATATTTCAATACATAAACAAGCATGAGTCTCCCAGGCAGCACAGATGAATATTAACTCCCAGCCAAAGGACAATGACCAGTGATGACACAGAGCAAGAGGGGCTGAAGCAGAATTAGTTGCACTGTCTGCTCTAGGTTTGACATGCAAGTGGATTGAAGGTCAATAGATAGGCATTTCCTGGCTGAATCCTCGTTGTTCGGCCACTCCTGCTTTTAGCTTAGTGTAGAAGTGGCATTAATTACGTACGGAGCACCACATGGGCTGCAGAGCTGCAGGCGGCGAGGCATGGGATCGAAACCTGGGAAATTGGCACCAAACTCCTTCTTGCACTGTCCCACATCTTAGGGCTTTTGGTCACACTGCTTTACTGAGTCTGGGACTTTGCTCCTGTGTAACAGAGATGTAAATCTGCCTTAGCCTGTCTGGTGTTCTGTTGTACAGAGTATGGAATTAACCAGGTTGGAAAAGACCTTCGAGATCAAGTCCAACCTATCACCCAACACCATCTCATCAACTAAACCATGGCACTAAGGTGACTCCACCACCTCCCTGGGCAGCACGTTCCAATGTCCAGTCTCTCTTTCTGGGAAGAACTTCTTCCTAATACCCAGCCTAAACCTCCTCTGGCACAGCTTGAGAATGTGTCCTCTTGTTCTATCAGTGGTTGCCTGTGAGAAGAGACCAACCCCCACCTGGCTACAACCTTATTTAAGGTAGCTGTAGAGAGCAATAAGATCTCCCCTGAGCCTCCTCTTCTCCAGGCTAAACAACCCCAGCTCCCTCAGCCTCTTCTCACAGGGCTGTGCTCCAAACCCCTCCCCAGCTTTGTTGCCCTTTTCTGCGCATGTTCAGGCAACCCAACATCTTAATTAATTTTGTGGCAATTTTAGGCTGTGCCTAGAAAACATTCCACACATCTTGAACAGAAAGTGGTAGAATGTAAATAAATTCCCATTGGATAGAAAAGGAAAATGATGATAGGGTCTACATAATCCCTCTGTTCTGATTGCTAACGTGAGATCTTTGTGCCAACATTCAGGTGAACACAATCTTCAAGTCTTCTTAGGTGCCATGGAAGGCCTTTTCAGATCTTCTGTTGATGCAGAGGTGTTAGGCCTTTTCTGTGATTAAGTCCTGGAAAAGGCCACCCTGGGAAGTGGTGAAATCACCATCTCTGGAGGTATTCAAAAGATGTGTAGACGTGGCACTTAGAGATACAGCTCAGTGGTGACTTGACAGTGCTAGGTTGACAGCTGGATTTGGTGATCTTAAAGGTTCAGCCTGGAGAAGAGAAGGCTCCAAGGAGACCTAATAATGACCTTCCTGTACCTGAAGGGGGACTACAAGAAGGATATAGAGAGAAAATGTTTACAAAGGCCTGCAGTGACAGGACAAGAGGCAATGGCTTCAAATTAGAGAAGAGCAGATTTAGATTGGATGTTAGGATCAAGTTCTGCACCATGAGGGTGGTGGGACACTGGAACAGGTTGCCCAGGGACATGGTTGGGGCCCCATCCCTGGAGATATTCAACATGAGGCTGCACAGGGCTCTGGGTAACCTGAGCTAGTTGAGGATGCCCCTGCTTGCTGCAGAGGGGGTTGGACAGGATGACCTTTGGAGGTCCCTTCCAACACAGACCATTCTATTATTCTCTGATTCTCTGATTCTATGGTTTTGTGAATTTATCTACCTTTGAAATCTTCTGCTGGCTTCAGTCTTTCTCTTCTGTGTTGGAGGAAAATGAATTCCTGCCTGTAAAATCATCTTTATTCCTCATGGAAAATGAGGACACAATTTCAAGCCCTGCCTTTGTACAGTGATACACAAAACACTGATGCAGAATGCACACTGAGCTATATTTTTCTCACCGAACTTACTCTCCCTTTTGCTTGTCAGTCTGGGAAGTATCCCTCCAGAGTGTCCATTTCTAGTCATCTTCATGCAGTGTAAAATGAAACATGCATTGGAATTATTCATGTCATAAGGTGACTCATAAAAGTCATCTGCAGGAGACCCTAGCAACAGAAGGATACAGGAAAATTAAGGAGAATATTGAAGTAGAGTATATCAGAACCAAGGGCTGGAAGGCAAGGTGATGGGAAGCCCATAATTGTCATTAATATATCTATAGCCTTCTAATCTGAAAATTAACCCAAGATTGGATTCAGTTATCCAGCTTGGGGAAAAAAAAACAACCACCCTGTGAGTTTTACAGGGATTTTATTTGGTTTCTGAAGGCACTGTTAAAAGTGCATCTCTGTAGTTCTCAATGTTTCTGGGTTTCATGTGGGGTACCACAGCACCACAGTACATTAGAGGTTGGATGGGACCTCCAGAGATCATGGAGTTCAACCCCCTGCCAAAGCAGGATCACACAGGGTAGTCTGCACAGGAATGCATCCAGGTGGGTTTGGAAAGTCTCCAGAGAAGGAGACTCCACAACCTCTCTGGGCAGCCTGCTCCAGGGCTCTGGCACTCCCACTGTAAAGAAGTTTCTCCTCCTGTTGAGCTGAAACCTTCTATGTTCAAGCTTGAACCTGTTGTTTCTTGTCTTATCTCCTCTTGACACCCACCCCTCAGATATTGATACACATTGATCAGATACACTCTCAGCCCTCTCTTCTCCAGACTAAACAGCCTCTCAGTCTCTCTTCACAGGGGAGATGTTCAAGTCCCCTAATCATCCTCATGGCTCTCCATTGGACTCTCTCCAGCAGCTCCCTGTCTCTCTTGAACTGGGGAGCCCAAAACTGGACACAGGATTGCAGATGTGGTCTCACTAGGGCAGAGTAGAGGGGTAGTGCAGTCTGGACTAGAGGCTGAGGGGAGACCTTGTTGCTCTCTACATCCTGAAAGGAGGTTGTAGTCAGGTGGATGTTGGCCTCTGTGGTGGGGTGAGAAAGTTCCCTCCCCACACACAAGGAAAGAAACCACAGCTAGCTCAGTCGGAAAAGCAGATGAAAGCTATATTTACAGGCAGAAATGGGATGCAATGAATATGTACACAAATATACAATATTTACAATATATACAGGAAAATATAACAATGAACACAATGCAGAAAAACCTTTTCCCTCCAGCCGGCCAGGGGGGTTCCCTGAACCCCCCTCTCTCCCTCCCCACCTCCCCTTTTCCCAAAAAGGGTTAGAGAGAGAGAGAAAGGCAATTAAGGAAGAAAAATTCTGTTAGCTCAAAAGCACATGCAAGAATTAGTGTTCTTATCTGGTTAGCTGTTAACTCAAGGCCGTTCCTGCTTCAGAAAGAGAGAAGCCGTCCAGCCCACAGGACAGAGAAGCACAGACTGCACCCAGCCTGAACCCAGACCAGACTGAACTAACAGAACCCAAACTTAAAATTGCATTCTACAATCTACCAATGAAATTAGTTTAGACTATCTTGTTTTTGTTCAAATATCAAAAACATTCAGCCAGAGTGTTCAGCAACTGTCCCTTTCTTAAAGGCACAGCCTAAACCGGTCACAGCCTCTTCTCCTTAGTAACAAGTGATAGAATGAGAGGAAATTATCTCAAATTGTGCCAGGGAAAGCTTAGATTGCATATAAGGAAAAATTTCCTTACTGGAAGGGTGATCAGGCATTGGAATAGGCTGCCCAGGGAGGTGGTGGAGTCACCATCCCTGAAGGTGTTTCAAAGCAGTTGTAGACATGGCACTGTGGGACATGGTTTAATGGCCATGGTGGTGGTGTGTTGATGGTTGGACCTGATGATCTTAGAAGTCTTTTCCAACCAAAACATTTCTATGATTCTATAAGAAAGCAAGCAAGATTAATTTGGTGGGGAACTGGATAGATCCAATCCAGGATTGAATAGAATAGAATGGAATGGAATGGAATGGAATGGAATGGAATAGAATAGAATAGAATAGAATAGAATAGAATAGAATAGAATAGAATAGACCAGGTTGGAAGAGACCCTCAAGATCATCACGTCCAAGCTATCATCCAACACCACCTAATCAACAATTGTGGTAATTTCTTTTAGTTAATAAAAATCCAATTTTAAATGATACCTGACATCCCTTTTATTGCATTTTCCTGCCTCTGGCAGTGGTCAGCATGGGGCACTTAAAGAAGGGATTTCTTCTCCAGCGAATACTTATCTACTGGCAGCACCAAGCTGTGTGGTGGTGTTGATGCACCAGAGGGATGGGACGTCATCCAGAGGGATCTGGACGAACTGGAGAGCTTGGCTCAGTTGAACCTCATGAGGTAGAACAAGATTGAGTGCAGGATTCTGCACTCAGCTGGAACAATCCTCACTATCAATACAGACTGGAGGATAAGACATTGGAAAGGTATTGGAAAAGCATTTGGGGGTGCTGGTGGATGAGAAGCTGGACATGAGCAGGCAGTGTGAGCTTGCAGCACAGAAGGCCAAGGGCAGCCTGGGCTGCAGCCAAAGCAGCGTTGGCAGCAGATGGAGAAAAGTGACTCTGCCACTTTGCTCAGCTGAGTCCTCACTGTGTACAGGTCTGGAGCGCTCAGTATAGGAAGGATATGGACCTGACGAAGCAGGTCCAGAAGACAGCCACAAAAATGATCAGGGGGTTGGAGCAGCTCTGCTCTGAGGACAGGCTGAGAGGGCTGGGGGTGCTCAGCCTGGAGAAGAGGAGGCTCCAGGGAGACCTAATAGCAATTTTCCAGTACCTGAAGTGGGCTACAGGAAGGCTGGAGAGAGGCTGTTTGCAAAGGTTTGCAAAGGACAGTATGAGGGCTTCAAATTAGAGAAGGGAAGATTTAGATTGGATATTAGGAACAGGTACTTTACTACGAGAGTAGTGGAGGACTGGAAGAGGTTGCCCAGGGAGGTGGTTGAGGCCCAGTTCCTGGACATATTCAAGGTGAAGCTTGACAGTGCCCTGGGCAACCTGGTCTAGCTGAGGATGTCCCTGCTGACTGCAGGGAGATTGGACTGAATGACCTTTGGAGGTCCCTTCTAGCCTGGACCATTCTATGATTCCATGTGCAGGTAATGGCACCTGGGCAATTCCACAAGTGCAATGAACTGGTCATAGCACTTTGATCTCATGCTTTTCTGTCCTCCTCAGGACCTGATCTACCATTTCTTCACGTGCATCAGAAGAAATCTCATCCTCTTATGACTACGATGAACCACAGTCCTCTGGGCAGATCACAAAGAAAGCTCTAATGGGCAGGCTGGCAGCTTGATAATTTCTTAATTGCATCTCTGGGCAAAGTTCAACTATAACCATTTCCAAAGTGTGGAAATAAACACTTTGCGTGGGTTGCTCCAGTGGTTAAGAACCTCCTACCGTGTCCTGACTTACAGGCTAAGAAAATTGTCTTCCTGCTAGGCAGGATTAAAACAAAATTGGTATCTCCTTTTAGCCCCCCTAAACCTGAAATCTTCTTCAAAGTCTCAGAAAAACAAACAGGCAAAAAAAAAACCCAAACCACCTAACAACAACAAAACAAAACACCATCCCAAGCCATCCACAGCCATCCTGTCCATACTATAAGGAACAGCTTGTTAGAAGGCACCAACTTAGGGTCAGCCCACTCCTTTGCAGAGAGTGAAGAGGAGCTGAAAATAAGAGTGCTTCTGATGATTGCCACCCTGTAAACAGACAGCTAACAAGGAGAATATGGGGCAAGAAAGCTGCTTCCCAATCTGTTCCTCGTAGAAACCCTCATTACCTAAATGGAGCTGGTAAAGCTCATTCTAGGTCTCCTGACAGGTTAATTTATTACCACCCTTTTTCTAGCAAAAGGACACAAGGGGAAAAAAATAATGTGGAGGTTTGGCCTGAAGCATATATCAAGGGATCCAAGGCAATTTATCATTCCCATCCCCTCTGCAGTGTGTGTGATATGGATGTCTCCCTTACAGTTGAGCTTTGGAGCAATAAACTTTGATCACCGCAGGAACTGCTGCATCAACATAAAGCTTGACTTGGTTCACCTTGAAACACACAACTCAAGTCACATCAAGGTCTGGTAATGTTTTTCTGCACCAGGGCTACTCTTTGAACTTTGCTCATCCCAGTAAGTTGTGTTAGGACACAGGGAGAAGTGACCCTTCCACCCCCTCAGCGGCACAGGACTTCTCATGATCCCAAGCAGATCACAGGATCACAGGATGTTAGGGGTTGGAAGGGACTTCTGGAGATCATTGAATACAACCCCCCTGGCAGAGCAGGACCATAGAATCTAGTGCAGGTCACACAGGAACACATCCAGACAGGTCTCGAAAGTCTCTAGAGAAGGAGACTCCACAACCAGGGTATGAGTGCCCCCATCCTAATATAAAGTCCAACAGACAGCTGGATGTGTCCCAAGGGAGGCAAAGCTCTGGCTGCAGGAGAGCTGTCTCAGAGTAGCTGGAAGTGATATCAGAGGTGAAGAACATAAACCAGCCCTGTATCTGCCTTCTGAATGACTAATTGGACTGAGACTTGAACATCAGAGGGTGTCTCATCTGCAGCCAGATTCCGCTATCGCGCTCCACTGATGCTAAAAATGACTAGGATGATAATCCCATCTGTGGGGCAGAAATGCTTTGCAGTGCAAAAGGTGCATCTCCACTTTTTCTTCTTTTCTTTCTTTTTTTTTCCTTTGAAATCTGGGGAGATCTGCAAACCCTAGAAATGATAAAGCCCAAGTTTCCTCCAAAACTGTGGCTCTCAGCTGCCTTTGGTGCCTGAAAAGCCTGTAAAGCCTAACTTGCATTTTTCTTGCTGCCTGATCATTTCTAGTGTCTCCCTTTCTGATTCTCCCTCTCTCCCCTTCCCCCCATTCCCCCTCCTCCTTGTGAGCTCTCAGATGAGCATTTGTAGGATCTCTGGTGGGAATATGATGCAGCTGAGATATAGGACAGACACAGACACCCACTCCCAACCCACAACAGCCTTCTTTGGGGGGATTATATGTAGACAAAATGGCTTAGTCCCAAGTACAAAGGAACTGGAGAAAGTTAATAATTTCCAAGGCTTGGGGGCTAGCTGGGACCTTTGAGATAATCTTATCTGGGCTGTACAACTCAGGCCAAACCACTGCACTAAGTGGCTTCTACGTAAAGCCCTTACCTTATTTATTGTTGTTATTTTAGCTATCAGGCATCATCTTATAGATGAAACATTAAACTAGGATTCAAGACATCAGCGTTCAGTACCTAATCTCCTGCTTCAATTGGTGGTGCTTAATGAACTCTCTGCTTCAGTTCCCTCGGGGCAAAACCAAGCAACAACAATGCTTTACTGTTCCCCTAAATGATTGTAGCTGTGAAATGTTTGTGAAGCTGTTCAGATACCACAGTGGTGAGAGCCATGGAAAAAATCTATACATAAATCCAAGCTGTTTATATTTCTGCTGATAGCAGAGATATCACAGAGGGGTTTTGGTGTGGTTTTTTTTTTTCCCTCTGGTAGGGGTGGTGGTTTGTTGGTTTGCTTTAAATCCCCAAGTGTGGAGAAGCAGCTGACTCTGTCATGTTACACACTGACAGAAGAATTGAGCTTATCAACAGCATAGTACCAAGAAAAGAAATAATAATTAACAAGAGGGGGAATAAATGCTTCTTAGCAGCAGTGTCACTCTTCACATCTTCAAAGCACTTTAGAAATATCTGCCAGGAAGCTGACTTTCCACTCTGACGTTCAGATTCCCAGGGTATTGTTTCTATTTTGGTGGAATGTTTGTTATGACAGCATGACCTTCCTGAAAGAATAGCTTCAGCATTTGAGAACCCATCCCTGGCAGAAGTACATCTCAAACTGCATTTGGAAGTGGCTCTTCTCACACATAGCTAAAAGCATCTGTCAATAACCTGTTATTTCTAAGGAACTGAGCAGGAGTGGTCCATACAGGAGAAAGGGAACCAAATATTTCTCCTCCAAAGTCTAATAAGGAGGTTGCAGGGATGCCTTCATGAGAGAAGTTGGAATTTAACCTCCTAAACATGGTTTTGGCGGGGGGGAAAGATGAAAGTTGAAACGGCATGTGCTAAGGGGACCATATTCCTGTCATTCCCCTCTTCAGAGGTGAAAAAGGGCGCAGGGAGCTGTGGGGCTTCTCCTGGAACAGTGAATTGCAAGTAGAGAGCTGAGCTTTGGAGGAGATTCTCTGGAGGACTTGGTCCTGACCCTGGGCAGCAAAGGTCAGTGTCGCAGGAGGGAGTCCTTTGCAAATCATTGCTCCTGCAGAGGTCAGAAATGTAGTAGCCTGAGAAACGGAGACACCAGAATTCTTGCTAAGGACCTCATAGCATGACCTCTCCAAACTCAGGGGTGGGAATGTTCTCTCTTAGCCCTAAGTGAACAGTACAGCATGGTCAGTTTGGGGCTGTTTCCTAGGGCAGTGTGGCTCTCTGAGTTGTTATCTATGTGCAGTAGGAAGGATATGTTTGCCAGACTCATCTTTACAAACCAATAGTGAATGACATCCCAAGAGCTTCAGGATGGTGTGATGGAAATGGACTGCTCAGCTCCAGCTGAGGTAAATGCTGTCGCATCAGTCCAGGCTTTCTTAGACAGCAAGGATCACCTGCATAACCTGGCTCTGGAGGACACCATGGGCCTTGTTTTGAAGCCTAGATTCACACACACAGAATCACCAAGGTTGGAAGAGACCTCAAAGATCATCAAGATTCAAGGTGAAACGTCCTCATTGGGAGGAGGAGGGAGTGAAGAAGCTGTGCTCCAGAGATTTCAAGCTTGATGCTTTGCAGTGGTTGTTTTGGATTCCCTCTCCCCATCTAAGCATTACATTGAATTTTTTTTCTTGTGAGTAAACACTGCCAAGACAGCTGTAGTATGGGCATTGAAATCACAGAATCATCACAGAATCATAGAGTTATAGAATAATCTAATCACAGACTCATAGAATCATTGAATCACAGAATCATTGAATCATAGAATCACTTCAGATGCAACCATAAACCCACCAGATTACAGAACTGCCTTGCTGTAGCCTCTGGCATGAGGCAGAGCAGCAACAAGCAGTGTAAACAGATCAGCCTGGAGAAATAAACATTAGATTAAAGATTATGTAATGACTCCTTTTAATTAAGTAATTTACTGTCCAAGGTCAGAGACATGGAGTCCCACCTCCCATGGGGTCTGTAATCAGGGGAATTTCTTTGATGTGCAGAGGTTGTGCCAGTTTGCACCCAGACAAGGATCTGACCCTGTGGATTTGCCACTTGCTTCCTTGGAAGGAGGGCAGGCCCAGGTTTGGCAAGACTAAAAAAGATCAAAGAGGTGCAGTTTCTTGGAAACAGCGGAGGAGGGCAAGCCAGTAACTAAAGATTTCCTGCTCCTTCTGTAGGAGAAATGAACAAACAGCCGAACAAACAACAACAACAACAAAAAAAAGAAGCAAGCAACAGGGTTCCTGGTATAACCAAGCCTCCTTTTAAACATCTTTCTCCATCTGGGATATGTGTAATTGCTATCTTCCGGTTGGAGCTACGAATAAAAGGCACTGTAAACATTTCAGAAGGGCCTGGATTCATCCTACCTAAATATAGGCAATGAGCTGTGCTTTCCATCTCACAAGCACGTTACTCTGGGCTCCCTCTGTAACTAAGATGTTCTTTCTATGTCACCAAGCCAGAGGGACAGTGGCTGAGACCTGCTCTAAGGTTGATATTTGTTGCTTATGGTCATTACTCACCAAAGTCAACAGATTGCATTGAATTTACAGAGGTTTCATCGAATCATAGAATGGCTTGAGTTGGAAGGAACCTTAAAGATCATGTAGTTTCAACCCCCATGCTATGGGCAGGCACACCTCTGACTAGGTCTGGTTGCTCAAAGCCTCATCCAGCCTGGTCTTAAAACCCTTCCAGGGATGAAACATCCATAGCTTCTCTGGGCAACACATTCAGGGTTTCACTACCCTCATAGTAAAGAACTTCTTCCTAATGTCCATTATAAACCTACCCTTGCCTAGTTTAAAACCATTTTCCCTTGTCCTATCACCACAGGCCCTTACAAAAAGTCTTGACTCTGCTCTGGACTATGTGGTTCCAAGACCTAATGAGCCCAGAGCCCCAACCATAGCCTGTGCTGCATCCCCAGCAGCATGAGCAGCAGGTTGAGGAGATTCTTCCCCTCTGCTCTACTCTGCTGAGATCCCATGTTTCTGGGTTTGATATGGGGTACCACAGTACCACATTACATTAGAGGTTGGAAGGGATTTCCAGTGGTCATCAAGTCCAACCCCCCTGCCAAAACCAAAGCAGGATCACTCAGGGTAGTCTGCACAGGAATGCATCCAGGTGGGTTTGGAAAATCTCCAGAGAAGGAGACTCCACAACCATTCTGGGCAGCCTGTTCCAGTGCTCTGTCACTATCATCGTAAAGAAGTTTTTCCTCATGTTGAGGTGAAACCTTCTATGTTCAAGTTTGTTCCTTGGCTTATTGCTGTGCACCACCCAAAAGAGCCTGGCCCCCTCCACTTGACACCCAACCCTCAGATATTCACAGACATTGATGAGATCCCCTCTCAGTCTTCTGTTCTCCAGACTAAACAGCCCCAGGGCTCTCAGTCTCTCTCTTTATAGGCGAGATGCTCAAGTCCCCTAATCCTCATTGTTGCTTTCCATTGGACTGGATGCAGTGTTCCAGGTGTGTTCTCACCAGGGCTGAGTAGAGGGGAAGAAGAACCTCCAAAGGCCTGCTGGACACACTTTTCTTAATGCATCCCAGACACTTGTCTTGATGCTTTAGATGGACAAGACAGAGCTGAGGAATCACAGAATCATGGAATTATTGAGGCTAGAATAGACCTCTGAGGTCATCAAGTCCAGCCTATGACCTAACACCACCACACTGACCAGTCCATGTCACTAAGTGCCACATCCAATCTTTCATTAAACACCTCCAGGGATGGCAACCCTGGGGGTAAGAAGAGCATCCTTTTGTTCAGCCCAATATGTAGCAAACATTTATTTAGGAATGCATCGCTACAGACATGATCTAGGGCTTGATGTCTGCTCACACCAGTTCATACCCACAGCAATGATGGGACAAAATAAGCAGATGATTTAGGTGTTATTGTTGAACATATCAGCATAGTGTCTGTCATCAACCTCATCTTATCCCCATGACTCACAGAATCACAGAATCAACCAGGCTGGAAGACTCCTCTGTGATCATCAAGTCCAACCAATCACCCAAGCCTAACTAATCAACCAGACCATGGCACTAAGTGCCTCATCCAGGCTTTTCTTAAACACCTCCAGGGACACTGACCACACGTCTGGGCAGCCCATTCCAATGGCCAATCTCTCGTTCTGTGAAGAACTTCTTTCTAAGTCCAAGCCTAAACTTCCCCCTGTGCAGCTTGAGACTGCATCTTCTTGTTCTGTTGCTGGTTGCCTGAAAGACTCACATGGTCACCCTTCCAAACACAAATGTGGCATGGAGAAAGTATTAGAATAGAATAGAATAGAATAGAATAGAATAGAATAGAATAGAATAGACCAGACCAGGTTGCAGCTTGAGACTGTGTCCTCTTGTTCTGGTGCTGGTTGCCTGGGAGAAGAGACCAACCCCCACCTGACTACTACCTCCCTTAATGTAGTTGTAGATGGCAATAAGGTCTCCCCTGAGTCTCCTCTTCTCCAGGCTAAGTAACCCCAGCTCCCTCAGCCTCTCCTTATAGGGCTTGTGTTCCAAAACCCTCAGCAGCTTTGTTGCCCTTCTCTGGACACCTTCTAGCAAGTCAACATCCTTCCTAAACTGAGGGGCCCAGAACTGGACACAGCACTCAAGGTGTGGCCTAACCAGTGCAGTGTACAGGGGCAGAATGACCTCCCTGCTCCTGCTGGCCACACTGTTCCTGATGCAGGCCAGGATGCCATTGGCCCTCTTGGCTCCCTGGGCACACTACAGGCTCATGTTCAGCCTACCATCCACCAGTACCCCCAGGTCCCCCTCTGCCTGGCTGCTCTCCAGCCACTCTGACCCCAGCCTGTAACACTGCATGGGGTTGCTGTGGCCAATGTGCAGAACCCAGCACTTGGATGTGTTCAATCTCATGCCCTTGGACTCTGCCCATCTGTCCAGCCTGTCGAGATCCCTCTGCAAAGCCTCTCTGCCCTCCAGCAGATCAACTCCTGCCCCCAGCTTGGTGTCATCTGCAAATTTACTGATGATGGACTCATCCAGATCATCAATAAAGATGTTGAAGAGCATGGGGCCCAGCACTGATCCCTGGGGCACACCACTAGTGTCTGGCTGCCAGCCGGATGTGGCACCGTTCACCACCACTCTCTGGGCTCAGCCCTCCAGCCAGTTCCTAACCCAGCACAGAGTGCTGCTGTCCAAGCCATGGGCTCCCAGCTTGGCCAGGAGTTTGCTGTGGGGGATGGTGGCAAAGGCCTTGCTGAAGTCCAGGTAGACCACATCCACAGCCTGCCCCACATCCACCAGGTGGGTCACCTGATCATAGAAGGAGATCAGGTTGGTCAGGCAGGACCTGCCCTTCCTAAAGCCATGCTGGCTGGGCCTGATCCCTTGGCCATCCTGTAAGTGCTGTGTGATTGCACTCAAGATGACCTGTTCCATAATCTTGCCTGGCACTGAGGTCAGGCTGACAGGCCTATAATTCCCTGGCTCATCCAACTGGCCCTTCTTGTGGATGGGCACCATGCTGGCCAGCTTCCAGTCTTCTGGGACCTCTCTTATATCTTATGTCCTGTTAAGACAGTATGGCAAAGGAAGGTTGTTGCTGTGCCCCAGGAGAAGAGGAGCACCCCCATGGAAGCCTCATGAGTGCTAAACTCTCGTGTTTCCAAATCCTCCTTTTTCACACGCTTGTAACCAAGCTGTGTTCTGAGATACTTCTAATTCTTACATGATTTCTTGCTTTAGGCTCCTAACCACTCATCCTGGTGTGGTTAGACCTGCCCTGTTGGACTTGCCAAGTGTGAGAAAGGAAATAATTCTTTATGCCTGGCAGGAAAATAGCACACCATGTTTTAATGTCATGTCCGCAGAGAGAAATATTGGATGATAGAAACCAAGATTAACTGGAGGAAAAGAATCAGAGAAGATAACGTAGTGGTGGACGTGCGTCTAGTTATCCTGGGCTGGACTTCTTGTCATGCAGCCTGCTGATTCATGATCCGTGCTCCTTGGAGGGTACATTTGTGATTGCACCCAGATGTTCCTCAATGGGAAGCAACAGTGTCATGTCTGTGATGAAAAGGGAGAAACTGGTGGCTCTGCTGGCCACAGCTGAAAAGTGAAAGGGTTCTTGCAGCATGTACGCAGCAGCCTGAGCTCCTGGGGAAAATGAGTAAAAGGTGATGTGGTCTGTCTGGTTTCTTGGTGCTTGTTTCCTAGAGACCTACTCAGTCTTTTGGGGAAATATTTGGATTAAGAGGAATTTTGCCTGTGGGCCAATGTGCTCTCTGTTACCTCCTCTGTGTGCTGGCATGCGTCCTAGTTTTGAGCCATGAGCTGCCCAGGGCAAAAGGACAGAAAGTATATTCTACCCCTTCCCAAGGAGTGAAAAATAGAAATGCTCCACACTGCATTGGAAGTTTAAATGGAAATCCTATTTACAAATATATACCAAAGGTACTCAGTCCAAAGGAATATGTTCACAAATTAGGCTCAGTTCTTCACTTGGGACTACCATGCCAAAACCTACCAGAGCCTTCCAAAACTCACCACCCCGCTCAGCCTCAGCAGAACCAAGAGCAAGTCCAAACTACACCCCTCCCCCCTTCCCGCCTGGACCCAGGCCTACTGCTGGCTTCAACAGGCCCAGTGGCAGAGCTGGAAATTTGCTGCCAGCCAAGGCCAGCAGAAAGCCTCTGCCCCACAAACCATAAAGCTAACCTGCGTGCAGGTCCTGAGATGGAGAGAAGAGAGAGTGAGCTTTGCCTGTGCACTCCCTTAATAGAGAGATACAGGAAAGTGGAATAGAATAACAGATTACAACACCCTGGGACAAGCTGCCTGTCCCCCTGGGACTCTCTAGCCTCTGAAGGGCCAATACGTTTCCAGAGAAGGGCAACAAAGCTGGTGAGGGGTCTGAATCATGGCCCTGTGAGGAGAGGCTGAGGGAGCTGGGGTTGTTTAGCCTGGAGAAGAGGAGGCTCAGGGGAGACCTTATTGCTGTCTACAACTACCTGAAGGGGGGTTGTAGCCAGGTGGAGATCGGTCTCTTCTCCCAGGCAACCAGCACCAGAACAAGAGGACACAGTCTCAAGCTGTGCCAGGGGAAGTTTATGCTGGATGTTTGGAAGAAATTCTTCCCAGAAAGAGAGATTGGCCTTTGAAATATGCTGCCCAGGGAGGTGGTGGACTCACCTTCACTGGAGGGTTTAGATAAGACTGGATGAGGCACTTGGTGCCATGGTTTAGTTGATGAGATGGTGTTGGTTGATAGGTTGGACTGGATGATCTCGAAGGTCTTTTCCAACCTGGTTAATTAACTCTTAATTTCTCTTAACCTGCAACAGCATGCCAGGAGCTTGTGCCTGCAAACCTCCAGGTGGGTATGAGACATCTTCACCTCATTTTTGTTTAGAAATTTGGAGTTTCTTGCGATTTAGTCTGATGTTCTTTCACCTGAAACTTCACCATACACACAAATGGTATTGCCATGGAGGCAATGAAGCAGCAGAGCCTCCTCCCTGAGCTGGAGGTGCACTCAGGTTTGTTTTAGGACAGAATGTTTGCAACAAGTGGAAAGAGATGATTTGATCATTGAATCATTTTGGTTGGAAGAGACCTTTAAGATAATCAAGTCTGACTATTAACCCAACACTGCCAGATCACCACTAAACCATGTCCCTCAACAGCACAGCTACACATCTTTTAAATGCTTCCAGGAATGGTGACTCCACCGCTTTCCCAGGCAGCCTGTTCCAGGGTTTGACAACACTTCTGGGGAAGAAATTGTTCCTAATATCCAACCAAACCTCGCCTGGCACAAGCTGAGGCTGTTTCCTCTTGTACTTTTTGGAGTGAGGAGTCCAAAACTGGACACAGTGATCAAGGTGCAGCCACACCAGTGCTGATTTCGGGGGGGACAATCACTGTCTTAGTTCTGTTTGCCACACTATTCCTGATAAAGCTCAGGCTGCTGTCAGTCTTCTTGACCACCTGTGCACACTGCTGGCCTATGTTCAGTCAGCCATCAACCAATACCCCCAGGTCCTTTTCCACCAGGCAGTTTTCTAGCCCCTGTAATGTGGCACACAGCACTTTTGTCCCCACGCAAATCTTGGTGGCCATTTGTAGTGGTTTGAGCCTTAACTGGAAGTTAAGAGCTCAGGTGGGGGGCAAGGCTGAGAATATCTCCCCCATTCCCCCCCTCCTCCCTCCCAACAGAGAGGGGAGAAAAGGAAGGAGCAAATCCACCAAACAATAATTTGGAGTCAGCTTGGAAGTAGAGAGGTAAAGAGTTGTCTTTAAGCAATATAGATATATATATAACACAATAACAGGAAAAAGGTTCACAAGGGCAAGGAACAAGGATGGATGGGAGGGGGACAAAACCAAGATAATAATACAAAACCAGCCTTTCTCTGAGGAAGCGTGGAGGCAGCAGGGAGAAGGATCAGGTCCAACCACGTGGCAGAGGAGCAGGAGGGCAGCTGCAGTAGCTCTCATCCAGCACAGGCAGGAGCCAGAAAAGCTGGGGCCAACAGCTACGATGTCCTGCTTTTTATCCCCTAGCTGGGCAGGGAGGGGGGAGTGGAACAGACTGAGCTTCCCAGGCGAAAAATGCCCTGCAGGGAGTGAAAAGTACCTGCAAGCTCTCCACCCTGCTTTGTTCTTTTGTTCTCAGAAAAGGGTGTTAACCCACCACACCACTATTACATTACTACATTGCTTTGGTTTATGGAAAAGGAAACTACCAACAATAGTGGTAAGGAATTTGAAGGTAGTCCAAGGCTAGACCAACAGATTCATTTCAGCATCACAGGCTGCTGTGCAAGTGTATGCAGGGAGTGGGATAGATGGACCACACAGCAGCACCACCAGCAAGCCTTCTTAGATAGGCTGAACGTAGGAGAAATATGTGACTTTTCCCCATCACTGTGGTTGTCAAAGGGAGTTTGTGTTGAACCAGACCCTAAATATCTCAGAGTATTCTTCAGGTACCTGGAGTATTAACCCAAAGATTCCTCTCCTCACCCAAACTGCAGGGAGCTGTGCCCTGATGAAAGCCACATGCTAAAAACTCAGAAAGCTCTCCCAGATATTTGTTGTGACTATGACTGTCAAAATCACATCGCTGTTACTTGAGCAGAGGAGGTGGCTGTGAACCCAAACATAGCTCCATGTTGCCTGGAAAATTGTGGTCCTGTAGAGTTTGGTGTATTTTATGGTGAGGGATTCCTTATCCAAAAGCCCATAGGGCTGAATGAAACAGCTTCAAGAGCCACTTCAGCCTCTGCTTGTGTTTCTCTGAGCAAGTTTGACCTCATGAAGGGGCACAGAAAGAAAAAAACAAAAGGAGTAATTCTTAGCTAAAATAGCTCAAGTAGTGAAGTCTTTAGGAATTCCTAGGATTCAAGCTGAGTTAGAGGAGAAATTAATAATGCTCAATTAAAGAAGACAGGAAAATTGGGCTGGTCAACAGAAAATAGATTTAAATCAGTGTAGGTCATTTACTCCTCCTGCATTTTTGTCTTGAAGAGGCGTCTGGAGTGAGCTGTTGGTTTAACTTCAGCAGCTGCAGATACATGCCATGAGATGATGATACTCTGGAGAAAGGATCAGCTTTATTCACAAAGCAAACCCAAACAGCAGTGTCAACAACAAAACTGTCAAGAATGAGGCTTCACTCATGCTGTGGAAAGCCCTGCCACATCCTCAATCCGTCACTTAAGGGTGGAGGCTTTCCTCCAACCTTTGTTTTGAGGGTCTTTGGGTTGATAGGTGGACTCAATGGTTTTGAAAGTCTTTTCCAACCAAAACAATTCTATGATTCTAAGAAATATATTTTGGCAAGGTGGGTCTTGAGTCTGGAGTGGGAGGATGCTAGGGGGGAATGAAATCAGACCACAGAACTGAATACAAATGTGGGCCAGGGAGATCTTGCTGGTGGCACAGCTGGCACTTGGATTTAGCTCTGCATGTGTGCCACAGATCTTTATCCCTTTATGGCACTCATTCTGAGTTCATCTGATGGATACAAAGTCAGCTGGACAAACCACAACTGCCCTGCAGGAAAAGACTTCACACCAACCACCACCACCACTGCAATGACCTTCTTTGGGGTTTGCCTCTGTGGGTGTGGTGTTTGTGTTGCATGGGCACTGGTGATGGCTTAACCTCTTCCCAAGCCAGCCCTGGGACCAGACCCTTTTCCCAGGCAGCTGAATTGAAAATGTTGTCTTTACAACAGAGTGCTCAACTCAGCCAAGAGACAGAGCTTCACATGAAAAGAAGAATGGGCCACAAAATCCAAATGGATCTGCTACAAATCATCTGATATTACCTGCTTAATACTGTTACTCTTGTTGGATGTTCAAGTCCCACTTCTTTGCTTATCTCCTTTGATCAGGAGCTGAGCAAGCAGAAACACAGGCTGAGCAGAACAGCGGTGGTGCTTATTGCCGTCGATTAGCAGATAGCTAATTATCTCATAGCTTTTCATCCCTAAACATCCTTGTAGTTGCCATTGTCCAGGTCAGAAGAGAAAGCAAAACAGGGCATTACTTTTGTCACGTTATTTTTTAACTATCATGGTCTCCAGGCTGGAAAATTATCTTACTTTTTCCACACTTCAGTGGAATTCACTTAGGAGAATGATATCCCCTTGCTCAGAAACCACAGGTTTTACTTCTTCACTCTTCTGCTGCATATTCTCATGGGGTTAGCTGATCACCCCATGGGTGTGGTGAGAGAAACAAGACTGATAACTATGCATACCAGGACACATATTCAGAAAAATAGTCTAATATTTGGGGCAGATGAATCAGAAGCACATGTATCTTCCGAGAGCTGAAAGCCAAAGGAGAGCTGTTTATCCGCTGGGTTTTGTGTACTGCTACTGGCAGAGAAATCCATGATGAACATACACTGCTGGAAACATGAAGTGCTGCCTCAGGGTTGTCTTTAGAAATGACCTTTCGTATCCAAAACAGCAATTGCAATGGCACCGACCTCCAAGAAAGCAATGTGCTCTTGTGGGCAAGGCGGCCAATGCCATTCTGGGATGGATTAGAAGGGCTATGGTTAGAAGGTGGAGAGAGGTTCTCCTCCTTCTCTACTCTGCCCTGGTGAGGCCACATCTGGACTATTGTGTCCAGTTCTGGACCCCTCAGTTCAAGAAGGACCTCAGGGACCTGCTTAAGAGAGTCCAGTGCAGAGTCACAAAAATGATGAAGGCAGTGGAACATCTTCCTTACGAGGAGAGACTGAGGAAGCTGGGGCTCTGTAGCTTAGAGCAGAGGAGGCTAAGGAGTGACCTCATTTATGTTTATAAATATGTAAAGGGTGAGAACCAAGAGGATGGAGCCAGGCTCTGCTTGGTGGTGTCCAATGACAGGACAAGGGGCAACGGGTGGAAGTTGAGGCGTAGGAAGTTCCATGTGAACATGAGGAAAAATTTTTTCCCTGTGGGGGTGACAGAACTCTGGAAGAGGCTGCACAGGGGGGTTGTGGAATCTCCCTCTCTGGAGCTATTCAAAACCTGCCTGGATGTGCTTCTGTGTGATCTGGTCTAGGTGATCCTGTTGCGGCAGGAGGTTTGGGCTGGGTGATCCTTCAAGGTCTTTTTCATTCTGTGTTTCTGTGATTTCTTTATTCAGACAGCTGAGGGATGGTCCTAAAAAATGTATGAAAGTTCCGGTGTGAAATGCTAATTTAGGATGCCACAAGTTTTATGTACCTGGATGGAGACATTGCCCACAGAAAGGGCCTAGCTGTCATCTCCAAAGCAAGGATTTATGATACCTGAGACTGGGCATTGCCCATTGGAGGCAGCTGGGTAGCCCATTTGAAATCCTTGGCCCAGAGAGGTGGAAGTTCAGGTCTGGGACAGAAGCGCATAGGTTCTGCAAGAGAAATTGTGACATGTTCTACACGTATCCAGTCATCAGCTCACACCTGGAGAGCAGCTCTCAGGACTCCCAGTGCTCCAGCCTCGAGCCATAACCTGACCCAATGTAGAGCAGCCGAAGCAAAGAGGAGAGCAGCATGCAGGTGATTATTCACAAATGCTCCCAATTTCTTCAGTTAGCTCCTCAGGGCATAACGAATGGAATTATAAGTGGTGTCAGGACATTTGGATTTTGTGGCCCATTCTTCTTTTCATGTGAAGCTCTGGCTCTTGGCTGAGTTGAGCACTCTGCTGTAAAGACAACATTTTCAATTCAGCTGCCTGGGAAAAGGGTCTGGTCCCAGGGCTGGCTTGGGAAGAGGTTAAGCCATCACCAGTGCCCATGCAACACAAACACCACACCCACAGAGGCAAACCCCAAAGAAGGTCATTGCAGTGGTGGTGGTGGTGGTTAGTGTGAAGTCTTTTCCTGCAGGGCAGTTGTGGTTTGTCCAGCTGACTTTGTATCTATCAGCTGAACTCAGAATGAGTGCCATAAAGGGATAAAGATCTGTGGCACACATGCAGAGCTAAATCCAAGTGCCAGCTGTGCCACCAGCAAGATCTCCCTGGCCCACATTTGTATTCAGTTCTGTGGTCTGATTTCATTCCCCTTTGCTCATTTTTATTGTCTGGACATTTTTGTCAGTTTCTGAAGACATGAGAGCGTTTCCTTCCAATCACTAAGTTCACAGACTCTCCTCCTGAGAAAGCAGATAAACATCTGAAGCAAAGGGGTGTCTGCTAGAGAAACAGCCCAGCCAGCCCGGGGACCTCTGAGACCAGCTTAGCCAGATAGAGTTGGACAGCCTGGGAGAAAGGGACAGTCTCAGTTCAGATAAGAGTTTTTAATCCTCTCAACCAAATCTTCAGCTGGAAAATACAACCCAAACTTGACATTTTTGGGGGATGGAAGATGTACAGCTATGACTAATTTTGTGACTATCTCACTTTTCCTCTTTGATGGTTCTGTTAGGATGTGGTTTGATTTTTCTATTTCAGAGGGAACCTATGAGAAACTGATGTCTTCTTCCCAGTGAAGTGTTAAGATCACAGGGCACGTGATTTCCCCCCTCCCCCCTCTTTCTTTCCCTTATTTTCTGATCTCAAAGCAGAGGGAGAAGACAAGCAATGAAGGGGGAGGTTAGCAATGAAGTTATTTTGCACAGATGCAAACACACACTTCAGATCTCAGTGATGCAAACCAGATGTTGACTGTCTGACTCTTTGAGAGTCTCTGATTTAACTCATCCAGAGTCACAGAAAATACAGAGGCTTCTATCAAAGTGTTGCAAGAAAGAGAATGTGGCTGTTTCTGACAAGAACTGTGCATTTATATCAAACATAGTTATTACAAATTAATCCTTGGTTGGTTGAACTATTGTTCCTCAGCCAGCTGAAATATATGAGACTCCATCATTTTTTTGTGAGAAAAGAGTTTCACCCTGCTAAGACTTCCCAGTTTCTATTCTGGTGTCTCCAGCTCTGCAGTGTAACTCTATTTGAATAAGCCTGATGTCCACAGTTAAAAAAGAATCAGATTTCCACCAATCTTACAACCCTGTTCATAAAGTTGTTGAGCACTCAGCTGGGAGCTGCTGCTGGATACTTGATTCTGTGCTGATCATTTGGGTCTGTACTGGCCTGAGCTTCTGGCTTTCACAGGATCACAGGGAGTTAGGGGATGGAAGGGACCTCTGGAGATCACTGAGTCCACCCCCCCCCACCACAGCAGGACCATAGAATCTAGCACAGGTTGCACAGGAACACATCCAGATGGGTCTTGAAAGTCTCCAGAGGAGACTCCACAACCTCTCTGGGGAGCCTGCTCCAGTGCTCTGTGACCCTTACAGTAAAGAAGTTCTTCCTCATGTTGAAGTGGAACTTCCTGCGCTGTAGTTTACATCCTTTGTCCCTTCTCCTGTAACAGGGCACAAGTGAGCAGAAGCTGTCCTTTCTTTCCTAACTCAGCCCTCAGATATTTATAGACATTTATTAGATCCCCTTTCAGTCTTCTCTCCAGATTAAACAGCCCCAGGGCTTTCAGCCTTTCCTCATAAGGCAGTGCTCCAGTCCATCATCCTTGTAGCCCTCCATTGGACTCTCTCAAGTAGATGCAGGTTGTTTCACCTGGAGAAAAGGAGGCTGAGGGGATACCTCACTCTCTACAACTACCTGGAAGGACATTGAATTGAGGTGGGAATCAGTCTCTTCTCACAAGCAGCTAGTGATAGGACAAGAGGACATGGCCTCAAGTTGCACCAGGGGAGGTTTGGGATGGATATTAGGAAAAATTTATTTCCTGAAATAGTGGTCAGGCATTGGAACAGGCTGCCCAGGGAGGTGGTGAAGTCAGCATCCCTGGAGGTGTTCAAAACCATGTAGGTGTAGCACTTCAGGACATAGTTTAGTGGGAATGGGGGGTTTGGGTTAGTAGTTGATGATCTTTTCCAACATTTATGATTCTATGCATCTTTTAAACACCTCCAGGGATGGTGGTTCAAACACCTAGCTGAGGAGCCTGTTCCACTGTTTGAATTAATTGAGGAGTAAGTGGGGCCCTGATCTCTCATTGAGGCCCATCTAGTGGCCACCTATCAGTCCTTCCATTCCTTGTCCACTGTAGCTAAAGGATCTACTTTGTTTTAATCAATTTCTACTGTTATTTGGAATTATGACTACCCTGCCTGAAGGCAGAGGTGCACCCTTCTTGCCACAACTGTTGTGAAATTGTTTTGTTTAGCCTGGAGAAGAGGAGGCTCAGGGGTGACCTCATTGCTCTCTACAACTACCTGGGCCCCTCAGTTTAAGAAGGACATCGAGACACTTGAACGTGTCCAGAGAAGGGCAACAAGGCTGGGGAGAGGCCTTGAGCACAGCCCTGTGAGGAGAGGCTGAGGGAGCTGGGGTTGTTTAGCCTGGAGAAGAGGAGGCTCAGGGGAGACCTTATTGATGTCTACAACTACCTGAAGGGAGGTTGTAGCCAGGAGGGAGTTGGTCTCTTCTCTCTAGCAACCAGCACCAGAACAAGGGGACACAGTCTCAAGCTGCACCAGGGGAAGTTTAGGCTCGAGGTGAGGAGAAAGTTCTTTACGGAGAGAGTCGTTCGCCATTGGAATGTGCTGCCCAGGGAGGTGGTGGAGTTGCCGTCCCTGGAGGTGTTCAAGAGGGGACTGGATGTGGCACTTGGTGCCATGGTCTTGTCATGGGGTCTGTGGTGAGAGGTTGGACTCGATGATCTTTGAGGTCTCTTCCCAACTTTAGTGATACTGTGATACTGTGATACTGTGAAATGACTCTAGAATCTGCTTGAAGCTTCAAGAGAAGTTTGTTTAAACACCTCAGTCTGTCCAGAATATGACAGATGGCTGGAAGGAGGCTTGTCAGGTTTCTTTCATACTTCACTTAAGCCATCATGAAGATGGCTTAAGCAGAGCAATGGCTTCAAACTAGAGAAGAGTAGGTTTAGATTGGATGTTAGGAACACGTTCTGCCTCATGAGGGTAGTGGAACACTGATACAGGTGGCCCGGGGAGGTTGTTGACGCCCCGTCCCTGGAGACATTCAAAGTAAGTGTCCACAGGGCTGTGGGCAACCTGATCTAGTGAGGATGTCCCTGCTGACTGCAGAGGGGGTTGACTGGACGTCCCTTCAAACCCAGACTAGTGTGTGATACTGTGATTTGCAATATGCAGCTGTGGTAGGTCTCCACATGAGCTAAGCCATTCATATCAGGGAATCATGTTCCTGGATAGCTGGAGATGTGTGAGAAAGGATTGAAGAGGTTGATACGTAAAGCTTGGCATGGAGACGACTGAGGAGGATAGTAACATAGGAGTCAGCTGAGATCTGAAGGCTGTGAACATAAAAGGAAATGAGGGATTTGTTACTGAACTTTGCTGAGAGGAAGCAGCACAAATGGGAAGAGGCCCAACAGAAAACGTCAGCCTGGCTTTCGGGAAGCCGGATGCATTCTTTGGATGCCCGGAGTGAGGATTAAATTATCAGTGCATTATCAGGTTAGATGTTGAATCATGTCAGATAATTGTGATAAAACATGGAAGTGAGCCCCAGCTTGGCAGTTGGGAGTCAGGCTCCTCTCCCTGGCTTTTTCATCTGCTTGCCAGCTTTAGGAACCCTACTTCTTGCCTTCGCTTATCTCATTAAGCTGTAATCACTTCAGGATAAGACTTTTGGGGCTTGTTTTTGAGTTTATTTTGCAGTGCTTGCCCTCAGGGAACTATTTTCTGGCTGCTATTTTGATGCCCTCAGTAAGGAGTCATCACCAGGATTGTTCCCTGTAGTGGTGTAGATGCCAAACCTTTCCTGGGCAGCTCATGCTGGATTTGGATTTACCATGAGATGCTCTGCACCAAGGACAAGGTTCATGCTGCTGAGAAGAGAGCTACATGAGATAGCAAATAGAAAATATAATTGGAGGACAAGACTTCAGGCTCCAAGTAGGACCAATCCACTTAGTGCTGACCTGGTGGAAGGCCCACTTTCTCAGGGTTCATCAGCTTTCTTCTTGTGCTGCCTCAATCCTTTTTCATACAATGTGGTGAAGGAGTAAAGCTGCTTCCTTAAAAGGAACTCTAGGTAGTTTGAAATGTTTCATAGAAGACACAACATGCTGGATCCAAGTCCCTCCTCTCCCTCAGGTGACTTGAAGATAAAACTCCTTCCCCAAAATAAGAGTGCACTTGCAAGATGCTAAGGGACTTCCCAGTATGACAGTCTCCTGCTGTTGTTTTGTGGGGCAGGGCAACACCTAAGGGCAACGAGGCTGGGGAGAGGCCTTGAACACAAGCCCTACGAGGAGAGGCTGAGGGAGCTGGGGTTGTTTAGCCTGGAGAAGAGGAGGCTCAGGGGTGACCTCATTGCTCTCTACAACTACCTGAAAGGTGGTTGTAGCCAGGAGGGAGTTGGTCTCTTCTCCCAGGCAACCAGCACCACAACAAGAGGACACAGTCTCAAGCTGCGCCAGGGGAAGTTTAGGCTGGAGGTGAGGAGAAAGTTCTTCACTGAGAGAGTCGTTCACCATTGGAATGTGCTGCCCAGGGAGGTGGTGGAGTCACCGTCCCTGGAGGTGTTCAGGAAGGGGATTGGACGTGGCACTTGGTGCCATGGTCTAGTCATGGGGTCTGTGGTGACAGGTTGGACCTGATGATCTTTGAGGTCTCTTCCAACCTTGGTGATTCTGTGATACTGTGACTTTACCAGGCACCAGGAGCACAGAGTCCCACTCTCCAAGCATGAACAGGTATGACCATGGAGGAAGGTACAGCATGTCGCAATTTATTTTGCAGAGCCTATGATCCTCCCTTTTATCCCAGACCTCTCTGGGCCAAGGATTTCAAATGGGCACCCAAGCTTACTCTGATGGAGAGCACCTGGTCTAAACCATAATAAATCTTTGCTTTGGAGGCTTGCTTTGCTAGACTCTTTCTGTGGACAGCACCTCCATCCAAGTGCTTAAAGCTGTGGCATCTGCGATTAGCATTTCCCAGTGGGACCAGACTCTGAAGAGGAGACAGAGAACTATCTGAATTTTAGGCATATTGTGGTGCCAAGACTTTGGCAGTGCTCTTCATGCCACCAAACTACAACCATAGGCTGCTGTGGAACTCTACTACTGGGATTTTAAGGATCTTAAGCAGATAGCTAATGGAAGGAGTTTGGCATTACCCTCATGCTAGCAGCAACCACTGGATGCTTAATCTTTTGGTGGGATTTAGCATTTTAAACTTTGAAAGCTTCCTACTTTCATTACCCTAACAGAGTAAGGACCTTCCAGCATGTTAAAAGAATGAATTGAGGAGTTTTAGAAACAAATGAAAGCTGAAACAAGAGCAGGGTGTGATAGTAGCAATAAATGCAACAGTGCTTGCTTTTCCTCACACAGGGATAGTCCTCTGCTGGGAATTTTGCCTTCAAATGTTGTGCTGGGAGGTTCCCTGGCAGACACTGAGCAGGTGAGGTGCTTTCAAGGTAACAAGCTCCAAGAGATAAGAGCAGGAACTCACCTGGCAAAACCCCAACTCCTTCCTTTTATTCTTCCAAAGGAGCTTGCAGAGTTGCATTGCTGGATAACCACAATTCACACAAAATATTTGCTCTTTGGGAAACAAAGCTGAGGCAGTCTCGAGTCTGGCAGCAAATCCCAGTAATCCCCAGAGAGCAAGGAACATGAAGGGGAAATACTGTTGGCTCCACAGTTCAAAGCAGAGATAAAAATTCCCTAAACTACAGGGTTTTGGTTTTTTTTTTTTTCTTTCTTTTATTTTTTTTCCCCTTTTAAACATTATTTGTAGGTTTTAATGTAAACTCTTAGCATGCAGGCTCTGAGTTTCTCCCCTGCACACATTGTTCCTGGGGTTTTTTGCAGTCCTTAAATGGCAGAGAGGACAGGAGGTCACATTCCAGCTGACGTGTGCATGCCTGGGTGTGTGTAGCTTGCCGGCAGAGCTGCAAGGGCTTTGGCCACCACATTGTGTAGAGATGCTGAAATGGGATCCTGCCACACCAGGTGCTGTAGGAAGGTGTAAGCAATGACAGTCATTCTCCCAGGGAGATTTGGTGGAAGAGAAGCTCAACATGAGCCAGCAGTGTGCACTTGCAGCCCAGAAAGCCAATCACATCCTGGGCTGCATCAAGAGAAGCATAGCCAGCAGGTCGAGGGAGGGGATTCTTCCCCTCTACTCAGCTCTGGTGAGACCCCACCTGGAGTACTGTCTCCAGTTCTGGAGCCTCTATTACAGGAAGGATCTGAAGGTGCTGGAAGGTGTCCAGAGAAGGGCCATGAGGATGATCAGAGGGTTGGAGCACCTCTCCTGTGAGAACAGACTGAGAGAGTTGGGGCTGTTCAGTCTGGAGATGAGAAGGCTCTGAGGAGACCTTCCAGTATCTGAAGGGGGCTACAAGAAAGCTGGGGAGGGACTTTTTAGGGTGTCAGGGAGTGATAGGACTGGGGGGAATGGAGCAAAACTAGAAATGGGTAGCTTCAGATTGGATGTTAGGAAGAAGTTCTTCCCCATGAGGGTGGTGAGACACTGGAACAGGTTGCCCAGGGAGGTGATGGAAGCCTCATCCCTGGAGGTTTTTAAGGCCAGGCTGGATGTGGCTCTGAGCAATGTGATCTAGTGTGAGGTGTCCCTGCCTATGGCAGGGAGGTTGGAACTGGATGATCCTTCCAACCCTAACAATTCTATGATTACAAGTGATCCAACAGGCCAATGGAACACATGTAGAAGTGTATTATGCAGTGAGAGGAAACAAGATGATCAGGAAATGTAGTAGAATATGTTTTATCAAGGCTAAATGTGGGGTTTGGTGGTCTGTAGCAAACCTCTTTCTTAGAACTAATAGTGAAAACCAGACTGCAGGTCCTGAGCTCAAGTCATAGAATCACAGACTTCTTTTGTCTGGAAGAAACTGAGATTCATGGGTTCATAGAATGCTTTGGGTCACTAGTGGTGTGCCCCAGGGATCAGTGCTGGGCCCCATGCTCTTCAACATCTTTATTGATGATCTGGATGAGGGCATTGAGTCCATCATCAGTAAATTTGCAGATGACACCAAGCTGGGGGCAGGAGTTGATCTGCTGGAGGGTAGAGAGGCTTTGCAGAGGGACCTCGACAGGCTGGACAGATGGGCAGAGTCCAAGGGCATGAGATTGAACACATCCAAGTGCCAGGTTCTACACATTGGCCACAACAATCCCATGCAGTGCTACAGGCTGGGGTCAGAGTGGCTGGAGAGCGGCCAGGCAGAGAGGGACCTGGGGGTGCTGGTTGATGGTAGGCTGAACATGAGCCTGCAGTGTGCCCAGGCAGCCAAGAGGGCCAATGGCATCCTGGCCTGCATCAGGAACAGTGTGGCCAGCAGGAGCAGGGAGGTCATTCTGCCCCTGTACACTGCACTGGTTAGGCCACACCTTGAGTCCTGTGTCCAGTTCTGGGCCCCTCAGTTTAGGAAGGATGTTGACTTGCTGGAACATGTCCAGAGAAGGGCAACAAAGTTGGTGAAGGGTTTGGAAGACAAACCCTATGAGGAGAGGCTGAGGGAGCTGGGGTTGCTTAGCCTGGAGAAGAGGAGACTCAGGGGTGACCTTATTGCTCTCTACAACTACCTGAAGGGTGATTGTGGCCAGGCAGAGGCTGGTCTCTTTTCCCAGGCAGGCAACACCAGAACAAGAGGACACAGTCTCAGGCTGCACCATGGGAGGTTTAGACTGGATGTTAGGAGGAAGTTCTATACAGAGAGAGTGATTGGCCCTTGGAATGGGCTGCCCGGGGAGGTGGTGGAGTCACCATCATTGGAGGTGTTCAGGAGGAGACTTGATGGGGTGCTTGGTGCCATGGTTTAGTTGTTTAGGTGGGTTGGATTGGTTGGACGCAATGATCTTGAAGGTCTCTTCCAACCTGGATTTATTGTATTGTATTGTATTTTTATTGTATTGTAAGGGAACTTGAAGATAATCTAGTTTCAAATTCACACCCTCCCCACCCCACCATGGTCAGGGACCCCTTCCACTAGACCAGGATGCTCAAGGCCTCATCCCACCTGGTCTTGAACACCTCCAGGGAGCAGGCATCCACAACCTTCCTGGGCAACCTGTTCCATTGTCTCACCATCTTCACTGTAAAGAATTTATTCCTAATATCCAGTTTAGATCCACTCTCCCCAATCTTCAATCCGTTCCCTCTCATCCTATTACTAGAAGTCCTTGTAAAAGTCCCTTCCTAGCTTTCTTAAGCACCCTTCAGGTACTGGAAGGCTGCTCTAAGGTCTCCCCAAAGCCTTCTCTTCTCCAGGCTGCACAGCCTCAACTTTCACAGCCTGTCCCCATAGGGCAGGTGCTTCAGCCCTCTGATCACCTTCATGGCCTCCTCTGGACCTGCTCCAGCAGCTCCACATCCTTCTTATGCTGTGGGCTCTAACATGCAGTACTCCAGGTGGGGTCTCATGAGAACAGAGTAGAGGAGGAGGATCTCCTCACTTGACCTGCTGGTCATACTTCTTTTGATGCAGCCCAGGACACCATTGGCCTTCTGGGCTGCGAGTGCACATTGCCAGCTCATGTTGAGTTTTTCATCAACTGACACTCTGAAGCACTTCTCCTCAAGGCTGCTCTTCATCCACTCCTGGCTCAGTCTGTATTTGTTCTTGGGATTGCCCCAGCTGAGATGCAGGACTTTGCACTTGGCCTTGCTGAACTTCATCATGCTGGCTTGGGCCCAACTTTCACCATCAAGTCTGTTAACCCAGCACTGCCAGGTCATTGTTCAACCACATCTCTCAGCACCACATCCACATGTCTTTTAAATGCCTCCAGGGATGGTGCCTTCACCATTTTCATGGGCAGCCTGTTCCAGGGCTTGACAACCCTTTTCAGGGAAGAAATTTTTCCTAATGTCCAACCTAAACCCTGCCTGGTGCAACTTGAGGCCATTTCCTCTTTTCTCATCACTTATTCCTTGGGAGAAGAGACTGAACCCTGCCACACTATAACCTCCTTTCAGGTAGTTGTAGAGGGTGAGAAGGTCTCAGCCTCCTTTTCTGCAGGCTAAAGAACCCCAGTTCCCTCAGGTGCTCCACAGAGGACTTGTGTTTCAAGGCTTGGCCTCATCAGTGCCAAGTACAAGGGGATGATCCCTTCTTTAGTTCTGCTGGGCACACTGTTGCTAATACCGGCCAGGATGTTGTTGGCCTTCTTGGCCACCTGGGCACACACTGGCTCGTATTCAGCCAGTTGTCCACCAGTACCCTCAGGTCCTTTTCTG
Organism: Colaptes auratus; assembly: GCA_015227895.2. Taxonomy (NCBI): domain Eukaryota; kingdom Metazoa; phylum Chordata; class Aves; order Piciformes; family Picidae; genus Colaptes; species Colaptes auratus. The sequence continues at coordinate 35,330,881 of CM037631.1, forward strand.
CTGGGCAGCTTTCCAGACACTCTTCACCAGGGCTGGAGTGTTCACAAGGTGGAGGACCTGGTATGTGGCGTTGTTAAACCTCAAACCTCAGACCATCAATCAGTCTGTCCAGATCCCTTCTGTAGAGCCTTCCTACCCTCAAGCAGGCAAACACCCCCACCCAGCTTGGTTTTGTTCTGATAACTAACTCAGTGCTTTGGCCCTCCAGATTTAGAATTAACCAGGTTGGAAAAGAACCCCGGGATCATCGAGTCAAACCTATCACCCAACACCATCTCATCAACTAAACCATGGCACCAAGCACCCCATCCAGTCTCTTCCTAAACACCTTCAGTGATGGTGACTCCACCACCTCCCTGGGCAGCACATTCCAATGGCCAACCACTCCCTCTATGAAGAACTTCCGCCCAACATCCAGCCTAAACCTCCCCTGGTGCAGCTTGAGGCTGCATCCTCTTGTTCTGCTGCTGGTTGCCTGGGAGAAGAGACCAACCCCCACCTGGCTACAACCTTCCTTCAGGGAGTTGTAGAGAGCAAGAAGGTCTCCCCTGAGCCTCCTCTTCTCCAGGCTAAACAGTATCACAGTATCACTAAGGTTGGAAGAGACCTTGAAGATCATCGAGTCCAACCTGTCACCACAGACCCCATGACTAGACCATGGCACCAAGTGCCACATCCAGTCCCCTCTTGAACACCTCCAGGGACGGTGACTCCACCACCTCCCTGGGCAGCACATTCCAATGGCCAATGACTCTCTCAGTGAAGAACTTCCTCCTCACCTCGAGCCTAAACTTCCCCTGGTACAGCTTGAGACTGTGTCCTCTTGATCTGGTGCTAGTTGCTAGAGAGAAGAGACCACCCCCCTCCTGGCTACAACCACCCTTCAGGTAGTTGTAGAGAGCAATGAGGTCACCCCTGAGCCTCCTGTTCTCCAGGCTAAGCAACCCCAGCTCCTTCAGCCTCTCCTCATAGGGCTTGTGCTCAAGGCCTCTCCCCAGCCTTGTTGCCCTTCTCTGGACATGTTCCAGCAACTCAACATCTTTCCTAAACTGAGAGGTCTAGAACTCAAGGTGTGGCCTATCCAGTGCTGAGTACAGGGGCACAATGACTTCCCTGCTCCTGCTGGCCACACTATTCCTAATGCAGGCCAGGATGCCATTGGCCTTCTTGGCCACCTGGGCACACTGCTGACTCATGTTCAGCCTACTATCAACCACTACCCCCAGGCCCCTTTCTGCCTGGCTGCACTCCAGCCACTCCAGCCTGTAGTACTGTACAGGGTTGTTGTGGCCAATGTGTAGAACCTGGAACTTAGATCTGTTAAATCTCAAGCCCTTGGACTCTGCCCATCTGTCCAGCCTGTCGAGGTCCCTCTGCAGAGCTCTTCCACCCTCTAACAGATCAACACCTGCCCCCAGCTTGGTGTCATCTGCAAACTTACTGATGATGGACTCAATGCCCTCATCCAGATCATCAATAAAGATGTTAAAGAGCATGGGGCCCAGCACTGATCCCTGGGGCACACCACTGGTGCCTGGCTGCCAACTGGATGTGGCACCATTCACCACCACTCTCTGGGCTCAGCCCTCCAGCCAGTTCCTAACCCAGCACAGAGTGCTCCTGTCCAAGCCACGAGCTGACAGCTTGGCCAGGAGTCTGCTGTGGGAGACAGTGTCAAAGGCCTTGCTGAGGTCCAGGCAGACAGCATCCACAGCCTGCCCCACATCCACCAGGCAGTCACCTGATCATAGAAGGAGATCAGGTTGATAGCTATATGAGGAGTGCTTCTGCGCTGGAGGAGCAGAGTAAGGAAACCAACATTAATCATTTTTAGCACAAAGGTTATTTTGTTCAACTCTGAATTTACTCTAAAATTTGGAAGAATTTGCCAAGTGGTTTCAGTGGGAAGCTTTGGGGCAAGGGATGAAGGTAAAGATGGGAAGACAGTACCACAACAGCCCTGACCTTGCCTGCCCAGTGGTTTTGTCTGGATGCAGAAACAAAGACTTAATCTTTACTTTGACCAAGGACGTCAGACCCCACCTCAGGCTCTTCTGACACAGCAACACAGCTTTTTTTTTTGCCAGTGGTGTCACTGGGTGCTCCAAGCTGTCAAGAGGACATCCTGCCCCTGCTTTCTGAACTTCATTCTGGCAGATTTATTCACATCTTTAGCCTTCCATGGCAGTTAGAGTTACAGCGCCTTTGCCTCCAGATGAGATACATGATATAAAGCACTAAGGAAATGTTTGAAGCTAATAAAAACAACACAAAACCCTCCCAATTCCTCTATCCTGCTGATTTCAAAATATGCTGGTTGGCTTACATTGACCTAAGGATGACTGCTAAGGCAATCTAATGTATAGGACATGTCATATTTCCAGGAATAGCTTCTGAGATGCAACCTAAGCATCTTATGTTGGGAATCACATTCACAAATCAGGAAAAAGGGAACTGTGAGCACATTCTGATCCTTGCTCCCAGTCCTGGAGGAAGGTCACCACAAACTCCAGAGTGATATGGACCAGTGTGGCTTTCCTTCTGAAATTCTTGAATTCTCCAGTGTTTCAAACAGGATGAACACTTTGGCTCAGATCATGAGCTCACTGCATGTTGTTTTGGTTTTTCTCCCCCCAGAAGGAACAAACTGTAAGTTGCAATCTTAGATCTGAACATTCCTTATTAAACCCCCTCCCCCTTTGTGTTGTTTGGTTTTTAATCAGTGATAGCACTAATTGAAGTACATATTACTGGCAGCATGCAGGAGAAAACAGGAATAAACATATCTATTGTAACACATTTAATCAGGGGCACGGTAACCGAAGGTTTTCTTACAAACCACAGGATCACACAGGATCACAGGATGTCAGGGGTTGGAAGGGACCCAAAGAAATCATCAAGTCCATCCCCCCTGCCAGAGCAGGACCATAGAATCTAGCTCAGGTCACAGAGGAATGTATCCAGACAGGCCTTGAAAGTCTCCAGAGAAAGAGACTCCACAACCTCTCTACAACAGTACTCTTGTGCAAACAGAAACTTACCCAAGAGATCCCATTCCCTACATTATCACAGAATCATTTAGTAATTTAAGTTCCATAGTTCCATAGTTCCATAGTTCCAGTTAGGGTTGGAAGGGACCACAAGGATCATCCAGTTCCAACCCCCCTGCCATGGGCAGGGACACTCCACCCTAGATCAGGCTGGACAGAGCCTCGTCCAGCCTGGTCTTAAACACCTCCAGGGACGGGGCCTCAACCACCCTCCTGGACAACCCATTCCAGGCCTTCACCACTCTCACGGTGAAGAACTTCCTCCTCACAAGTTGGAAAAGACCTTCAGAATCATCAAATTATACAGATGATCAGGCTGATCTACTCTGGTCTCACAACCAATGAAGCCAACTGATTTTTAGTAGTGTGACTGAGAAAGTCCTATCTGGACAGCAAACATCACCAATCTAATATTTGAGATGATCCTAAAGAAAGGCTGGAGAGGGACTTTTCATAAGTGTGTCTAGCAATAGGAGAAGGGAGAATGGTTTCAAGCTGAGGGAGAGTAGGTCTGGATCTTAGGAAGAATTTCTTCAGTATGAGGGTGGTGAGACTCTGGAATAGGTTGCCCAGGGAGGTTGTGGATGCCTTCTCCCTGGAGGTGTACAGTGCCAAGTTGGAAAAGGCCTTGAGCAGCTGAGTCTAGTTGAGAGGCATCCCTGCCCATGGTGGGGAGGCTGGAGGAGATGATCTCTAAGGTCCCTTCCAGCCTAAGCCATTCTATGATTCTGTGATAAGCAGATATCTCTCCTTTTCTACAGCCCATTAGATTAGTTGTCTTGGAAGAGCAGGCTGAGAGATGTTCCCAAGCAAAGTACAGGTGGCCCAGATGCTTTCAATCATTGATTAGCTTAATTAATAAGATATCCACTAAAAAAATAAGGCAGTGGTTCAAAGGTGAAGTTCTGTAGAAACCTCATTTCCTGGTATTGCCATGGTCTAACAGTGAGCATTTTCCAATTATAACTTCCACAGGAACCCACCATCCTACAAGGAGCAGAGGTGAATAAGCTGTGATAGCAAAGACAAGTGGATGTGAGGAAAAGCACTACACAATGGGCTTCCTCTTGGTACTAGGCACAGTGTCTGGGATTTCAAGGAACTGAAGAGGCAGATGAATCAGATGGGTCTGGGCTGTAGGAATCAGTTATGCTCAACACCCTTCTTGCTGGCAAACCCTTGGAGGAGCTTCTGGAGGTTCATGCTTGCTTCTTGGAGTTGAACTGATATAAATGAGAGCAAAATTTGACCTGCGTGTTTCTTAGATATCTCTCCTTGTAGTGAGAAAAATCACACAGAATCACAGAACTGTCGGGGTTGGATGGGATCTCAAAGATCATCCAGTTCCAACCCCACTGTCAAGGGCAGGGACACCTCACATTAGATCAGACCCACATTCAACCTGGCCTTAAAAACATCCAGGGATGGGGCTTCTACCACCTCCCTGGGCAACCTGTGCCAGTGTCTCACCACCCTCATGGGGAAGAACTTCTTATAGTTTCATAGTTTCATAGTTTCAGTTAGGGTTGGAAGGGACCACAAGGATCATCTAGTTCCAACCCCCCTGCCATGGGCAGGGACACTCTACCCTAGATCAGGCTGGACAGAGCCTCGTCCAGCCTGGTCTTAAACACCGCAAGGGACGGGGCCTCAACCACCTCCCTGGACAACCCATTCCAGGCCTTCACCACCCTCACGGTGAAGAACTTCCTCCTCACATCCAGCCTAAATCTCCCCACCTCCAGCTTCATCCCATTCCCCCTAGTCCTATCTCTCCCTGATAGTCTGAAAAGTCCCTCCCCAGCCTTCTTGTAGCCCCCTTCAGATACTGGAAGGCCACAATGAGGTCACCTCGGAGCCTTCTCTTCTCCAGACTGAACAGCCCCAACTCCCTCAGTCTGTCCTCATAGGAGAGGTGCTCCAGCCCTCTGATCATCCTCGTGGCCCTTCTCTGGACACGCTCCAGCACCTCCAGATCCCTCTTGTAATAGGGGCTCCAGAACTGGACGCAGTACTCCAGGTGGGGTCTCACCAGAGCTGAGTAGAGGGGGAGAATCACCTCTCTTGACCTGCTGGCCACACTTCTCCTGATGCAGCCCAGGATCTGATTGGCTTTCTGGGCTGCAAGTGCACATTGAGAGCTCATGTTGAGCTTCTCGTCCACCAGCACCCCCAAGTCTCTCTCCTCTGGGCTGCTCCCAGCCAGTCACTGCCCAGCCTGTATTTGTGCCTGGGATTGCCTCGACCCAGATGCAGGACCCTGCACTTGGTCTTGTTGAAGCTCATGAGGTTGGCTTGTGCCCACCTCTCCAGCCTGTCAAGGTCCCTCTGGATGGCATCCCTTCCCTCCAGCGTGTCTGCTGCACCACACAGCTTGGTGTCATCAGCAAACTTGCTGAGGGTGCACTCAATGCCACTGTCCATGTCACCCACAAAGATGTTGAACAACACTGGTCCCAGGACTGATCCCTGAGGGACTCCGCTTGTCACTGGCCTCCACTGGGACATGGACCCATTGACAGCCACTCTTGGGTGCGGCCATCAAGCCAGTTCCTTATCCATCTGGTGGTCCATCCATCAAACCCGTGTGTCACCAGCTTGGAGACCAGGCTGTGGTGTGGGACAGTGTCAAAGGCTTTGCTCAGGTCCAGGTAAACGACATCAGTTGCTCGTCCCTCATCTATTAATGCTGTCACCTGTTCATAGAAGGCCACCAGGTTTGTCAGGCAGGATTTGCCCTTGGCAAAGCCATGCTGACTGTTCCCAATCACCTCTTCACTACTCTTCTGAGTCAGTAGTGCCTCCAGGAGGATCTGCTCCATGATCTTTCCGGGCACAGAGGTGAGACTGACGGCCTGTAGTTCCCTGGTTCCTCCTTCTTACCCTTTTTGAAAATGGGAGCAATATTTGCCCTTTTCCAATCTGTGGGGACTTCCCCAGTCTGCCATGACTTTTGGAATATAATAGAGAGGGGCTTAGCAACCTCATCTGCCAGTTCTCTCAGCACCCGTGGGTGTATCCCGTCGGGTCCCATGGACTTGAACACTTTCAGGTTCTTCAGGTGATCACGAACCTGAGCTTCACTTACCATGGGCAGTTCTTCCTCCCCATCCCTGGCATCATCTGCCATGACTCCAGGAGCGTGGCTGGAGGCCCTTGCAGTGAAGACTGAGGTAAAGAAGTTATTGAGTACCTCAGCCTTTTCCACATCACTTGTGACCAATTCAGCAGTTTCCTTTCTGAGGGGGCCCACACCTTCCCTACTCATCTTCTTGCCATTAATATACCTGTAGAAATTCTTAGTGCTCCCTTTGACCTCCCTGGCTAGATTCAATTCAAACTCTGCTTTGGCTTTCCTAACCAGGCCTCTTGCTGCTCGGGCAGCTTCCTTATATACCCCCTGTTCTATCTGTATACCCCCTGTTCTATCTGAACATGCTAACTGAAGCTACCCACTTGTTGTAGTTATATACATTTATTGGCCGGAAATGTGATAAAATATGAATATTATTCATTAAATATCAAGAATGCTTTCCTGAGGCAATGTTATTCGGCTGCATTTGCCCGGTCGATGACAGGTTGCTTACACATGGTAGACAGTGTGTAAATAGTACAATACAATACACCAGGTTGAAAGAGACCTTCATGATCATTGCGTCCAACCCATCAACCAATCCAACCCACCTAAACAACTAAACCATGGCACCAAGCACCCCTTCAAGTCTCCTCCTGAACACCTCCAATGATGGTGACTCCACCACCTCCCCGGGCAGCCCATTCCAATGGGTAATCACTCTCTCTGTATAGAACTTCTTCCTCACATCCAGCTTAAACCTGCCCCTGGTGCAGCTTGAGACTGTGTCCTCTTGTTCTGGTACTGGCTGCCTGGGAGAAGAGACCAACCTCTGCCTGGCTACAACCTCCCTTCAGGTAGTTGTAGAGAGCAATAAGGTCACCCCTGAGCCTCCTCTTCTCCAGGCTAAGCAACCCCAGCTCCCTCAGCCTTTCCTCATAGGGCTTGTGTTCCAAACCCCTCACCAATTTCATTGCCCTTCTCTGGACATGTTCCAGCAAGTCAACATCCTTCCTAAACTGAGGGGCCCAGAACTGGACACAGGACTCAAGGTGTGGCCTAACCAGTGCAGCGTACAGGGGCAGAATGACCTCCCTGCTCCTGCTGGCCACACTGTTCCTGATGCAGCCCAGGATGCCATTGGCCCTCTTGGCTGCCTGGGCACACTGCAGGCTCATGTTCAGCCTACCATCAACCAGTACCCCCAGGTCCCTCTCTGCCTGGCTGCTCTCCTGCCACTCTGACCCCAGCCCGTAGCTCTGCATGGGGTTGCTGTGGCCAATGTGCAGAACCCGGCACTTGGATGTGTTCAATCTCATGCCCTTGGACTCTGCCCATCTGTCCAGCCTGTCGAGATCCCTCTGCAAAGTTTCTCTGCCCTCCAGCAGATCAACTCCTGCCCCCAGCTTGGTGTCATCTGCAAATTTACTGATGATGGACTCAATGGCCTCATCCAGATCATCAATAAAGATGTTGAAGAGCATGGGGCCCAGCACTGATCCTTGGGGGCACACCACTAGTGACTGGCTGCCAGCTGGATGTGGCACCGTTCACCACCACTCTGGGCTCGGCCCTCCAGCCAGTTCCTAACCCAACGCAGTGTGCTCCTGTCCGTAACAGCCTAGAGCAATCAGAACTTGGAATACAGAAGGACAAACTGGCATCTCCCTATGCACACGAAGACCAAACAACAATACTGCCTTGGGTGGCGTAGACGAACCACCATGGAGTTCACAACAGAGCTAACTAAGAGGTGACAAGCTATAAACCTCAGAAATAACCAGGTAAAATAGCGTATTCTACTCAGGAACCGCAGAGCTGCAAACCACCAAAACCTTTGCTGAACCAAGGGGCGTTTTGAGTTCATAGTCATAGCCCAAAGGGCAGTATCCACAAATTTAGAGGAAATGAGAGAGCAGGCTGCTGCAGTGGAGGCCCAACTTGAGCAATATGCTGCTAAAACGAAAGGACGAATGGGGGAGAGAGGTGAGAGAGTAAGGAGCATGCAAGCTAGGAGTGTAAGGATCAAGGAGCAAAAGGTAAAGGAGGTCTTCCCCTATAAATTCCCCTTGTGAAAATGGAGCTGCCCACTGGCACATCAGCCATTCAAGTCCCATCAACCAATTCAAAATGTGCATGTGGCGAGTTACCTGCACACGCCTGCTCTCGTGGCGTCTGACACATGCAGTCGCCTCTCTGAAACGCGAGGCTCGGGGATCGGCTGCAGCTTCCACTCCCCTCCAGGCAGCCTTACCCGCACCTGCCTATTAGGCTCCTCCACCTCAATCCCGACCCTGTAACAGAGAGGGAGGACAAAGGGGCAGTGGCTCAAAACAGATATAGCTGTCCTGTTAATGCCTCATCCAGGACACCACTTCTACTTTTGCTCCATTCTCTCTAGCCCTATCACTACTTCCTGAAAAGTCCCTCCCCAGCTTTCTTGTAGGCCCCCATCAGATACTGGAAGGCCACAATAAGGTCTCCTCAGAGCCTTCTCTTCTCCAGACTGAATAACCCAACTCTCTCAGTCTGTCTCCATAGGAGAGGTGTTCCATCTCTCTTTAATCAGGAATGAAAGTCTAGAATAATTCAACAGTCTCAATGAAGTTTCACAGCGTCTGGTTTCTGAATGAAAAAAACACTGTCTCTCCACTTTGGCTCACTGAAACAACTCACATCCTAGACCCTCGGGGGCCACTATTCAAGCTCCCTGTGATTTTTTGTGATTTTATTTTCCCCAGATGGGAATTGCATTTATTATTTTTTAAAAATCAGAACCCAGCTCTCTGCCTGCATAATTTATACGCACACACATGTGTGCCACATCCTCAGTTAACTCATGTGTAGCTGCTGAGGAATGCAAAGAGCAACATGCCACTAGCTGCACTTGGAAATGGTTTGTTTTCACAGAATCACAGAATTGTTGAGCCTGGAATAGACCTCTAAGATCATCAAGTCCAGCCTATGACCTAATACCACCACATGGACCAGACCATGTCACTAAGTGCCACATCCAACCTTTCCTTAGAAACCTTCAGTGATGGTGACTCCACCACCTCCCTGGGCAGCACATCCCAATGGCCAATTACTCTTTCTGGGAAGAACTTTCTCTTCACCTCGAACCTAAACTTCCCCTTACACAGCTTGAGACTGTGTCTTCTTGTTCTGTCACAGGTTGCCTGGGAGAAGAGACCAACTCCCACCTGGCTACAACCTCTTTTCAGGCAGTTGTAGATGGCAATAAGGTCTCCCCTGAGCCTCCTCTTCTCCAGGCTAAACAACCCCAACCCCCTCAGCCTCTCCTCACAGGGCTGTGCTCCAAACCCCTCACCAGCCTTATTGCCCTTCTCTGGACACGTGCAAGTGTCTCAATGTCTTTCTTAAATTGAGGAGCCCAGAACTGGACACAGTACTCAAGGTGTGGCCTAACCATTGCTGAGTACAGGGGCACAATGACTTCCCCGTTCCTGCTGGCCACACTATTTGTGATGCAGGCCAGGATGCCATTTGCCCTCTTGGCCACCTGGGCACACTGTCCACACACAAGTTGCCTGGGAGAACAGCCTGCCCCCCACCATCTCTTCAGGTAGTTGTAGAGTGTGATAAGATTCCCCCCCATGTCTCCTCCAGGTTCAACACTCCCAGCTCCCTCAGCCTCTCCTCATCAGACTTTCCCTCCACTCCTTTCCCCAGTCTTGTCACTCTCCCCTACACCCTCTCTAGCACATCAGTACATTTCTCGCAGTGAGAGACTCAGAGCTGCACACATTGCTCCAGGTGAGTCCTCACCAGTGCTGAGTACACAGGCAGAATTCCAGCCCCAGTGCTGCTGGCCACACTATTCCTGATACAAGCCAAGATGTCGTTTGCCTTCTGTGCCACTTGGGCACATTGCTGGCTCAGCTCATGCTCAGGCAGTTGTCAAACAGTTTTTACCCAAGTCTGTCCTTTTTTGAAAGCTGTGACATTATTCTCAAATGAAGCTTTTGATTTGTTTTAGTGTATTTCAGTGAGGCTGGCAATTTAGGTTTAGGTCTGCTTCGCTGCTGGGGCAGTGAAGCCCACATTCACAGTATGAAAGCCTTTGTGTTGGGACATTCTCACGTAATTGCCTACTTGAAGGGGTTGTTATCTCCTCGATGACCAAGCAAGGGGGTTGGTTTTGAGGTCAAAGCTATGTATGTGCAAGAGGGCTCTGTGGTAAGCCAACTCATATCAACATCTCTGGTGGTTTGGGATCAAAGCAAATGGTGGTGTTTGTAATAACTTGGAGAAAGATCTGTGGACAATATTTCCTGGAAATGAGCTTGTGAGGGATATGAAGCTCCTGTATTTGACAGGCTCATTTGGGTTTTGCTTGCTTTTAATCAATGTTGTAAGTGTTAATGACTTCCTTTGTGCCTGCCTAACTTGAGAAATACATAAAAGAAGGCTGCTGGATGATAAAGCCATGTGTCTGGAATAGCTGAGTCAGGTCACACAGCAGAAGGAGATGTCCCTGTTTTGTTTTGGGTCGATCTAACAGCTTCTGGTATGGTTGATGGTTAAAAAGGGGGTGAGGTGGGTCTGGAACCTTAGTAATCACCTCAATGCTTCGAGGACACAGAGAAGACCTGGCTACTGCTATCAAGTGGCCAAAATGTCAGAGGATGGGGTTATGCACCAAAATGTCTACCTTCTCCCACACTGATGGGGTGCTAAAGTTGTGTCCCCACTTGGAGCAGTGTTGACAAAGGTTATCTGTGGGACAAGGTTATCAGTAGATCTGTGGGGTTGAGGACTTTATCTGGGAGCCTGTAGTAGCTTGATCATAGTATCAAAGAATGGTCTGGGTTGGAAAGGGCCTCCAAAGGTAATGTAGTCCAACCACCCTCAGCAATCAGCAGGGACATCCTCAACTAGATCAGGTTGCCCAGAGCCCTGTCCAGCCTCAACTTGAATATCTCCAGGGATGGGGTCCCAACCACCTTTCTGGGTAACCTGTTGCAGTGTTCCACCACCCTCATGGTAAAGAACTTTTAGGGCCCCTTCAGGTAGTGGAAGGCTGCTATTAGGTCATTATTACGTCTTCCCAGACCCTTCTCTTCTCCAGGCTGAACCACCCCAGCTCCCTCAACCTGTTCTCATAGCAGAGGTGCTCCAACCCCCTGGTCATTTTCATGGCCCTCCTCTGGACCTGCTCCATCAGGTCCATGTTCTTCCTAATAATTAAGGTGTTGAAAATTTTTCCTTGTAGTGAAAGTTACAAGGAGCTCAGGCCATGTAGCTGTCAAAGCTAGAGGAAAAAGGTGTCTCAGTCAGGTCCCTACAGTACTTGCTTCAGAAGATGATTTAGGAGAATTTTCAACCCTGGGGACAGAGGCAAAACAAAACCTAAAAGCTGGAGAATAGGCCTAAACAAACTGGGGTTTAAAACTGAGACATGTAACAAGTCATTTGCACAGCTTGGAATAGGGAATGTGGCTGTTTCCAGTGCTAGCAATTCTCCAGATCACCACAGTGCATTCTTCTTCTTCTGAAGCATGATTTAACTGCCAGAGCCTAACGACCTCTTACGCAAGAAGTCAGACAAGACGATCGCCGTGGTCTTCTCTTGCAGCCTATGACTAATGTATCATGTGTTTGTTCTCTCATTCTCTCTGGGGGAGAAGATGAAGTGGGCTGCTTTGTTTTGGAAGGATTATTGGGAGATTTCAGTGAATTGTACTTAATTTAGAGGAAGGAGGTCAGGAATGGGTGTTGCAGTTGGAATCGAGAGCTGCAGCGCTTGCGGGGGTTCTTTGGAGGAAGCTTGTCCCTGAGAACACTCTGTATTTCATCCCACCTCTATAAGAAAGGGTTGCTGTGCCAGAAGGTTGAGATTTTCCCAGTCCTGGAACTGTGGATGATCTTTTGTCATTGCCACTGAACCCTGAAAGAGCAGAGTTATGGCACTGAGCTGCGGGAAACTACTGTGCACAGTGGAAGCGTTGCATGCTTCCATGCCTCATAAAGCTTACTGTGGTGCCTTGGTCCCCTTGGGAATACAACCTGTTGCTGATTGGGAAGAACTGTGTTGGTCTTGTGCCTTTGCACAGCCTTTCTTTCATTTATATTGGGTAATGCACAGCCAAGTGGGACAGTGCTGACCTTCTGAACTGTGTCAAAGGTTTGAAGATGAATGTCAGGGCTTCTGAGTCACGTCTCAAATATTAAGAGAGCTCATAAAAATCACTTGCAATCAGCCAAAGATAACTATCTCATTCTCATATATCCAAGTTGTGACTAACCAAAATTATTATTAAGGGAAGAAAATGTTTACTGGGGACAACAGCTCTAATTCTGGTTAAAAAAAGGAATGTAATTGCTTGATAATGTTTAATGAAGTGTGTAATAGCCTCGTTGGTGGTTTCTTCTGCAAGAAGAAGCTAATATATATTATAGAGATAGATAGATAGATAGATAGATAGATAGATAGATAGACAGATAGACAGACAGATAGATACACACTGTATGCTATACTGAAGATCATAGAATGATGGAAAGTTGGGTTGGAAGGGATGTTTAAAAGTCACCCAGTTCAACCCCCATGCGGTAAGCAGGGACATCTTCAGTAAGCTCAGGTTGCTTAGAGCTCCATCCAGTCTGAGCTGGAATATTTTGAGGGGTGGGGCATTTACTACCTCTCTGGGCAACCTGGGACAGTGTTTCACCACCCTCACCACCATTAAAAAAAACCCCAAACAGAGGGTCTTCCTTCTATCTACTCTACATCTCTCCTATTTTTTATTAAAACTGTCACAACAGGCCCTGATAAGGTTTATCACAATCTTTCTTATGGGACAGGTGTGAGATTTCCCATCCCTGGAAATACCCTGGCTCAAGTTGGACATGGCTCTGAACAAACTAATCTAGTTAAAGACATCCCTGCTTCCTGGAGGGGCATTAGTCTACATCACCTTAAGAGGTTTCTTCCAACCCAAAATATTCATAGAATCATAGAATCAACCAAGATAAGAGAGACCTCAGAGATCATCAAGTCCAACCTATTACCTAATACCTAACACCTCCTACCAACTAAACCATGGCTTCGAATGTCATGTCCAATCCTTTTTTTAACACCTCCAGGATGGTGACTCCACCACCTCCCTGGGCAGCACATCCCAATGGCCAATTACTCTTTCCGGGAAGAACTTTCTCCTCACCTCCAGCCTAAACCTCCCCTGGCACAGCTTGCCTGGGAGAAGAGACCAAGCTCCACCTGGCTACAACCTTATTTCAGGCAGTTGTAGATGGCAATAAGGCCTCCCTTGAGCCTCTTCTCCAGGCTGAACAACCCCAGCTCCCTCAGCCTCTCCTCACAGGGCTTGTGCTTGAGACCTCTCCCCAGCCTTGTTGCCCTTCTTTGGACATGTTCAAGTATCTCAATGACCTTCTTAAATGGAGGTGCCCAGAACTGGACATTCCATGATTCTAACTGATCTTGCCAGGTTTGAGTTGATTTCAATGAGGCTTGTGAAAGGCCTGGAGCACACGGACTGTGAGGCGCATCTGAGGGAGCCGGGGTTGTTCATTCTAGAGGATTCTCAGGGGAGACCTTATTGCTCCCTACAACTACTGAAGGGAGGTTGGAGTGAGGACAGGGCCAGCCTCTTCTCTTTGGTGTCAAGCAACAGGACCAGAGGAAATGGTTTCAAGCTGTGCCAGGGGAGGTTCTGGATGGATATTAGGAAATATTTCTTCACTTAAGGGGTTCTCAAACATAGGAATGGTCTGCCCAGGGCAGTGGTGAATTCAACATCCCAGCATGTGATTAAGCATCATGTGGGTCTGATGTTTAGGGACATGGTTTAGTGTTGACTGTTCAGTGCTGGATTGAGGGTTGGACTGGATGATGTATTCTGTGAAATCCTAACCGAGAGACCAGGTCCAAGCTCAGAACATCACCTCCCCTCATTCAGTCAGTCCTGATGTGCAGTTGAGATCAACAGATGTCCTTCCCCAGATCCATTATGAATGTCTTGGAGCAGTATTTCTTTTTAAATCTCTTGTCTCTTGCAAGGCTTTTTGCAGACATGTTACAAGATTGCTCCTGACACAGACTGCTGTGTGCTGCCTGACAGTGCCAAGAACTGCAAGTGCTTCTTGTTTCCTTTCTCTGCGTTTGTGACGAATGAGCTCTTGCAGTTCACATGACTCAGGTTTATTCAGCAAGCTGTCAGACCTGGAGTGCTGTCAGACTTGTTTATTAGTTTTATATCCTTCCAGGCCTTTTATAGGAAAACACAGAAAGCTGCTATTTCGCCACGTACACCTCCACGTATCAACAACCGCTGAGTAATGCAGTTCCCCTTGCTCTGCATGATGGCTTCTCATGTAATAAAAATCCTCATGGCTTACACATTCCTGAAGCTAACTGGTTTTACCCACACAGATGAAGCAGATGCAGGCAAGCTGATACATCCTACACTCAGATATCAAAGAACCACAGAATTGTAGAATTGTCAGGGGTTGGAAGGGACCACAAAGATCATTCAGTTCCAACCCCCCTGACATGGGCAGGGACACCTCATACTAGATCACATTGCCTGGAGCCACATCCAGTCTGGCCTTAAAAACCTCCAGGGGTGAGGCTTCTACCACCTCCCTGGGCAACCTGTTCCGGTATCTCACCACCCTCATGGGGAAGAACTTCTTCCTAACATCCAATCTGAATCTACCCATTTCTGGTTTTGCTCCATTCCCCCCAGTGCTATCACTCCCTGACATCCTAAAAAGTCCCTCCCCAGCTTTCTTGTAGGCCCCTTCAGATACTGGAAGGCCACAAGGTCTTCATGGAGCCTTCTCTTCTCCAGACTGAATAGCCCAACTCTCTCAGCCTGTCTCTGTTGGAGAGGTGCTCCAGCCCTTTGCTCATCCTTGTGGCTCTTCACTGGACACTAATATGATAAAATAGTCTGCATGCCATTTTCAATTTTGGAACAGCAGAGAGGCAATGAAATGCAATTTATAAAGAAAAAAGCTCTTAAAATGTCTTTGGGTTCTTTTGTTTGGTTGTTAGGTTTTTTTTTTCCCTAGATTATCCTGAGTTTAGGGTAAATGCTTCTGTTGTAGGTTAAGGGAAATTAGGAGTTAATTGGTGTAACTATGAAGTCCTTCAGAGGCTAGAGAGTCCCAGGGGGATGGACAGCTTGTCCCAGGATATTGTAATCTGTTATTCTATTCCATTTTCCTGTATCTCTCTATTAAGGGAGGGCACAGCCCAAGCTCACTCTCTCTTCTCTACATCACAGGACCTGCACACAGCTTAGCTTTATGGTTTGTGGGGCAGAGGCTTTCTGCTGACCTTGGCTGGCACCAAATTTCCAGCTATGCCATTGTGGAAGCCTGCAGTAGGGGTGTAGTTTGGACTTGGTCTTGGGCCAGCTGAGGCTGAGTGGGGTGGAGGTTTTTGGAAGGCTCTGGAAGGTTTTGTCCCAGGTGAAGAACTGAGCCTAATTTGTGAATGCATTCCTTTGACCTGAGTGCCTTTTGTATATATTTGTAAATAGATTTCCATTTAAACTTTCAATCCAGTGTGGAGCACTTTTATTTTTCACTCCTTGGGAAGGGGTAAAATACCTTTCCTGTCTTTTTGCCCTGGACAGCTCACGGCTCAAAACTAGGACAGCTTCTGAGCAACATTACTAATGACTTTGGCTGTGCAAGTCTTCTGAGCCTTGCTCCTTCTCAAAAGAGACAGTGTTGAGAAAAAGATCTAATTTTTTTTTAAAGGGGGTTACAGGAACTTTCCCTACGATTCCAGCAGCTCAGAGTCACAGGACGGTGGGGGTTGATAGGGACCTCTGGAGACTATGTAATCCATCACACACACACATCCAGCTAAAGTAAGAGCACCTGGAGCAGGCTGCACAGGATCACATTCATAGAATCATGGAATGGTTTGGGTTGGAAGGGGCCTTAAAGATCATCTAGTTCAAACTCCCCTGCCATGGGCATGGACATCTTCCACTAGACCAGGTTGCTCAAGGCTTCATCCATCCTGGCCTTGAGCACCTCCTGGGAAGGGACATCCACAACCTCCCTGGGCAAACTCTTCCAGTGTCTCAACACCCTTCAAGTGGAATTCAAAATTCTCCAGATAAGGATACTCTACAACCTCTCTGGGCAGCCTGCACCAGGGCTTCATCACCCTCAGAAGAAAGAAGTTTTTCCTTATGTTCAGGTGGACACACAGAAACACTTCTCATCCCCTGCACAACTCCTCCCGTCACTTTCAGCAATGACCTTTGAAAACCAAGCTTGAAGAAGGATGGCTCAGAAGCTTGGCAGAACGTCTGTTGACCTTTATCAAAATGCTGCCTTCTGTTGAGCTGCTGTCACTGGGCATGTTCCTGCCCTCAGTCTACTTCAGCTAAATGCTCGTCCTTAAATCTTTCCTCCGCTCCTCATGTCAAAGCAGTGTTGTGCTCCTGCAGATCAAGAATGTGCATAAGTACCAGAGCTGAGAAGCCATAGCTTCTTAACCACCTACTTGATTATATATAACTGTTTGCCTAAGGGCTTGCTTTTACTTTTCAACTCCATTTTCCCCCAAGCTGGTAGTATCTATCCACATGTTTAAGTGTCTGATGCCAGTTAACTCACTCTGGTGAATGAAGAGCAGCACATTTGTAAACATTTGGAGAAGGAAGCTTTCATCCTGTTTATATCTTTCATATCTCCAAAGGAAAAGAATCTGTGGTCTGTAAACACAATCTCTATGAAAAACTCATCTTGTCACATCATTTTGCTATTGGCCAACAGTATTCCTGCCTGCAATGGGACATCAGCACTGTTGGAGGGCACCATCTGAGGGCTTGAACCACCAGTCATAGAATCATAAAGATTCTGGGTTGGAAGTGACCTTAAAGAGCATCTAGTTCAAACTCCCCTGCCATGGGCAGGGACACCTTCCACAGCAACAGGCTCCTGGAGATCATTGAGTCCAACCCTCCTGCCAAGGCAGGGTCACCTAGTGGAAGTCACACAGAAACACATCTAGGTGGATTTGGAATGCCTCTGGAGATGGAGACTCCACTACCTCTCTGGGGAGCCTGCTCCAGTGTTCCATTACCCTTAAATTAAAGAATTTCCTCCTCATGTTTAGATGGAGCTTCTTATGTTCAAGTTTGTGCCTGTCCTGTCACTGGGCACCACTGAAAAAAGCCTGGTGCCATCTTCCTGACACCCACCCCTGAAGTGTCCCTTCCTGACACCCACCCCTGAAGTGTCCCTTCCTGACACCTACCCCTGAAGTATCTCTTCCTGACACCCACCCCGTCATCAGGATTGATGAGATCTCCCCTCAGTCTTCTCTTTTCCAGACTAAAGCCCCAATTCTATCAGTCTTTCCTCACCAGAGAGATGTTCCAGTCCCCTCAGAATCTTTATGGCCCTTTGCTGTACCCTTTAGAGCAAATTCCTGTCCCTCTTGAACTGGGGAGCCCAGAACTGGCCTCACAGTTCTCCAGAACTGGCCTTACAAATGTGGAGTAGAGGTGGAAGACAACCTCCCTTGGCCTTCTGGCCACACTCAGGAGGAAAACTTTGCCTTCTCCAAAGACTAATTCCATGAATGGCTTTGACCTTTACGTGCTGCACTCTTTTGTTCATTCAACTTCACTGTGACAATATGGTAGAAGGAGAACTTCATTTTTATTATTTTATTCATGCTACCTTGAAAGCCAACCAAATTTGCTTTCATTCTACTAGCTGATTAGCTATTGCTTGTTCAAAGCTAGACCACAGCTATTCTTCCTGATATAAACCCCATGCAGTGCTACAGGCTGGGGTCAGAGTGGCTGGAGAGCGGCCAGGCAGAGAGGGACCTGGGGGTACTGGTCGATGGTAGGCTGAACATGAGCCTGCAGTGTGCCCAGGCAGCCAAGAGGGCCAATGGCATCCTGGCCTGTATCAGAAACAGTGTGGCCAGCAGGAGCAGGGAGGTCATTCTGCCCTTGTACACTGCACTGGTTAGGCCCCACCTCGAGTACTGTGTCCAGTACTGAGTTCTGGGTCCCCCCCAAGGATGTTGACTTGCTGGAATGTGTCCATAGAAGGGCAACAAAGTTGGTAAGGGGTTTGGAACACAAGCCCTATGAGGAGAGGCTGAGGGAGCTGGGGTTGCTTAGCCTGGAGAAGAGGAGGCTCAGGGGCAACCTTATTGCTCTCTACAACTACCTGAAGGGAGGTTGTAGACAGGCAGAGGTTGGTCTCTTCTCCCAGGCACCAGCAACAGAACAAGAGGACACAGTCTCAGGCTGTGCAAGGGGAGGTTTAGGCTGGAGGTTAGGAAGAAGTTCTACACAGAGAGAGTGATTGCCCATTGGAATGGGCTGCCCGGGGAGGTGGTGGAGTCACCATCATTGGAGGTGTTCAGGAGGAGACTTGATGGGGTGCTTGGTGCCATGATCTAGTTGTTTAGGTGGGTTGGATTGGTTGATAGGTTGGACACGATGATCTTGAAGGTCTCTTCCAACCTGGTTTATTCTATTGTAGTCTATTCTAAATGTCCATTCTGATGGAAGATGAACATGGAATTTGGCTCCCGTTGCAGTTTCAAGAAACCCACCGTGATTTATAGACACATAAGATTCTGGAGAATGTGCAATATTCAGCTCTGCATTATCATCCTGTCTTGAAACCTTCCTCCTACTCAGTGCTCATCATCTTCTTGCTGAAACATCTGGTCTTTAGACAACCAGAAAGTGTACTGAATTATAAACTGTGAGGCTGCTCTTCAACCTCGCACATTATCACTCAATAGCAGATATCAGAGACGCTTTGCTTCTAATAAACATCATATGCCCTGGAAGGGCTTTGGAGCTCTTTCTCCTTTGCTAGCAAGTAGGAGATACCAGCTGTGCTATCAAAACTTCAAATATTGGAGGCTGAATTGCACAAGATGTGCTTTCTATTTGAACCACATTGGTGGGATTTGGCAGAATAAATATAGATGTGTGAGATGTGTGCCTGCTTTCTCTTTTTTTACCAGTGGAGAGAAAGAGGCATGGTTAGAGACTGGTGGTAGAAGAGGCTGATCCAGTAACTGATCTTGATTCCACACAATCTTACAGAGAGGATTGACTAGGTCATGAGTAGGTCGCCTGTTTCCTACAGTGGATCAAGTACTTCTGGACCTCTCACAGTATCGCAGTATTGCTAAGGTTGGAAGAGACCTCAAAGATCATTGAGTCCAACCTGTCACCACAGACCCCATGACTAGACCATGGCACCAAGTGCCACATCCAATCCCCTTTTGAACACCTCCAGGGACAGTGACTCCACCACCTCCCCGGGCAGCCCATTCCAATGGCGAATCACTCTCTCAGTGAAGAACTTTCTCCTCACCTCGAGCCTAAACTTCCCCTGGCACAGCTTGAGACTGTGTCCCCTTGTTCTGGTGCTGGTTGCTAGAGAGAAGAGGCCAACCCCTTCCTGGCTACAATCCCCCTTCAGGTAGTTGTAGAGAGCAATGAGGTCACCCCTGAGCCTCCTCTTCTCCAGGCTAAAAACCCCAGCTCCCTCAGCCTCTCCTCACAAGGGTTGTGCTCAAGGCCTCTCCCCAGCCTCGTTCCCCTTCTCTGGACACATTCAAGTGTCTCGATGTGCTTCTTAAACTGAGGGGCCCAGAACTGGACACAGTACTCAAGGTGTGGCCTAATCAGTGCAGAGTACAGGGGCACAATGACCTCCTTGCTCCTGCTGGCCACACTATTCCTCTCTTTGCAAGCATTTGTCTGAGCTGCTTCTAACAAATGGGAAAGACCAGATAACTACGGTAATGGGATGAGGGGCAATGGTTTCAAACTTTAGAAACAGATTTAGATTGGATGTTAGGAACAAGCTCTGCACCATGAGGGAAGTAGAACACTGGAACAGTTTTCCTGAGGAGGTGGTTGGGGCCCCATACCAGAGGAATACAAGGTGAGGCTCGACCTGATTTAGTTGAGGATGCCCCTGCTTACTGCAGAGGGGCTTGACCTAGATGACCTTTGGAGGTCCTTTCCAACCCAGGCCATTTTATGATTCTATGACTCTGTGACTTCAGTAGAAAAGATATGTACAGATGGCTTAATCCTACACTAAATGATGAAGCGTTAATGGTTGGATCTGAGGCTTACTTCAGCTTCTGAAAAGTTATCTGCTTTAAGTTACTTTTCTACTATTGATTGTGAAGAGAAAAGTCTCTGAAGAACATCCTTCCTGCCCCAAAATATTTAAAATCACTTCATGAGGTACTCTTCTGGAAGTGCTTCTTTCTGTTGGCTATAGATGAACATCTTAAAACCTCTGCCTAGCCTTAATCATGAAACAGTGAGATGCATGTATCTGACCATCCCCAGGCAAGTACTCAGAGCTGAGAGGTGAAAAAAAGATCTTTATGAGATGACCTTAAAGGTGTTGATAACAGAAATGTGAAGAGTTGCTGATGCCATCAGGCTATGCTGGTATTAACAGCTGAACAGCCGGGAGAGTCAGACCGAGACGAACCTAATGAGGTTCAAGGGCAAGTATGGAGTTCTGCACCTGGGAAAGAATTAGCTCCCTGCACCAGTACAGGTTAGGGCTTGACCTGCCAAAAAGCAGCTCTGTTGAGAAGGACCTGGGAGTGCTGGTAGCCAAGTTCACTTCTTGTGGCAAAGAAGGTCTATGGTCCCCTGGCGTGCACTAAGAAGAGTATGTATGACCTGCATGTTGAGGAAGGTGCTTCTCCCCCATGCCTCTGCACTAGTGAAGCCACATTCTGAGCACTGTGTCCAGTTCTGGGCTCCCCAGTTCGAGGGAGACAAGGAGTTAGTAAACAGTGGTCAGTGGAGGCAACAAAGATGCCAAAGGGACTGGAGCATCTCTGTGAGGAGGAAAGGATGAGAGACCTGGGGCTGTTGAGCAGAATGAGAGGGGAATCTTCTCAATGATTACCAATAGCGAAAGGGTGGATGTCAAGAGGATGTGTCTGGGCTGTTATCAGTGGTGTGCAGTGACAGGATAAGGGGCAGTGAGCACAGACTTGAACACAGGAATTCCACCTAAATACAAGGAAGAACTTCTTTCATTAGAGCACCAGAGCAGATTGCCCAGAGAGGTTGTGGAGCCTCCTTCTCTGGAGAGATTCCAAACCCACCTAGACATTGTGCTCCTGTGCACCCTCCTCTGGGTGAGCCTGCTTTAGCAGGACTAGACCCTCACAGGTACTTTCTAACCCTCATTATTCTGTGATTCTATGTTGAGATTCCAGAACAAACTGGTCTTAGGTTATTTCTTTTTTCTTTAACAAAAAACCCTACAGAAAGCAAAACAAACCAAAAAAACAAACAAAAACTTGACAAAGTGAAAACATCTTTGACCAAAATGAAGACCTAATGGACCTTTAAAACCTGTTTCTGAAAATTGTGAACTCTTAGATACTAGGTGCAATGAAAAAAATCTGTCAGTGACCACCAGACCTCTTTAAGTGCTTAGTTCAAAGGTGTCATGAAAACTATTGCAAGGCTGAAATGGAATAGAAAGAGCTAAATGACCAGATGACTGTCAGTCTTCTCTCCCATCTGCTGTTGTTATCCTTCCGTCAGGGCCTGATGGGTAAAACATATCTTGAAGGTCCAACACTCCACTCTGATGGCAGTAGAAAGAGTGATTCTGTCATTTCAGGTTGACAAAGAGATTCTCTAGATGCTCAGGATTTTAAGTGCTGCTACTGTCATGTCACAACCTTCGATGAGCGTTTCGAGGGAACTCCTGAGCTCAGAGAGTTGCGGCTGTTCAGCATGGAGAAGAGACGGCTCTGAGCAGATTTTATAGCTGCATCCAATATCTAAAGGGGACCTAGAGGAAGGACTGTTTAGAAGGGACTGTGGTGATAGGATAAGGAGCAATGGTTTGAAACTAGGGTAGGGTACATTTAGGTTGGACCTTAGGAGATAGTTATGCACAATGACAGTGGTAAAATATTGGAACAGGTTGCCCAAGGATGTGGTTGAGGCCACATCCCTGGGAGCATTCAAGATCTAACTTGATGGGGCCCTGAGCAATCTGATGCAGTTGGAGATGTCCTGCTGGCTGCAGGGTGGTTGGACAAGATGCCTTTTGAGGGTTCCTTCCAACCCAATGCATCCTATGGTTCTTTCCTCAGTCCAAGTGCAGGGTCCTGCATCTGGGTTAAGGCAATCCCAGGCACAAATACAGGCTGGGCAGGGACTGGCTGGGGAGAGAGACTTGGGGGTGCTGGTGGACGAGAAGCTCAACATGAGCTCTCAGTGTGCACTTGCAGCCCGGAAAGCCAATCAGATCCTGGGCTGCATCAGGAGAAGTGTGGCCAGCAGGTCAAGGGAGGTGATTCTCCCCCTCTACTCAGATCTGCTGGGACCCCACCTGGAGTACTGCATCCAGTTCTGGAGCCCCTATTGCAAGAGGGATATAGATGTGCTGGAAGGTGTCCAGAGTAGGGCCATGAGGATGAGCAGAGGGCTGGAGCTCCTCTTCTATGAGGACAGACTGAAAGAGTTGGGGCTGTTCAGTCAGGAGAAGAGGAGGTGACCTAATTGTGGCCTTCCAGTATCTGAAGGGGACCTACAGGAGGGCTGGGGAAGGACTTCTCAGGACATCAGGTAGTGATAGGACTAGGGGGAATGCAGTGAAGCTGGAGGTGGGGAGATTCAGGCTGGATGTGAGGAGGAAGTTCTTCACCATGAGAGTGGTGAAGCCCTGGAATGGGTTATGCAGGGAGGTGGTTGAGGCCCTGTCCCTGGAGGTGTTTAAGGCCAGGCTGGATGAGGCCCTGGCCAGCCTGATCTAGTGTGAGGTGTCCCTGCCCATGGCAGGGGGTTGGAACTGGATGATCCTTGTGGTCCTTTCCAACCCTGAGTGATACTATGATACTATGATGCTATGATTCTGGTTCCATTCCAAGTCCAAGCACATCTTTCTTTTTCTCAGGCTTTCTCAATAATTAAGGTGCACATCCAGCCCCAAACCTCAAAGTTATGTCACTAACTTTGCAAAGTGCCTAAGAAAGTGGTCAAGGAAACATTGTGGAAAGGAATAAGAGGGCAACCATTAAGTAAATAAGGGAAGTGTCTAAGGCAGGATTTCAGATGACTGTTTGTTAATCATTGCATTATTATGCAATTTCTTGGTGTCACTAAGAGTCTTCCTCTGTAATTTGCAGACTTTTTAACTCTAAGACTTCTTTGATGACAATCCATTTTATTGCACTTGGTGATGTTTCCAGTTACAGCGTCAGTGGGTCGTTACTTTTGCTGCTATTTCTCTCATTAATGATCTATGAAGATTTCCTTTTTGATGTTTTATTTTTTCCCCCCAGCTCAACACATCATGAAACAGGCAACACTTGGCTGGAATGAGAATTAGGATTTTGGGAATCAAACTATTTTCCCAGTTACTTTTCTCCTGATGCTTCCCCATTTCCTGTTGGAGCCCAAACACAACATTGGAGGTGTCTCTTGGTGTCAGAACACCACCAGCATGTTCTGGAAAGTCTGAGACTGGAACTGCAAAATTGCCAATAGCAATGATGCAATGATTAATACTGGATCCTCTTAATATTGATTCTTAGTACTTTGAAGTAAGCTCAACCAGATCTGCCTGGATTTATGTGGGTCCCAGATCTCCTTCTAATTTCAGGTAATGCTATAGAAACAAATGAAGTGTTTTAAGTGTAAAAAGAGCACGTGAAGCCACTGAATTGTCAGAGCTGGAAGGGACCTCACGGATCTCTAGTTCCAATCCTGCTGCCATGGGCAAGGACACCTCATACTACATCAGGTTGCTCAGAGCCACATCCAGCCTGGCCTTCAAAACCTCCTGGGATGAGGCTTCCACCACCTCCCTGGGCAACCTGTGCCAGTGTCTCACCACCCTCACGGGGAAGAATTTCTTCCTAACATCCAGACTGAATCTACCATTTCTAGTTTTGCTCCATTCCCCCCAGTCCTATCACTCCCTGACACCCTAAAAAGTCCCTCCCCAGCTTTCTTGTAGACCCCCTTAAGATACTGGAGGCCACAATAGTGTCTCCTCGAAGCCTTCTCTTCTCCAGACTGAACAGCCCCTACTGTCTCAGTCTGTCTTCATAGGAGAGGAGCTCTAGCCCTCTGATCATCCTTGTGGCCCTTCTTTGACATATCTTGACCCAAATGCCCAAACCAGAATGCAATAAAGCTGAAGTCAAATATTGACGACGTGCCTGTTAAGAGTCAAAACTGGGAATAAACATTTCTTAATGCAGGCAAGAAGCCAAATCCAGGGAAAAGATTATGAGGAACAATGAGCAGGATTTTTTGCTTTGTTTATAAAAAAACAAATGCCAAATGCTGTGGTTTTTTGATAACTCCTTCAAGAAACCAGCAGAAACCAAGTTGGGAAGCACAGATTCCCTCTTTGAAATATGGGTCAAAGTTGCCTGCACCATGAAGGTGTCACTTCTGCTCTTTTTCTTGAGGGCATCTGCTTTGTATTTCATCTGGACTGCTCTGAAATTGCTTTCAGCTATACATTTCAATCATAGAATCTCAGAATCATAAAATACTTTGGATTGGAAAAGCCCTTTCAAGGTCATCTAATCCAAACACCTTGCAGTGAGCAGGGACATCTTCAATCCGAGCAGGTTACTCAGAGCCCGGACCAACCTGACCCGGAGTGTTTCCAGAGATGTGTCACCTACCACCTCTCTGGGTGTCTACATTGCTTAGGAAATATTTCTTCACAGGGAGGGTTATCAAACAGGCTATCCAGGACAGTGGTAGAGTCGCGATCCCTGGAGGTGTTTAAGCAGCCTGTGGGCCTTGTGCTTAGGAACACAGCTTAGGACTGACCCTACACTGGGTCAAAGATTGGACTGGATGATCTTTGAGGTCTCTTCCAACAGGATGTTTTCTGTGATCCTGTGATTCTCTGATTTAGTCCATATATGGGGCTAGCCTATAGCAGTTGCTCTATCACCTGCTGACCCCTCCCCAGCAGAGAAGAAGAATCAAGACAAGAAAACCCACAGGCTGAAATGAAAATGAATTTAATGAAACAGCCAAATTAATACCAATGTCAATAGAAACTACATGAAGTTATATTCAGCCCAGCAGAACTGTGATCAAAGCTCCACTCTGTTTCCACTTGTCCCAGCTGAGTAGGATCATGCACAATGATCCCTTTACCTTGCTGAAGATCAACCCAATGTGCTGATATGATTCCAAAACCATGTGTGTGGTGGAACCACATATGTGGCTCTGGGGTTGTGTTGGCATGTTGGGTTAAGTCAGTAGGTCTGATGACTGAGGCTGTTCTTTCTTCCTCATTTCCATGGTAAACTCTCATAAACTGAAGATATTTCCTCTTATTGTGACCTTATGCAAGATGCTTAGCTAAGGTCATGTGCAACTAAATTAAGATGTTCTGTTCACAAACTTTCTGTATAAAGACCACAGTTGTCCCACTGAAAACTACCTTCTGCAGCTGGGGTTCAGGCTGATAGTCTTTTCAATCTGGGTTTTTCTGTCTGAGGCTGAATGGTCTGTGAATACAGAATCATGGAATCACTTAGATTGAAAAAGGCTTTCAAGGTCATTGAGTCCAACCATCATCCCTGCTCTACCAAGTCCACCATGAAGCCATATCTCCAAGCACCACATCTACCTGTCTTTTAAACACATCTTGGGATGGTGACTCCACCACCTCCCTGGGCAGCCTGTTCTATTGCCTCACCACTCTCTCAGTACAGCATTTTTTCCTAATATCCTATTTAACCTTCCCTGACACAGCATGAGGCCATTTACTCTTGTCTCAGTACTTGCTCCTTTATGCCAAGACCCAATTATTGTATAATTCTTTTTTAGGAAGAACCAGGTAGCTACCAAGACTGCACCTAGAATCACAGAATTGTTAGGGTTGGAAGGGACCTCAAGAATCATCTGGTTCCAACTTGCCTGCCATGGGCAGGGACACCTCACACTACATCAGGTTGCTCAGAGCCACATCTAGCCTAGCCTTAAAAACCTCCAGGGATGAGGCTTCTACCAGCTCCCTGGACAACCTGTGCCAGTGTCTCACCAACCTCATGCTGAAGAACTTCTTCCTAACAGCCGATCTGAGTCTACCCATTTCTAGTTTTGTTCCATTCCCCCCAGTCCTGTCACTCCCTGACACCCTAAAAGGTCCTTCCTCAGCTTTCTTGTAGCCCCCTTCAGATACCGGAAGGCCACAATAAAGCCTTCTCTTCTCCAGACTGAACAGCCCCAACATTTGGGGGTTTTTTGTTTTGTTTTGTGGTGGCTTGCTTTTTTTTTTTCCCCTCCATGGTTGCCCAGCATCACAATGTCCAGCTGGGTTAATCAATCACCTGACCTACTGCAGAAGATGGTATCTGGTCAGTGATACGTGCTGAGTTGTTTGATGCATCGAGTGGATGTATTAACCACTTGTGTGAAGTATCAAGCCACTAAAACCTTAGTGTGTCTGTGTACCTCTCAGTATACCCTGGGCCCCATAACAGCTTGTCATGCATTTTCATGCCACAGCAGCAGAAGTGGCTTAAGAGATCTGAAGTAAAGCCTGTGCATGGCGAAGCACTGGTTGTTTTTTCCCTTCTGCATGAACAGCCTTCTATTGTCTGGTTTTAATTTGTAGTACCCTTCATGTTCCTTTAGCTTCCTTAACAGGTTCTCACATTTCCTCTCTGACTTGGCAGTGGTGCCCTGGCTGGAGTCTCACCACCCTCTGTCTGGATACACAACCAAAACCCCCAAGTTGACTCTTTTTGATTATGCCATCAATTAATCTTACTGTGAAGAGCAACCTCTCCGCAATGCACCACCTTTCATACGCAGGATGTCATCCAAGGATTGTTTCTCTGTACTGGTTAAACTGATGGTATTTCTTTCTCTGATGTTGATTCTAGATTGTTGCTTTATTTCTGCTGGGCTGGCTAAAGGCACCAGTTTTGAGAAACTGGAACTCTGAAAACAGTACAGGCAGTGCAAACAATAGAGGGATGCAAGCAAGTGACTGTGAGTCACAGCTGCTCCATTCAATTTCCACCTACATTCTCAGCTCACTTAACTCCTCCAAGTCTCAGCTTCAGTTTTCTACAAGAGTCTAGTAACTGCACAGGAGTGCAGTGGTTTGGGCAGCCTTAGATGAATCACAGAATCACAGAATGTTAGGGGATGGAAGGGACCTCTAAAATTCATCCAGTCCAACCCCCCCTGCCAGAGCAGGATCACCTAGACCAGATCACACAGGAACATATCCAGGTGGGTTTGGAATGTCTCCAGAGAGGGAGACTCCACAATCCCCCTGGGCAGCCTCTTCAGTGTTCTGTCACCCTCACAGTGAAAAAAAGATTCCTCATGTTTCCATGGAACTTTCTGTACCTCAGCTTCCACCCATCGCCCCTTGTCCTGTCATTGGCCATCACTGCGCAGAGCCTGGCTCCATCCTCTTGGCACTCACCCTTGACATGTTCATGAACATGAATGAGGTCACCCCTTAGTCTCCTCTTCTCCAAGCCACAGAGCCCCAGCTCCCTCAGTCTCTGCTCATAAGGGGATTAGATATTCAAATGTTGGCCAATTCACCATCCCTGGAATTGATTTCAATGGTGGGGGGGTCACCTTCCTTGAGGCATTTAAAAGCTGTGTAGATGTGATGCTGAGTGACATGGTTTAGTGGTAACCTGGTAATGCTGTGTAAATGGCTGGACTTGATGGTCTTAAAGATCTCTTCCAACCCTATGATTCTAAATCAGTTAGCAATAATGATTAATTGGCTGCAGTCTCCAGTATTACCTGGTGATGACAGATACTTGGTCTCCAGACCTCTACCCTCCCAGCAATGCAACTCATGTCAGCTGTGAATAAAGCCAGGACTGATGGGAAAATTGAACAGCAAGGGAGAGCCCCTTGAACAGGAAAAGAGGGCATGGCCACAGGGAACTTATGCCAGAAGGAAGGCTGTTTGTTTTGCCTTGCAATCCCCATTGATAATTAGGTAGAGAAAAGACATCAACAACAGAAAAAAAAAAAATCAGTGAAAAACTCTCTCCTGTACCCTATGTCCCGGCCAGATTGCCCCTGCACTCCCTGGTGTTTTACAAGTAGAGGCTGAACACCCAAAAGTAAAATCATAGAGTCACAGAAGCAGAACAGGCACTGAGTTGGAAGGCACCATTAAAGGTCATCTAGTCCAACCCCCCTGCAGTGAGCAGGGACATCTCTAAGTAGATCAGGATGCTCAGAGCCCTACCAAGCTTGATTTTGAATGTCTTCAGGGATGGGGCCTCGACCATCTGCCTGGGCTGCCTGTTCAAGTCTCCAACAACCCACATAGTGATGTCCAATCTAAATCTCCCTTCCTCCAGTTTACAACTTTTGCCCCTTGTCCTAGTCCTACATGCCCTTATAAATAGTCCGCCCCCAGTTTTCTTGTAGGCCTTGATCTGGAGCTGGAAGGACACAATAAGTTCTCCCTGGAGCCTTCTCTTCTCCAGGCTAAACAACCCCAACTCTCCCTGCCTGTCATCATAGGAGAGATGTTCCAACCCTCTGATCATTTTTGCAGCCCTCTTCTGGACCCTCTCCATCAGGTCCATGTCCTTCTTAGAAGGACATGTGTTGAGTGCCCCAGAGCTGGACACAGTACTCTGAGTGAGGTCTCACCAGAGCAGAGCAGAGGGGCAGAATTACCTTTCTGAACCTGCTGGCCATGCTTCTTATGAAGCAGACCTTCTGGGCTGCAAGCTCACACTGTCTGCTCACGTTCACCTTTTTGTCCACCAGCACCACCAAGTCCATTTTTGCAGGGCTGCTCTCCATCCTTTCATCCCTTCAGCCTGGATTGATAGTGAGGATTGTCCCAGCTCAGGTGCAGGAGGAAAAATATGCCAGGAGAAAAGTGTCTGCTATCTTGCATGACCTCTGCCTGCACCCTGGATGATTTCTCATGCTCCTCTGAATATTTTCCAAGCTTTCTCAGTAAGGACAATCCTGCACTGTGAGAAAAATGTAATATTTGGCTTGTTAAAGCAACTATCGCTTCTTGCAGCTGATAATCAGGGAGCTGCTTATCTTTTACACAGCCCCGGTCAGGAGCGGGCAGCCAAAGAGTCTGCATGAGTAACGTTGCTGAATCAGCCAAAAAGCCCTCCCCTGGGCTGCTGCACAACCTCTCTGCACCCCTCCCAGCCTAGCTCCCCTCCCCAGGACACTGAGCAAAGGGCTGTTGTCTGCTCACAGAGAGGACTTGAGCCTCAGCCCTGTCCTCTCTACCTCTTTGCATTGCTGGAGAGGAACCATAATATTGCAACAAAAAGCCTGTCAAGGTCCAGGTCAATCACTGGGAAGGAATGGAGCACACCCAGTGCAGTCCTTAGGCAGGACACCCACTGCTTTGTGTGAATTGAGTGCAAAACTGCTTCCATCATTACTTGCCCCTTCACCGATCCCCAGGCACCACACCTAATTATTCCTCAGAGCATCCTGCAAGCACCACAAGATTCTCCAGGACCTTGAAAGGAAATGATGCTGCCTGTGTTCACTAATCATGCATTGCAGAGACTAGCCATAGACTCATAGAATCATTAAGGTTGGAAAAAGTCTCTAAGATCAAGTCCAATCATCAATCCAACCACAGCACCTGCAAACCATGTCCCAAAGTGCCATGTCTCTTTTTTCTCTTGCTGTCTTGCTGTCCCTTGTGCCATGTCCAGTCCCCTCTTAAACACCTCCAGGGAGGGTGACTCCACCACCTCCCTGGGCAGTCTGTTCCAATCCCTAAAATTCTTTCAGGAAAGAATTTTTTCCTAATATCCAACCCAAACCTTCCCTGGTGCAACCTGAGACTGTTTCCTTTTGTCCTATTGTTAGTTACTTGAGACAAGACACTAACCCCCACCTCACTTCAGGTAGCTGTAGAGAGCAATGAGGTCTCCCCTCATCCTTCTCTTCTCCAAGCTAAGCAACCCCATCTCCCCTTACAAGGAAAACCTGAGGGAGCTGGGGCTCTTTAGTTGGGAGGAGACTAAGGGGTGACCTCTTTAATGTTTATAAAGATGTAAAGGGTGAGTGCCAAGACAATGGAGCCAGGCTCTGCTGGGTGATGCCCAGTGACAGGGCAAGGGGCAATGGGAGGAAGTTGAGGTATAGGAAGTTCCATGGAAACATGAGGAAAACTTTTTTCACTGTGGAGGGTGACAGAACACTGAAAGAGGTTGCCCAGGGGGTTGGTAGACTCTCCCTCTCTGGAGACTCACCCAGGTATGTTCCTGTGTGATCTGGTATATGTGATCCTTCTCTGGCAGGGGGCTTGGTCCCTTCCAGCCCCTAACATTCTGTGTTTCTTTCAGCCACTCCTCATAAAACATAATCCCTCACATCTCAGCTACCCATCAGAGCAGCTATCCTGTGGGTTTCTTATGTTAGCAACCATCGTTGGACCGTTCCCTATGTCAGACATGGTGAGCCATGTCTGTGTTGCCCTTTCTGGGATAGGTTTCTTACATTAGATAAAAGCAGCACTAAACAGCAGAGTGATCTATGTGATCATAGTGAGCAGTGTGGCTACTGAGTCATCTCTGTCAGCCCAAGTGGCCCCAGGGGTTGCTTGGTTCCAGTTTTATTAGGAGTTTCCCTAATTTAGTAGTGGGGAGCACAGCAGGACAGCTACGACACCTCCCGAGTCCTCAGCCTTTGACCTCTCTGTGGGCTAGTCAGCAGAGAGAGACATCAGTAGGGTATGGGCTGACCCTGTCTGGGGCTGTGTGCCCATGAAAACTCCTTGGTAGAAGCTGCGAGCTCAGGCCCATGAAACCATGAAGATCGCAGTCAGAGCTGGCTTAAGGCCAAGCAGCTCAGCACTTGGGCGGAGTAAACATACATCTGTCTGCACCCGTTTGTGGAGATGTGCCCTTGGGGAGGTCAAAGGGAAACGCAGGGCTGCTGGGGAGGGTTATCCAATGCCTTTCCCCAGAAGCATTTTCCTTGGCACAGGACTTGTCTGGAGCAACCTTCCTCAGGGGGCTGTTTCCTTCATGGAGGAGGAATGTGCTCATAGGCTGATAGAGTGCTGAGTTACAAAAGCCGTGATTTGTGGCACATGTTCCTGCATGGGAGGAAAACAGTAGCATCAAGTAGCCTGGGTCTGGGGAAAGCATGATTTATTCCCTACCACTCTATCCAAAGGCATCCTGGAGAGGCGGCGAGTCAGCTGCCGAGCCCCCTGGGGTTGTTTTCACTGTGCCATCCTTCTCTCCTTCCCTCCATTGAGGTGACGATCTGCTCTTCAGTGTTATCTGAGTATTGCTAAGGAACAAAAAGATGCTTTCTCTCGCAACTTCCTCAGGACCCAGCTCCCTTGTGAGACCCAAGTCTCTGGATGTCATCTAGTTCAACCCTCCCACAAAAGCAGGGTCAGCCAGGGCAGGTTGCACAGGGTCACAGTGTCCAGACAGGTTTGGAATATCTCCAGAGAAGATGACTCCACCACCTTTCTAGGCAGCCTGCTCAGTGCTCTGTCACTCTGAAAGGAAAGAATTTCTCTGTTACAGTTTGCACCCATTGCCCTTTGTCCTGTCACTAGACACTGCTGAAAAGAGTCTGGCACCATCCTCTTGAGCCCCACCCTTCAGATATTGATCCCCTCTCAACCTGCTCTTCTCTAAGCTGGAGCTCCAGGTCTCTCAGCCTTTCCTCCTAAGAGAGATGCTCCATTCCCCTCAGCATCTTCACAGCCCTCCACTGGACCCTTCCCAGTAGTTTCTTGCCTCTGCTGTGCAGTTTCTCCTTGAGCTTGAAGGGATTTATGCAGTCCATGGAATCATAGAATTGTTTTGGTTGGAAAAGACCTCAGAGATCATTGATTCCAACATCAGCCTAAGACCACCATGGCCATTAAACCACGCCCTGAAGTGCCATGTCCTCACATTTCTTGGACACCTCCAGGGATGGTGACTCCACCACCTCCCTGAGCAACCTATTCCAATACCTGAGATGAGGTCCTCCCCATCTATGGAAGGAGGAAGGCTGTGCTTCTCTCCACCCATTTTTGGCTAACTTTGACTGGAATCTCTTCAGACATAGGATCATAGAATTGTCTTGACTGGAAAAGACCTTCAAGAACATTGAGTCCAACCACTATCCAACTTTGCCAAGCCTGGTGCTGAACCACGTCCTTCAGCACCACATCGCTGCATCCCCGAACTCTTTAGAAGACTTGACCATGCAGATGTGAGACAGTTGCTGTGTTTTGATACACACCTACCACAGGGCAGCCCTGATCTCTGCAGGACTCTCAGAGGGACTGCAGCACGGATGAGTTCTTACCTGAGGAACCCAAAAGGAATTCATTCACCATTGGAATGTGCTGCCCAGGGAGGTGGTGGAGTCACCGTCCCTGGAGGGGTTCAAGAGGGGGCTGGATGTGGCACTTGGTGCCATGGTCTAGTCATGGGGTCTGTGGTGACAGGTTGGACTCAATGATCTTCGAGGTCTCTTCCAAACTTAGTGATACTGTGATACTGTGAATTTTTCTTTGTCCACATAGGTTCAAAGTCTGCACTGGCTTTTAAGTCAATTTTCTGCAGCTTTTTTTTGAAATACCAGATTTAAAAGGAACTGTCCAAGTTTATAATTTATCAGTTTCTCTGCTTTGAAGTCTTCCACATGTGCTGTGGATAACACACTCCACAGACTGAGGAATGAACAAAATCCTTTTAAATATGTTGCTGCCCAGAAAGCCAATCACATCCTGGGCTGCAGCAAGAGAAGCATAGCCAGCAGGTCGAGGGAGGTGATTCTCCCCCTCTACTCCGCTCTGGTGAGACCCCACCTGGGATACTGCATCCAGTTCTGGAGCCTCTATTACAGGAAGGATCTGGACGTGCTTGAACATGTCCAGAGAAGGGCCATGAGGATGATCAGAGGGCTGGAGCTCCTCTCCTATGGGGACAGACTGAAGGTGTTGGGGTTGTTCAGTCTGGAGAAGAGAAGGCTCCAAGGAGACCTTATTGTGGCCTTCCAGTATCTGAAGGGGGCTACAGGAAAGCTGGGGAGGGACTTTTTAGGGTGTCAGGGAGTGATAGGCCTGGGGGGAATGGAGCAACACTAGAAATGGGTAGATTCAGATTGGATGTTAGGAAGAAATTCTTCCCCATGAGGGTGGTGAGACACTGGCACAGGTTGCCCAGGGAGATGGTGGAAGCCTCTTTCCTGGAGGTTATTAAGGCCAGGCTGGATGTGGCTCTGAGCAACCTGATGTAGTGTGAGGTGTCCCTGCCTATGGCAGGGGGTTGGAACTGGATGATCCTTGAGGTCCCTTCCAACCCTGACAATTCTATAATTCTATGTTTGGTGATCAGACCTTTACACGGTGGAAATCAACAGATGCAGGAGAACAACAACCACAGAAAAATATCCTCCCATGAAGATTTGACCTTCTACCTTTTCAGTAGGACTCTGTTAGGCTTTTTTTGAGCCTATACTATGAAAGTCAAGACTAGACACTATTTCCCCTTGGTCTGCATCCTGTTTTTGAGAACAATAGCTGCATTTTTGACACAGTGCCAGCCCATAATTCATGCTTGCCTGCGTCCTTTAGAGCACAAACTTGGCTGATGTCATAATATTTTGGTGCATTGAAATGACAGTTTCAATTAGAGCAGATTTTTTTTTCCTAATCAATAATATTTTTTTCCTAACCATTTAAATGTTTTAGTAATAATAAACAAAGAAGAGAGGCCTCATCACCTGATGAAATGTGGGCATGTAAATTCCTGTGACCTT
The DNA here is from genome assembly GCA_015227895.2 of Colaptes auratus. Taxonomy (NCBI): domain Eukaryota; kingdom Metazoa; phylum Chordata; class Aves; order Piciformes; family Picidae; genus Colaptes; species Colaptes auratus. Next base: position 35,364,810 of record CM037631.1, read on the forward strand.
ATCTCTAGTCCTCTCATACAATTCAGAAGTTCAGCTTGGGATCAAATTTTGTTGAATTTATGGTCTGCTTGGGACTGACAGCTTGAAACAGATGAGAGGAAAGGAGCAAGGAAGAGAAGGAGGGAAGGCAGTGGTCAGGATGCAGTAAACAGAACAGCTGGGGAAGGAGAAGTAGGAAATGCGGTAGAAGAATGAATACTCTGTACAAAGCCTCACTTTTGATGGTGAGGCTTTCACCCAGGTTGTCCTCTGAGCGCAGTCCAAAAAGGGCAGAAGGGCTCTGCAGAGGGACCTCGACTGACTGGACAGATAGGCGGAGTCCAACGGGATGGCATTCAACAAGTCCAAGTGCCGGGTGCTGCACTTTGGCCACAGCAACCCCATGCAGAGCTACAGGGTGGGGTCAGAGTGGCTGGAGAGCTGCCAAACAGAGAGGGACCTGGGGGGTGCTGATTGACAGCTGCCTAAACATAAGCCAGCAGTGTGCCCAGGTGGCCAAGAAGGCCAATGGCATCCTGGCCTGCATTAGGAATGGTGTGGCCAGCAGGAGCAGGGAAGTCATTGTGTCCCTGTATGCTGCACTGGTTAGGCCACACCTTGAGTCCTGTGTCCAGTTCTGGGCCCCTTAGTTTAAGAAGGACATTGAGACACTTGAAGGTGTCCAGAGAAGGGCAACAAGGCTGGGGAGAGGCCTTGAGCACAAGCCCTATGAGGAGAGGCTGAGGGAGCTGGGGTTGTTTAGCCTGGAGAAGAGGAGGCTCAGGGGAGACCTCATTGCTCTCTACAACTACCTGAAGGGGGGGTTGTAGCCAGGAATGGGTTGGCCTCTTCTCTCTAGCAACCAACACCAGAACAAGAGGACACAGTCTCAAGCTGCACCAAGAGTAGTTTAGGCTGGAGGTGAGGAGGAAGTTCTTCACAGAGAGAGTCATTAGCCATTGGCATGTGCTGCCCAGGGAGGTGGTGGAGTCACTGTCCCTGGAGGTGTTCAGGAGGGGACTGGACGTGGCACTTGGTGCCATGGTTTAGTCGTGGGGTCTGTGATGACAGGTTGGACTCAATGATCTTTGAGGTCTCTTCCAACCTTGGTGATACTGTGATACTGTGAAAAAGCTGCTGGATGCATCAAACTCTCTGAGCATCACCTGATGACATCACCAGACCCATGTATGTTGTTGGCACCACTTGTAGAGCAAAAAGTGAGTACCAATGACAGCTGTGCCTTCACTGGTGTGAATAAAACTCTCCCACCTAAGGCCTGTTCCCAAGCAGAAACTTGGATGTGCTGGTTGAATTGTCCTGGGAGAAACAAGCACATTTTTAATTCATGGAACAAGAAGGATTCAGGCACTCAGGCTGATCTGAAAACCCTCCAGAATAATTCAAGTTGTCCCAGCAGTGCTGAATAATTCACATTCCATCTTCTGTAAGTCCAAATTGATGGGAAAACATCTCTCCCTTCCCCATTGCATAAAGCTTCATCCAGGAGGCATGTCTCTGCTGGGTCCTCTGGGATCAGGATTGATCCCAGCAGACATTTACATCTACTCTGCCATTGAGGTTGTAAAAAATCCACCCAACATTTGACTTATATTTTCTATGTGTTTCTTCCTTCTTCCCTGCTGATACAGAATGTTTAAAACATCCCTTTCTGTTTATATGCTTTTATTCTCCTCCTTCCACTCTGAACCAATTCTCATAACCTTTCTGTAAAGGTCCCATTTCTCACACCTTTCCCAGTTGCTGCTGAACCCTCTGAACTCTCTCACAGTGTCTGGCTGGAAAACTTTGCCAGGTTTTGTAACCTCATTCTTGAAAGAAAGTACCAGGGAGCTTGAGGAGTGCATTTGGGAGCTCTGCAAAGCAAGGAAGCAAAAGGGGGATAGAAGCAGCCTCCATGGAGCTGGGTCTCATGACCTAATAAATCATGCCCGCTGTCAAGGGTTGGGGATGGGCTCACAGAGGCTCTCTGTGAGCCCCTTCTCCCTTCCCAAAGGGAAAAGAAAAGGAATAAGGGAGAGAGAGGCTGATGGGTTGGGAAAGAAAATAAACCAGCTTTAGTGGTAATAATAACAATAAACAAAATAGATACACATAGATGCCAACCAACAACAAACCCAACCCTTGATGGCAATTGTGTCACCATCACCAGGAATGCTGTGGGCAGGCACTGGGAAAGTCCAGAATGGACTCAGTGGCAGATGGGAACTGGATTCAGGATCTGGTTTCCGCAACAGGACTCAGGAATTCATGGATAGAATTGAAAGCAGAATGGACAGAATCCTCCTCAGACACCAGCCACTCAGGAATAGAGCTTGACTCTGGTGTTCCTGAACATGACATCCATGGGATGAAATCTCTTGTTGGTCACTTTAGCATCACCTCTCCTGTCTGATCCTCCCCACAGATGCCCCTCTTACTTACTGCACCCAATGTGGCACACAAGATGTAGCAGTGACCTTGGTCTGTACAGGAGCAAGTCTCAGCCAGAGCCTTTCTGCAGTCCAACCCTGGGCTGTTCAGTCTGAGAGGGATCTGATCAATGTCTATTAATATCTGAGAGGTGGGGGTCAAGTGGAGGGGGCCAAGCTCTTTTGGGTGGTGCACTCTCCCCATGAGCTTCTCACTGCTAGAAGCAGCCTCTGGCTGTGCAAACCTGCCCTGAACTTCAGAAAGTGCCCTCCCTGAGCCGAGACTGGAAAGTTAAGCTGGAAAGTTCAATTCCTGAGCAGGATTTGTGCTGTTCTAGCTCAGACCAGGACACCTGTTCAGGCTGTAAATGACACTGGGACATCGTCTTAGCTTTTCTCATTCGTCGGGTGAAACACGAAGATGGTTTGAACTACTTTACAAGCGAGGAGAGGTGTAGAGAGCTGTGAGGGTTTGGCTGGAAAACAGATTGTAACTGATCCCATTCATTTATGGCTGAGATGTCTTCAAAAACTCTGCTGAGGTAAGCAGAAAAATGATTGCCAGTGTGGATAGTGCATTTTGTCTGCACTTCTGATTTGTGGGGGTGTCTGAAAGAGTGGAAAAGCAAGGGAGGTCTGGATGTTTGCATGAAAAACTTCTCTATGCCTTAACTCTGTCTTTTAGGCCTTGATTAATCAAATGAAACTTCTAATTATAATTGGAGGGAGAAATTTAGGGGGATCTACTCCTTTTATTTGATCCAAAGAAAGCAAGATCTTTTTTTTGAGATAAAACTTTATTCCCACAATATTCCCTCTTGCATAAGACCAAAATCCCAACAGGAGAGTTGTGAAATAAGTGATAAGGGAAAACCCACAGCATTTAAACCATGAGATGTTGAAAGCTTTGCTGCACAGACCACAGCAAGTGAAACCTGGGCCCCTGAGAGACCTGGGGATCTTTGGTCTGGAACAAAAAGAGTGAAAAGGTATCTTCTCAGAAAGTCCTTTGAGTCCTGGTGGACGGCAAGTTCCCCGTGAGACAGTCATGTGCCTTTGTGGCCAAGAGAGACAATGGAATCCTGGGGTGCACCAAGAAAAAGTGTTCAGCAGGTCTAGGGAGGTTCTGCTGCCCCTCTACTCTACCCTGGTGAGACCACACCTGGAGTATAGCATCCAGTTTTGGGCTCCCCAGTTGAAGAGAGACAGGAATCTGCCACAAGGATGCTTAGGGGACTTGAGCATCTCCCCTGTGAAGAGAGAGACGGAGACACCTGGGGCTGTTCAGTCTGAGAGGGATCTGATCAATGTCTATTAATATCTGAGAGGTGGGGGTCAAGTGGAGGGGGTCAAGCTCTTTTGGGTGGTGCACAGCAATAAGACAAGGAGCAATGGATGCAAACTTGAACATAGATGATTTCACCTCAACATGAGGAGAAACTTCTTTACAGTGAGGGTGACAGAGCACTGGAACAGGCTGCCCAGGGAGGTTGTGGAGTCTCCTTCTCTGGAGACTTTCAAAACCTACCTGGATGCCTTCCTGTGCAGACTACCCTAAGTGATCCTGCTTTTGGCAGGGGGGTTGGACCTTGAGTACTGTGTCCAGTTCTGGGCCCCCTCAGTTTAGGAAGGATGTTGTCTTGCTGGAGCGTGTCCAGAGAAGGGCAACAAAGTTGGTGAGGGGTTTGGAAGACAAGCCCTATGAGGAGAGGCTGAGGGAGCTGGGGTTGCTTAGCCTGGAGAAGAGGAGACTCAGGGGAGACCTTATTGCTCTCTACAACTACCTGAAGGGAAGTTGTAGCCAGGCGGGGGTTGGTCTCTTCTCCCAGGCAGCCAGTACCAGAGCAAGAGGACACAGTCTCAGGCTGCGCCAGGGCAGGTTTAGACTGGATATTAGGAAGAAGTTCTATACAGAGAGAGTGATTGCCCACTGGAATCGGCTGCCCGTGGAGGTGGTGGAGTCACCTTCATTGGAGGTGTTCAAGAAGAAGCTTGATGGGGTGCTTGGTGCCAGGGTTTAGTTTTTTAGTTGTTTAGGTGGGTTGTATTGTACTGTATTGTACTGTATTGTATTGTATTTAGGTGGGTTGGATTGGTTGATGGGTTGGACGCGATGATCTTGAAGGTCTCTTCCAACCTGGTGTATTGTATTGTATTGTATCGTATCGTATATCTGGAGGTCCTTTCCAACCTCTAGTGTTCGATGATTCTATGGTTCCATGATTCTAAAGTCTATGATTCAATGCTTATCAGTATCTAAAGGGTGGAGGTCATGAGGATGGGGTGTTACAAATAAAGGGGAACAGGTTGTGCAGGGGGGTGGTTGGGGGTCCATGCCTGCAAGTATTCAAGGTGAGGCTCGACAGGGCTGTGGACAACCTGATCTAGTTGAGGATGTCCCTTTTCAGTTCAGTTCAGCATTCCATAACCCTCATAGTAAAGAACCTGTTCCTAATATCCAATCCAAATCTGCTCTTCTCTAGTTTGAAGCCATTACCCCTTGTCCTGTCACTGCAGGCCTTTATAAACAGTCTCTCTCCATCTTTCTTGTAGGCCCCCTTCAGGGACTGGCAAGTTGCTCTTAGGTCTCCCCGAGCCTTCTCTCCTTCAGGCTGAACAACCCCACCTCCCTCAGCCTGTCTTCATAACATAGGTGCTCCAACCATAGAGGATCTCCAGAGATCCCTTTCAATCCCCACAACTCTCTGATTCTGTGGTTTGTTTAACCACACATCGCTCAGGTACACTGCTAGGAGACATCTGAGTATACTTCTTGTGTGGGAGCCCAGAGTTCTACTGAAGTGTAGTAGGAAGTGGACATATGAAATTGAATGAAATGACACATTCTGTATCACACAGACACACATCATCATTGTACTTCTGTTGCATTTACTCAAAAGCCTCCTCGTGAGCAGCTTAAGCAAGCAGGAGGTTGGGAAAGCAATTACACCGTGGGAAAAGCAGAAAAGCAGATAACATGATATTGGATGAAGCCAGGCAGAGAGTGGTTCAAAACCTTCCTGGCTGAAAGCTGGTCCTGGTTTCTGGTTTTGATTACTGTCAAAAAGAGGCTAAGATGACATTAGGCTTCAGAGAGCAGATCTAACATGTCAACCAGTTAAAAAAAAGCTCCTCTTTCTCCAACTAACTCTGACTTCTGATCCAACAGTGGGTTTGACTGCATGCCCACAAACTGGTGCTCATTTGGCTTTGAGATACCCTGGATTATGCTGCCTGGCCTCCAGCTGATACTGAAGAAGAGCTGAGCTTCCTCTATCCTGTATCATCCCTGCAAATGCTGTATTGATGTAACTCACCCCCTGTATTGCTCTAATTTCTTGCTGCCTGTGTTTGGACAGTTGACTCAAGTCTTCATCTCTGGGTTCAGATGAAGTTCTGGTTTGTATCAGAAATAGTGCAACCAGCAGGACTAGTGAGGCCAACAGGACTCATCCTCCTTTTCATGGAATTTTTAAGGCCACATCTTGACTGCTGTGTTCAGTTTTGGGGCACTCAGAAGAAGGACATTGAGGAGCTGGAGTGGGTGATGCTTTAGTTGTGGACTTGTCAGTGTTACATTTATAGTTGGACTAGATCGTAAGGATCTTTCCAACTTAAATGTCTCTGAACACGAGCCAGCAGTGTGCCCAGGTGGCCAAGAAGGCCAATGGCATTTTCCATTTAGCCTCCAATTCTGTGTGAGTGTTTTTATTTACTCCTTTGGGGCAAAATACTTCCTGTCCTTTCACTCTGGGCAGCTCGTTGCTCAAACCAGGACACAGCCTAAGCTGTTCTGATTCTTAGACACTTGACTGTGAATGTCTAGATGTAGTTATCACCATGTGAGCTGATGCTTGATGCTTCTTTTGCAGCTAGTGGAGATCTAATCAATACAGGCTGAAGAGAGGTTCAGCTCACCTAGTAGCAGGACTGTGGATCTCCCAGAAGATCAGAGTCATAGACTCCATTGTCCAGGGAGGTGGTTGGGGCCCTGTCCCTGGAGGTGTTTAAGACCAGGCTGGATGAGGCTCTGGCCAGCCTGATCTAGTGTGGGGTGTCCCAGCCCATGGCAGAGGGGTTGGAACTAGATGATCCTTGTGGTCCCTTCCAACCCTGACTGATACTATGATACTATGATTTCATCAGAAGCCCTAAAGGAGCTCAGGTGTCCATCAGCAGACTGAGATGTTGTAATCTTTCATGATGGCACCTATACTTTAGGTTGCCTGTCTTCAGTGCCTTAACCTGGGCTAGAGCTCAAGGTGGCACTGGCTACTGGGAGTCCACATTCCTAGACCTTTCTCATGAATAGAGGTTGTGGTAGCTTTTCCTTCTCAGGGTGTTTAGAGCACCCTGTAGAGTATGGCCAGTTTTCTCTCTGCAGGAAAGGAATTGCTTTAATCAGTACAGCAAATAATATGGGAGCATGGTACTTCCCAAACATCTTTTTCAGGCTCTTCCCCTCTGCCTTCTGCAGTCCCAATGGCCAGTTCATTTTGTTGAGGGCATGGTTCCCTTCTCCACAGATTACCCAAATTGCTCCTTAAGGGGCTCAACATTCTCTAAATTTTCACAAAACTGAGGATAAATTGATTTGGTCCACTTAGCTCTCTCCTTGGATTGAGAAGGAGAGCACTTCTGGAGGAGCAGGAAGCACCCACCTGGGTAGGGAATAGAATGGAGCAAGCTGTTTAGTCATGGAGTTACCATGGCAGCTCAATTTCCTGGTATGCTTTGTGTAGAGCTTTATCTGGCAGTGATGCTCTGGCAATGCTGCAGGTGTCCTGTGGAGAAGGATCCTGAAATCCTCCTGCTAGTAGAAAACAAGTTCACTAAGATCCAGCAATGTGCTTTTGTGGGGCAAGAAAGTCAATGATGTCCTGAGGTACATTAACAAGTGTGGCCAGTAGGTTGAGAGAGGTTCTTATTTCCCTTTACTCTGCCCTTATGAGGCCACATCAGGAATGTTGTGTCCAGTTCTGGGCTTCCCAGTTCAAAAGAGACAGGGAAGTAGTGGAGAAAGTCCAAGAGAGGGCCATGGGGATGATGAGTGGACTGGAGCATCTCTGTTAGGAGGAGAGGCTCAGAGGCCTGGGACTGTTTAGCCTGGAGAAAAGACGACTTTGAGGGGATCGTATAAATATATATAAATATATGAAGGATGGTGGTCATGAAAGTGGTGCTAGGTTCTTTTAATTGCTGCCTAGTGACAAGACCAGGGGTGACAAGAGCAAACAAGGACACAGGGGCTTCCCCCTGAACATGAGGAAAAAAATATTTCCTGTGAGGTTGCTGGAGCACCAGACTGGGCTGCCCAGTCTCCTTCTCTGGAGACTTACAAAACCCACCTGAACAGTGGGATCCTCTGCAAGCTGCTCTGGGTGACTGTGCTTTAGCAAGGGGGTTGGAGTAGGTGATCTCTAGAGGTATCTTCCAACCCCCAGGATTCTGTGATCCTGTGAATCTGCCCTCTTAGGAGAGATTTGGTAGAGGCACACTCAACATGAGAGCTCTCTCGGGGCTTACACAGCTACCAATGGCTGCGGAGCATCTCTGGATACGCCAAGAAGCAGACTCTTAAATTTCAGCATCAAACACAGTCCTCTACAGACTTTAGGCACGAGACAGAACAATTGGCAGCTGAACAAGGACTGTAAAGATTAAGATTTTTGGACTTAAATCCCTAGAGTGTGAATTGAAGCACCTACATTTCCCCTTTCTGGACCTTCACCTCGCTGAGCATCACTCCTTCCAAACAGGAAAGGAACAAGATCTGGGGGTGCTGGGTCCAGTTCAGAAATGCAATAACTTGCCTGATGTCTGTGGTGAAACACGGGGGACAGATTAGAGGAAACATATGGCCTTGGATCACACATGCAAGGCAAGAAACATATGTTATAGTCTATTACACAGAAAGCTTTTTCCAAGAGTAAGAAACAACTAATGAAGCTGGGGTTTTGAAGCTCTTCAGCCTAAGACTCTTGCCAGAATCTTTTGTAACAACATTTTAAAGTGAAAGGCAGTGGAGTCCTAAAACTGGTAAATATTATTAAAAAGCAGCAATTATGGCACAAGTACTCACCATGGAAGGAAACTGTACAATAAGAACACATTTCTGAATGGCAACCTTAACCTGCATTAGCAGGGGGTGATGGACTAGATGAACTTCAGAGGTGCCTTTCAATGCCCACCAGTCTACAGCTCTATGATCTGTGTTCAGTTCTGGAGACCCTATTACAAGAAAGATCTGGAGGTGCTGGAGCATGTCCAGAGAAGGGCCATGAGGACGATCAGAGGGCTGGAGCTCCTCTCCTATGGGGACAGACTGAGGGGTTGGGGTTGTTTGGAGAAGAGAAGGCTCTGAGGAGACCTTGTTGTGGCCTTCCAGTATCTGAAGGGGGCTACAAGAAAGCTGGGGAGGGACTTTTTAGGATGTGGGGTAATGCTAGGACAAGGGGAATGGATGGAAGCTAGAGGAGGGGAGATTTAGATTAGATGTTAGGAAGAAGTTCTTCCCCATGAGGGTGGTGAGACAGTGGCACAGGTTGCCCAGGGAGGTGGTGGAAGCCTCACCCCTGGAAGTTTTTAAGGCCAGGCTGGATGTGGCTCTGGGCAACCTGCTCTAGCATGAGGTGTCCCTACCCACGGTAGGGGGGTTGGAACTAGGTGATCTTTGAGGTCCCTTCCTACCCTGACAATTCTGTGATCTCACCTAACTGGTCCCTTCTGGAACTTCAGAGGGTTAATATTGTTCTAAATTTATTACATATTTTCCCCATGTCCCAGCACTAACTGATGCATCCAAACATGACAAGATTTATATGTCTTCAATAGCCTGGCATATATATATAGATATATATAATTTTTACTTTATTTTGGTTGACTTTGGTTTGATTGGGGGATAATTGGGGGGTGGGAAATATTATTTGACATGGAAGCATTTCCTCATCTGCTCTAGAACAAGGATAATAAAAGCAAAGCGAATGTTGCAATGATTTATTTGCTTTTAATTGCGGGAGAACGTGCTTAGTGCAGCAGGAATAGATGACTTCAAACTGAAGCTCTGGCTTGACAAAGAAAACATTTCCCAACTTCATGTCTTGGGGTTTGGTTTTTTTTGTTTTGGTGTGTGTTTTGTGTGTCTTTGCTTTGTTTTTCATGGGAAAAAAATTGAAGACATCAATTTCAAATTAGAGGAAACATTATGCGAATTCAGACCCCCACCATCTGCCTAACTCTGCCCACATCTGACAGCAGCAGCCTCTTTTGCCATCTCTCTGGACATTTCTGCTGGTGGGTCCCTTCCACAGCTTCACTGTGGGATGTTGACTTGCTGGAACGTGTCCAGAGAAGGGCAACAAAGTTGGTGAGGGGTTTGGAACACAGCCCTGTGAGGAGAGGCTGAGGGAGCTGGGGTTGCTTAGCCTGGAGAAGAGGAGGCTCAGGGGTGACCTTATTCCTCTATACAACTACCTGAAGGGAGGTTGTAGACAGGCAGAGGTTGGTCTCTTTTCCCAGGCAGGCAACACCAGAACAAGAGGACACAGTCTCAGGCTGCACCAGGGCAGGTTTAGACTTGATGTTAGGAGGAAGTTCTTCACAGAACGAGTGAGTGCCCATTGGAATGGGCTGCCCGTGGAGGTGGTGGAGCCACCATCATTGGAGGTGTTCAGGAGGAGACTTGATGGGGTACTTGGTGGCATGATCTAGTTGTTTAGGTGGGTTGGATTGGTTGATAGGTTGGACACGATGATCTTGAAGGTCTCTTCCAACCTGGATTTATTGTATTATTGTATTGTAAGCATTACTAGCAGGCTTCTGCTGCTCAGAAGTTTCTCTGCCACTCCATCCCTCACCTAAGTGCATGACTCATTCTTGCTTTGCAAAGATTCAGAGAAGAATTTGGGTTGAAAGGAGATCTCTGGAGAGCTCCAGTCCAGCTCCCCAATCGAAGCAGGGCCAGCTTCAATGTCAGTAATGGTTGCCCTGACGAGTTTTTGAAACATTCCAGAGTTTGACCTCTCTCATTATAGAAAATGTTTTCCCCCACCCCAACCCCCATGTTCACTCTGAACTTCCCCAGTTGCAACTCTCAGCAGTCACATCTTGTGCTTTAACAGAATACTCCTGGAAGGAATTCATGCTATAACTGCCCCTCCAGTACTGAAGGAAGACTTCCCCCAGGAACACTTCTCTCCAGGCTGAACAAGTCTAGTTCCCTCCACCCCTTTCTCAGGTATCAGATATTCTATGCTTCAGCCCCCTGACCATCCTGGTGGCCTCTGCTGGACTCACTCCAGTTTGTCAGCTTCTCTCTTTCACTGGGAGGCCCACAGCTGGACACAATAACCAGATGTGGTGTTAGATTTGCCAAGTAGAGAGTAACAGCATCTCTTGACTTTCTCACTAAGCTTTTACAAATACAGCTCAGTGTGCAGCTGGATTTAGTTGTCACTACGACCACGATGTTGATTCATGGACAACTCTGTGTCCACCCAGACCCTCAGGCCTTTTTTTGCACAGCTACTTTCCAGTCATCTTGTCCCTAGGCTGGAGTGTTGCATGAGCTTGTTCAGTGCAAGGGTGCAGATCTTTGCTGAACGTCATGAAGTTTGACTCAGAGCCTCATGTGGAATCATAGAATTGTCAGAACTGGAAGGGACCTCAAGGATCATCCAGTTCCAACCCCTCCTGCTATGGGCAGGGACACCTCACAGTACATCAGATTACTCAGAGCCACATTCAGCCTGGCCTTAAAATCCTCCAGGGATGAGGCTTCCACCACTTCCCTGGGCAACATGTTCCAGTGTCTCACCACCCTTCTGAGGAAGAATTTCTTCCTGACATCCAATCTACCCATTTCTAGTTTTTTTCCATCCCCCCCAGTCCTATCACTCCCTGACACCCTAAAAGGTCCCTCTCCAGCTTTCTTGAAGACCTCCTTCAGATACTTGAAGGCCACAATTAGGTCTCCTTGGAGCCTTCTCTATTCCATACTGAACAACCCCAACTCTCTCAGTATGAGAGGTGCTCCAGCCCTTTGCTCATCTTCATGGCCCTTCTCTGGACATGTTCCAGCACGTCCCAGGCTTTATTCTCAGGGGTAGTTTTCTGCCTGGAAATGTGTTTCTCTCCATTTTCACTCTTGGCTCCATGATCCTCTCCTCAAGGACTTCACTCTCCACTCCATTTCCTGGGAAGGTCAGAAACAGTAGAGAGGAATCACTTTTGTTATCACCCTCCAGAATGTCTCTTCATAAAGAATACAGCTTATGAACTGGAGAACGCACGTGGTTGATGCAAGGACCGCTAGGAATGGACAGAAGGAGGAAAGCTGTGGAAGTAACTTGGCTCTGCAGCGTGACAGAACCACAATCGATAGCCTGGGAGAAAAGCGATTCTCCCAGCAGTGTTGCAGGACTGTTCCTTTCTATTTGCCAAAATTTTGGGGTTTAGCATGTTGCATCAGCCTCCAAATGTGTTTACTTCCAAAAATATACTGCAGAGCATGACGAGCCCTCCTCGGAAAGTACTTCTGTGCTTATTCAGTCTCTTTTCCCTCCTGTTTCATGTCCATCCTGTTTCCCTGGTTACTATAAACTTCTGTTTGTCATCCCTTGTGAGCTGATGTCCCCCTCTGTTTACATGTGTCACATATTTCCAGGCAGCTAGCCTAAAAACTGGGGAGGTTGAACTACATGTTGGAGGTCTCTTCCTCCCTCCCAACCCAGAGCATTCTAGGATTCTGTGTTGCCTACCCAAGGCTCCCATGTCTCCTCCTGCTCCATATAACTCAGCTCTCATGGCTTCTTTGCTTAAGATTTTCCCATCCTCCTTCCCTGAAGCTCTTCACTTTGCAGTTACACTTCTCTGTTAGCCATCAAGAAGAGCTAAATTGTACTAAACCCCTCTTCTCTACTCCTCTTTCACTTAGAATCATGGAATCACTCAGCAGTTTGGGTTAGAAGAGACTTTTAAAGGTCATCTGCTCCAACCCCTAGAAGTCATCAGGGGCACCTTCAACTAGATCACGTTGCTCAGATCTCCAAATAACCTGACCTAGAATATTTCTGGGGATGAGGGGTGCTTGGTGCCATGGTTTCGTTGATTAGATAGGTTGGACTCGATGATCTCAAAGGTCTTTTCCAACCTGGTTAATTCTGTTCTATTCTATTCTATTCCATTCTATTCTATTCTATTCTATTCCATTCCATTCCATTCCATTCCATTCCATTCCATTCCATTCCATTCCATTCCATTCCATTCCATTCCATTCCATTCCATTTACTACCTCTGCACAACCTGGGCCAGTGACTTCCCACACTCATTGCAAAATGCTCATTCCTTATATCTAGTCTGAATCTCCCTCTTTTTGTTTAAAACCATCACCTCTTGTCCTGTCACAACAAAAGACTCTTCCCATCTTTCTTCTAGTCCCCATTTAAGTACTGAAATTCCACAGTAAGGTCTTTGTGTAGTCTTCCCCAGGTTGAACAACCCCAACTCTCTCAGCCTGTCCTCACAGCAGAGGTGTTCCAGCCCTCCGATCATTATTGTAGGTCTGTCTTCTATCATCCTTCTTTTCTGCTCCTCTGTTTTCTGTCTCCTCCACTCTCTTCTCACCTTTCCACTACAATAGATGGGATGAAGATTCACAGATCCCCTCTAACCTGATGGGTTGGGGAGAGGTCAGCAGGTACTTAGTTTCAGGTTTCCACTGCTTGAAGGGTATTACACCACTTAATTTTATGCTTCTCCCATCACTTACCCTGAGCTCTCTGTTGGCTCTCAGCTCCTCTCATCTCTCTCCTTGTTCCCTCGCCAAATTTATTTGGACCCTCACCAATCTGTGTCCCGTGACACCAAAATCTGCTCTGGCTGAATAGTTGGAGCACTGTCAGAAAGCTGCAGACCCTACACTTCATTTTTGCTCTTTCCTCTTTCACTCAAATGAAGCCACAACAGTAGGTATATGATTGCTCTGTGAGTGGAGAGGAGGTGTTTAGCTTGGTCCATCTCACACCACAAATACTGGCTTCACTTGTTAATGTTAAGGGCTGGAAGGGACCTCAAAAGATCATCCAGTCCAACCCCCCCTGCCAGAGCAGGATCACCTAGACCAGATCACACAGGAACATATCCAGGTAGGTTTGGAGTATCTCCAGAGAGGGAGACTCCACAACCCCCCTGGGCAGCCTCTTCCAGTGTTCTGTCACCCTCACAGTGAAAAAAAGATTCCTCATGTTTCCATGGAACTTTCTGTACCTCAGCTTCCACCCATTGCCCCTTGTCCTGTCATTGGGCATCACTGCGCAGAGCCTGGCTCCAGCTCTTGGCACTCACCCTTGACATGTTCATAAACATAAATGAGGTCACCCCTTAGTCTCCTCTTCTCCAAGCCACAGAGCCCCAGCTCCCTCAGTCTCTGCTCATAAGGGGATTAGATATTCAAATGTTGGTCAATTCACCATCCCTGGAACTGATTTCAATGGTGGTGGCATCACCTTCCTTGAGGCATTTAAAAGCTGTGTAGATGTGATGCTGAGTGACATGGTTTAGTGGTAACCTGGTAATGCTGTGTAAATGGCTGGACTTGATGGTCTTAAAGCTCTCTTCCAACCCTATGATTCTAAATGAGTTAGCAATAATGATTAATTGGCTGCAGTCTCCAGTATTACCTGGTGATGACAGATACTTGGTGGGTCTTTAATATCTCCAGAGAAAGGGGCTCCGCAGCCTCCCTGGGCAGCCTGTTCCAATGTTCTTTCACCTTCACAGTGAAAAACGTTTTCCTCGTGTTTCCATGATGATTCCACCACTTCCCTGGGTAGTCTGGTCAAGAGCTTGACACCACTTTTGCAAATGAAATTGCTCCTAGTGTCCAACCTAGACCTCCTCTGGTTCAACTTGAAGCCATTTCCTCTTGTCTTATCACTTGTTGCTAGGGATAAGAGATCGACACCTGCCTTACTGCAACCTCTTTTCAGGGAGTTGTAGTGTGAGAAGGTCTCCCCTTAGCCTCCTCTACTCAGGCCTCAACAATCCCAGTTCCCTCAGCTGCTTCTCACCAGCCCTGCTCTCCAGACTGTTCACCAGCTTTGTCACCTGTCTGTGAACACACTTCAGCACCTCAATGTCTTTCTTGACACCCAAAACTGACCCCAGGATTTGAGGTGCAGCCTCTCCACTGCCAAGCACAGAGGATTGAGGTTATGGTTTTGGCTTGATTCTCCCCAGGCAAGTAAGAGGGTGCTGAATTGCATGGGGAAAAGACAGGAACAGGAAAACAAACACTCCAGGCTCCCAGAATATCAGGAATCATGTAGTGGGTGTTATGCTAATCCGCTGTGTCTAGTTCAGGGCTGAGCAGAGTCCCTGCAGAGAGGTCTGTAGTCAGAGGCTCTGGTTCTGTGCTTGGGTATTGTTTTGTCCTGACTTTGCAGGAAAAGCCAACGCCTTTGGAAACTGAGGCTTGACTTTCCACGGATGGCCGACGTGAGTCATGACTTGCTGAACTTTTAGGGACTCTCTCTGGGAGCTTTCCCAGTGCTGCCATTACTCATCTCTATTTGATCTCACTGCATAATATCATTCTTGGGAATGCAGCAAGCTATGGCAGAAAATATTTGAAGGAGATCTCTTGTCCTGCCACATGCAAACAGCTTCAGAGAGGGAGCCACTTGTTGCATGCAACAATTTGAAGAGAAGTTTGCATTGGCAGCATGAATCCCACATGCTCTACTATATATCCCACAAGTCCTCGTGGATGGAAGGTTGACCATAAGCCAGAAACATGCTCTTATGGCCAAGAAGGCCAATGCCATTCTGGGATGGATTAGAAGGGATGTGATTTGTAGGTCAAGAGAGATTCTCCTCCCACTCTACTCTGCCCTGGTGAGGCTGCATCCAGAATATTGTGTCCAGTTCTGGGCCCCTCAGTTCAAGAATGACCTCAGGGAACTGCTGTGCAGAGGCACAAAAATGATGAAGGGAGTGGAACATCTTCCTTACGAGGAGAGACTGAGGGAGCTGAGGCTCTCAGGTTGGAGCAGAGGGGACTAAGGGGTGACCTCATTCATGTTTTTATAAAGATGTGCAGGGTGAGAACCAAGAGGATGGAGCCAGGATCTGCTTGGTGGTGTCCAATGACAGGACAAGGGGCAATGGGTGGGAGTTGAGGCATAGGAAATTCCATGTGAACATGGAAAAACTTTTTCCCTATGAGGGTGACAGAACATTGGAACAGGCTGCCCAGGAGGGTTGTGGAGTCTCCTACTCTGGAGATGTTCAAGCCCCACCTGGATGTGTTCCTGTGTGAGCTGGTCTAGGTGATCCTGCTCTGGCAGAGGGTTTGGACTGGATGATCTTTCAAGGGCCCTTCCAGCCCCTAATGTTCCGTGATTCTGTGATATTCCTTGGCTTAGCAGCATGACCTCTCTTTGCATCAACAGAGGCTGTTGAAAGGACTTTATTAAGAAGCAATAAATGAGGATGCAAACTTGGGTTCAAAATCAGGATCAGAGCAGCCTGAATTGTGCCTTGGTGAGACCTCACCTGGAATATTGCATCCATAGGATACAGTTCTGGGCTCCCCAATTCAAGAAAGACAAGGAACTGGAGAGAGTCTAGTGGAGAGCCACTAAGATGATGAGAGGACTGGAACATCCACCCTCTGAGGTAAAGCTGAGAGACCTGGGATGTTTAGCCTGGAGAAAAGGAGCCTGAGAGGAAATCTCATTAATGCTTTTAAATATTTAAATGCTGAGTGTCAGGAGGATGGAGTCAGACTCTACTCAGTGGTGTCCATTAACAGGACAAGGGGCATTGGGCACAAACTGGATCAGAGGAGCTTCCATGTAAACACAAATTAGAAAAATCTTCACTTTGAAGGTTGCACAACACTGGACCAGGCTGCCCTGAGGTGTTGTGGTGTCTCCATTTCTGGAGCCATTCAAAACCCACCTGGACACTCTCCTGTGATCTAGGTGATCCTGCTTTGGAAGGATCACCAGAGTAGATGATCTTCAGAGCTTCCCTCCCACCTCTGCCATTGTGTGACTGTGATTCTGTGCCAATGGGACTAACTGGCACGTAAGGTTTGCAAAATGGCTATGTTTGACGCAGGATCAGATGCTTGGCTGTTCGGGCTTCTTGCAGGCACAGAAGATAGGAGAAGCAAGAGTTGGGGACTGTCATCTACATACCCCCATTTTGAGGAATAATCTTAGAATCATAGAACAGTTTTGGTTTGAAAAGACTTTTGAGATCGTTGAGTCCAATTATTAACCCAGCACTATCAAGTCCAAGACTAACCCATGTCCCGCAGCACCACACATACACAGCTTCCAAATGCCGCCAGGGATGGTGACTCCACCGTTTTCCTGGGTAGCCTGTTCCAGGGCTTGACAACCTTCTCAGTGAAGAATTTTTTCATAATGTCTAAACCTCCTCTGGTACAACTTGAGGCCCATTGGAGAGGGATGTTTTATAAGGGCCTGTGGTGATAGGACAAGGGACAATGGTTTTAAACTAGAGCAGGGGAGATTTAGATTGAACATTAGGAAGAGCTATAAGGGCAGTGAGACACTGGAACAGGTTGCCCAGAGAAGTTGTCGATGCCTCATTCCTGGAAGTGGTTAAGACCAGGCTGGATGAGGCTTTGAGTAACACAATGCAGTGGGAGGTGTCCCTGCCCGTGGCAGCAGGGTTGAAACTAGGTGATCTCTAAGGTTCTTTCCAACTGAATCCATTCTATGGTATCCTCTTGTCTTATTGCTTACTTGGAAAGACACATCAAACCCTGCCTTCTTATAACCTCCTTTCAGGTAGTTGTATAGAGTGAAAAGGTCTTCCCTGTTCCTTCTTTTCTTCAGGCTAGACAACCCCAGTCTTCCTAGAGAGCTCCATTTCTCCCTTCCCCCCTCTCTTTCCTCTTTTATTCATATTTTCTTTCCCTCCTACTTCTTCTGCCATCCAGAGTAACAGAGCTGGCTGGAGCAGGCTCATGTCACTCCTGGGCTGCTTGTGCTGCTAACAGACATCCAAATGAGCCTTGCCGCACTTTACTCCTGAGGCCTGTTCCTCAAGAAAGCTGTTTCTGCTCCCAGGGAAGTCAATGGGAGCCTAATTAGTCCCAGATGCTTAGTAATAACAAGCACTTCCTTTTGCTGAAGCCAAACAAAAGCAGTGTTAAAACTGTTAATTAAATGGGTTTGGCTCTGTCATTAGGTTATTAACTAATTCCAGTCAGAGCAGCCAAGCTAATGTTGCCTCTCAGAAGGAGATATCATTTTACCCTGCTCCACACAAAAGGCATGAACTCAGCCCGTGTCTGGGCACACAGCTCAGCTTACTTTCACACCAGAAGAGAAGGTCACCAACTAATCTCTGAGATTGCAAACTTTCTCCTACAATAATGAGAGCTGGAGCCAATGGGTAGCATTGGCTTTCATAGGTGTTAGATCAGGCCCTAGCGTTGCTGCCTGTTTGAGCACTTCTTTGCCTATATCTTAGAATCATAGAATTGTTTCAGTTGGAAAAGCCTTCTAAGATCATGGAATCCAACCATCAGCCTAACACCATCATGAAACCACACTGTGAAGTGCCATATCTATGTGTTCTTTGAGCATCTCCAGGGATGGTGACTCTACCACCTCCCTGGGCAGCCTATTCCAATGCCTGACCACTCTTTCAGAAAAGATTTTTTTCCTAATATCCAACATAAACCTCCCCTGACACAACTTGAGGCCATTTAGTCTCATCCTATCACATGATACTGGGAGAAGAGACCAAGCCTCCTCTCACTTCAGCCTCCTTTCAGACCATTGTAGGGAGCAATGAGTTCTCCCCTCAGCCTCTTTCTCAACTAAACATTCCCAGTTCCCTCACTGATTGCTCACCAGAGCTCTTCTCCAGACCCTTCACCAGCTTTATTGCCCTTTTCTGGACAAGCTCCAGGACCTCAATGTTCTTCTTGTGGTAAGGGACCCAAAGCTCAACCCAGTATTCAAAGTGTGTCCTCACCAGTGCTGAGTAACAGGGGAATGATCACTTCCCCACTCCTGCTGGACACACTATTGCTGATCCATGCCAGGATGTTGTTGGCCTTCCTGGCCAGCTGAGAACACGGCTGGCTCATGTGCAGCCCACTTTCAACCAGCACTCTTCACTAGATCTCCTTTCTTCTCCATTGGTATCATTTTTCAACAGTCCTGGCTCAATGGAGAGGTCCCAGAAGACTGGAAGCTGGCCAACGTGGTGCCCATCCACAAGAAGGGCCGGTTGGACGAGCCAGGGAATTATAGGGGCTGTCAGCCTGACCTCAGTGCCAGGCAAGGTCATCTTGAGTGCAATCACACAGCACTTACAGGAGGGCCAAGGGATCAGGCCCAGCCAGCATGGATTTAGGAAGGGCAGGTCCTGCCTGACCAACCTGATCTCCTTCTACGATGAGGTGACCCGCCTGGGGGATGTGGGGCAGGCTGTGGATGTGGTCTACCTGGACTTCAGCAAGGCCTTTGACACCGTCCCCCACAGCAAACTCCTGGCCAAGCTGTCATCCCATGGCTTGGACAGCAGCACTCTGTGCTGGGTTAGGAACTGGCTGGAGGGCTGAGCCCAGAGAGTGGTGGTGAATGGTGCCACATCCAGCTGGCAGCCAGGCACTAGTGGTGTCCCCCAGGGATCAGTGCTGGGCCCCATGCTCTTTAACATCTTTATTGATGATCTGGATGAGGCCATTGAGTCCATCATCAGTAAAATTGCAGATGACACCAAGCTGGGGGCAGGAGTTGATCTGCTGGAGGGAAGAGAAGCTTTGCAGAGGGACCTCAACAGGTTGGACAAATGGGCAGAGTCCAAGGGCATGAGATTGAACACATCCAAGTGCTGGGTTCTGCACATTGGCCACAGCAACCCTATGCAGTGCTACAAAGCTGGGGTCGGAGTGGCTGGAAAGTGGTCAGGCAGAGAGGGACCTGGGGTGCTGGTTGATGGTAGGCTGAACATGAGCCTGCAGTGTCCCCAGGCAGCCAAGAGGGCCAATGGCATCCTGGCCTGCATCAGGAATAGTGTGGCCAGCAGGAGCAGGGAGGTCATTCTGGCCCTGTACACTGCACTGGTTAGGCCGCACCTTGAGTCCTGTGTCCAGTTCTGGGCCCCTCAGTTTAGGAAGGATGTTGACTTGCTGGAATGTGTCCAGAGAAGGGCAACGAAGCTGCTGAGGGGTTTGGAACAGAAGCCCTATGAGGAGAGGCTGAGGGAGCTGGGGTTGCTTACCCTGGAGAAGAGGAGACTGAGGGGTGACCTTATTGCTCTCTACAACTACCTGAAGGGAGGTTGTAGTCAGTGGAGGTTGTTCTTTTCTCCCAGGCAGCCAGCACCAGAACAAGAGGACACAGTCTCAATCTGCACCAGGGGAGGTTTAGGCTGGATGTTAGGAGGAAGTTCTATACAGAGAGAGTGATTGCCCATTGGAATGGGCTGCCTGGGGAGGTGGTGGAGTCACCATCATTGGAGGTGTTCAGGAGGAGATTTGATGGGGTGCTTGGTGCCATGGTTTAGTTGATTAGGTGGTGTTGGTTGATATGTTGGACGTGATGATCTCAAAGGCCTCTTTCAACCTGGTCTGGTCTATTCTATTCTATTCTATTCTATTCTATTCTATTCTATTCTATTCTATTCTATTCTATTCTATTCTATTCTATTCTACTCTAAGATACAGAACAGCTCTCCCTGTTTCAGGACCAGAAGTTAAAGGTCTAAGGTAGAGTTTGAACAGCATAGAAAAATAGGAAGACATAACTTTGCATCTGTGCAGCATTCCAAGCTGGTGCTTTAATATATTCACAACCCTGTGCTTTTTACAAAATTCAGAGGTGTTTTTATTGTACAAAATTCCACAATGAAAGCCACCAGCCAGTTTCTTACACATTTTGCTTTAAAAAATAGAGTTGTACACCTTTTTGTAGTGTATTCATTTTGACATTCACTAGCTGGAAGAACCAGAAATGGAGCAGCAATTTGTCTTTGAAACTATTTACCTGGACAGGTTTTGGTTTGATCTCTACTTCTCCTATGTGGCTTTAATGTACAGTTCCGGGCATTAAGAGGAAAACCTCATCTAGCTCCCTTTGGAGCTGTTGAACCCTGTTTAGAAGGTCAGGCTTTCACACTTGGTCAGCCTTATTTTTTTCACTTCAAAAGAGTGAACTTGCTGTCAGTGCTGCCAGCTTTTAGCAACACAAGAGGCTGACCATCTTAAACCCATCACAGAACTGTGATTTACATAACTTTTCTTGCAGCCAGTCCTCTAGACCTTTTTTTTTTAGGGAGAGAACAGTGGCCATCTAGTCTGAACAATGGCCCAGGACTAGGCTTCCTAGGTGTTTAAACTGCTATCTTTAAAACACCATTCTTTTGTTTGTTTTGATTTGATTTGCTGTCTATCTCCTATGACCTTTAAAAACAGATGTTTTTATCCTTTTGCATTGGAATGCAACTGTATGCAAGGACTTCCCAACTGGTTTCCTCAGAAACGAAAAACCCCACATTTCAGTTCAATGCTGGCTGGTTGAAATTCATTCTCAGAGTTTTGTTTGGGTGGTTTTTTTTTTTGGTTTCCCCCATTCTTTTTAAAAAGCCATCACCCCAGAGATGAATTTCTTCACATTAAACCCAGTTAAATATGTATTGCACTTGAGGGGCGAATTTCTCCTCTTTGAGTTGAACTGTGGAGCTTGTGACCTTCCGAGCAGATCTGGGTAATGTACAGTGCAGCTATTTCAAGCCTGAGATTTGTCTTACATACCTCATGGGTATTAAGTGCAAAGACTAAATGACCTCATCTGTCTCTCACATCTTGCCCCAGTGGCTGGAGCAACATACTACAAGTGAAGGGAGGTACCCAAAAAAGGTTCCTACCACCAAGGGCTTCAGTTCTCATGGTCAGCTGGGGAGTTCCTAAATGGCAGCCCTGAGAACAACAGACACAAGCTGTAATTTCTTTCTTTTTTGTTTTAGCTAAACTCTTTTTGTTTTCAAATTCAAGAGAGATTTGAAACCAACTTCAAGGAGGGGAAATTTGTATTTTGGCCAGCCTTGGCCTAAGTTTGTATGATTTTGATTGAAGGAGCATAGGAAAAAGGCAAAGCCAGAACAAATCAAAATATCTTCACCATGAGAGTGGTGAAGCCCTGGAATGGGTTGTCCAGGGAGGTGGTTGAGGCTCTGTCCCTGGAGGTGTTTAAGACCAGGCTGGATGAGGCTCTGGCTGGCCTGATCTAGTGTGGGGTGTCCCTGCCCATGGCAGGGGGGTTGGAACTAGATGATCCTTGTGGTCCCTTCCAACGCTGACTGATACTATGATACTATGATCTCAGAGCTTTGAAAAGAGCTTTCCTATTCAGCTGATGTCTCCAATGACTGCCATAAAAAAGTGATTCAGTTAGAATGTTCAATTTACATAAAGTCTTTCTGTGAAGGGGACATCACAAAGGCTGTCTCTGAGCTTAGCAAAACCTCTCAACAACTTAAAAGAGTGGGGTTGGGGTTTTTTTGTGTGTGTGTTTGTTTCGGTCTGGTTTGAATTGCACGTCCCTCAGAAAAACCATCAGGGCTTTGCAGTGGCCTCTTCCACCACTTCATAAACTTTTAAAGCAGATCTGCTCACGAGCGAAGTGCAAACCAACACATTGCTCCTTTCTGGCATCGCAACCCGGAGCGGTAGTGGCGCGCTTCAGGGGCACGTCGAAAGCAATCCTAGAACCCACAGTTAAAAATCAAAGGTGGGAATTTTACCCTTCATTTCTACACACTGGCAGTGTAGCACCTGATTTCTTCATAAAAAAAAAAAAAAGAAAAAAAAAAGAATTATTTTTATGTTTTCTTCAAGGCATTTCGTGGTCCTACGCTTTAAACTGATGGCTGAAGTTTTGCCTGCGGAAGCAGAAGAACGACCCCACGCCGATGATGATGACGGATAAAACCAAGACAAAAGTCAATATAATAAGGAAGTTGATTTTCTTCAGGTCCTCTTTTTCACAGTCTTCTGGTCTGATGTTCTCGATGCGCATTTCCTCCTGGTACCCAAAGTTCTGAGTGTGCTGGCACGTTAGGTGCTCCACGTTGGGGATCCGGACGTTTTTGTTCTGGATCATTGACGAGAGCCAGATATTTCCACAGCAGTCGAGTGGGTTCCCAGTGAGATACAAGTTTTTAAGGGAATTTTCTAATGCTAAAATGTTGCTGCCCTGTAGTGTGCTAAACCTATTGTTCCTTAGGTCCAGGACTTCTAGCGGAGAGTCACTACCCCACTTCGGCAACCAGTTCAGCTGATTTTCAGAGAGGTTTAGATGTTTAAGGTGACTAAAACAAGGCAAATCAATATTTAAATCTAGCAGGCTATTGCCATGTAAATACAAATATTCCAAAGAGTTTTCCAGTCCTGACAACGCTTTCACTTCTATTTTCAGTCCAGGGTTCATGGAGAGATCCAAGACAACCAAAGAGGTCTTGTAGAAAGTGTAGGCTGGTAGGATGCTCAACATGTTGTCAGCCAGGTACAAGCACTGAAGGGTGGAAGAATCAACAAATGACACACAACCACTTTCCTCTCCAGCAAGTCTTTGCTTAGCTAATCCTGAGTACATGCTGCAAATGCTGATGTTATTGCTCTGTAGATTAAGCAGTCTGAGGCTAGGAAGACTTGAGAAGATATCAAATTGCAGGGTCTGAAGGTGGTTGTTTTGAATATAGAGCTCCTTCAAATTTGACAATGTGCCAGCATCTAGGAGAAGGCTCTGCAAGGCATTGTAGCTCAAGTCAAGGACAGTCAGGGAGACCAATACGCTGTCATAAGTCACTGCAAACGCCTGCAGACAGTTTTTACTGAGGTTAAGAGTGTGAAGGGACAACATTGATTCAAAGAAGTCATCCGGAATGGATTTGATTTCATTATAACTTAAGTCTAAATACACAAGCTGGGGCAAATAAAGAGAACTTTTGTTTCTGCTTTGCTTCTGATCAAGGATAAGAAAAGAAGCATCCAGCCACTCATTTTCCATGTAGTCCATTTTATTGTGAGAGGATTCGGAAATGAGCTGGATTAAATTCTTTGATAAATTCAGAGTTACCAGCTTATTTACCTGGGGGAAGGCTGGGAAGAAAAGCAGTTTGTTTTCACTCAGATCCAAACGTCTTAAGCTATATTCATCGTCCGACATCGTGGTGTGGAAGGTCTCAATGCTATTCCTGCTAAGGTCAAGTATCTCCAGCTGCCTGAGGTTGAAATTAGAGATGCAAGTAATTGAATTCATAGAGAGATTAAGCTTGGAAAGGTTCACTAGAGGCTCAAAAGCACCTTCTTCTATTTCCATGATGATGTTACTCTGAAGGTCTATCTCCACAAGACTGGGAGATCCCTGGAACATCTTGTGTGATATCATTATGATGCTGTTGTCCGCCAAGGAAAGGTAGCGCAGTGCTGGAGCTTGTTTGATGAAATACTCAGCCATCCCATTGTACAGACTGTTGTGGGACAAGTCTAGTACTTCCACCTTGGGTAAAAGTCCAATTCCCTCTGTCCCATTGTGAGCAAGCTCATATAAGTGATTGTTGGCTAAATTAATTTCCAGCAAGCTTGTCATGTGTGCAAAGACTCCAGGCGTAATGAAGCTTATCTGGTTAGAGCTTAAATCCAGGCACTGGAGGGAGGTGTAAGATGATAATGGCATTTCAGGGATGCTTTGAATCAGGTTTCCAGACAGATCTATTTTGTTTAACCTTGGATGGAGCACACGAGGGATTTGGTGGAGGTCTTTGTTGTGGCAAAATGCCTGTGAGTTTGCCTGCCACAAAAAGAGAGAAAAGGAGTTACCATGTGGCAAAAAGGAAAACATCCCTGCATGAAGTATAAAGAAAACAACATTCAACATCCAGGCAGAGCCTTTTTCTGAAGCACTGATAACACCACTTTCTCTGAGCATTCAGAGAGCAAGAACAAGAAGCACAGAATCACAGGGTGGTTTGGGTTGGAAGGGACCTTTAAATCCTAACCATTCTTTGCTGCTGGCAGCAGTTAACTTTAAAGGCATTTCTGGCTTAGAATCATAGAATCATTTTGGTTGGAAGAGACTTTTGATCTAATTAAGCCCAACCATTAACCAACCACTCTCAGGTCACCACTAAACCACATCTACATGTCTTTTAAATGTCTCCAGGGATGGTGACTCCACCATCTCCCTGGGCAGCCTGTTTCAGGTCTTGGCAACCCTCTCCATGAAGAACTTCCTAATAGCCAGTCTAAACTCACTACAGCACTAGAGAATTTTATCTGCATATGCTACCTACCAGATGTTCTGGTTTTTTGTACTTTTCTCCTAGGGTCATTTTATTAGTCCCAAGAGAAGGAGCTTTGCCTGCTTCCAGTGCAATCAAACACCATTTTTTCACCTTGGTTCTGATATTTTATTTTCTCAGCTTCATCACCGTACTAAGTTTTGCCAACTGTATTTGCAACAGTAAGTAGTACTCAGAAGAAGCATAGACTCATAGAATCATATTGGTTGGAGGAGAGTTTCAAGATCACCAAGTCCAATTATTAACCCAGAAATGCTAGGTCACCTCTAAACCATTAAACCAACCAGAACTTCACTCTGTTGGGGGATAGAATCATAGAATGTTAGAGGTTGGAAGGCACCTCCAGAGATCATTAAGTCCACCCCCCCTGCCAAAGCAGGATGACCTAGGGTAGGCTGCACAGGAATGCATCCAGGTGGGGTTTGAAAGTTTCCAGAGAAGGAGCCTCCACAGCTCCCCTGGGCTCTGGGTTCCAGGGCTCTGTCACCCTCATTGTAAAGAAGTTTTTTCTCATGTTGAGACAAAATCTTCTATGTCCAAGTTTGTATCCATTGTTCCTTGGTGTATTGCTGTGCACCACCAAAAAGAGATTGGCTCCCTGCACTTGACACCCACCCCTCAGATATTGATAGACACTGCTCAGATCCCCTCTCAGTCTTCTCTGCTCAAGACTAAACAGCCCCAGGGCTCTCAGTCTCTCAAAGCAAGGAGCTGGTGAAATGTGTAAGGATCCAATAGCACAAAACCATCTCTCTTCTTCCTACTAAGGTCAGATCCTCAGATATTTGATCACAGCTTTAGGCATGACTTAGTTAGGCAACGCATCTTTAACTGAATGTGTCATTCAACAACTGAAACATTTCTGATGCAAATCTCTGAGCTCCTCCTATTCTTACCACCCAAGTTTACCCTACTCCTAAGGGTCACTTCTTCTTTCATGGAGAACACACCTTATGAAACTACCCACACATGATGCAACATGGAAAAGACAAATTATGTAAAGCCAGGTTTTGAGAGGGGAAAAAAAGCTGTGACGTGGAGTGATAGCAATGTCTTTTTAGTCCAGTTTTCTATAGAAGTGTAAAGAGAAGAAAACAAACAAACAAACAAGTATTAATGTCAAATTAACCTAAGTTCATGTCTGCTTCATTTCAGCTAGGAATGAATCTGTGCCCACAGTGAAATTTGGAGTGTGTATTCATATTGATAATTGGAAACATGAGGATAGATTCTATTGGATCAAAGAATTGTCTAGGCTGGAAGGAACCTTTAAAGGTCGTCTAGTCCAAACCCCCTGCAGTGAGAAGGAATGTCTTCAATTAGATCAGATTTCTCAGAGCTTTGTCCAGTCTGACCTGGAATGTTTCCAGGGATGGAGCATATAACACCTCTCTGGGAAACTGGGGCCAATGATTCACCACCCTCCATCTACTCTAAATCTTCCTTCTTTGTCTTTAAAACCATCACCCTTTGTCCTGTCACAACAAGTCCTTAAAATACTTGTCCCCAGCTTTCTTATAGGTCCCCTGTAAGTATTGAAAGGCCACAGAAGGTTTCCCCAGAACCTCTCTTCTCCACGTTGCACAACTTCAACTCTCCCAGCCTGTCCTCACAGCAGAGAGGTTCCAGCCCTCAGAACAATTTTGTGGCCTCTTATGGCCCTGCTCCAGCAAGTCCATGTCTATTCTGTGCTGAGGACTCCAGAGTTGGACCCAATGGCAGATGGGGTCTTAGCAGAGAGGAACAGAGAGGCAGAATGCCCTTGCTCCACCTGCTGCCCACACTGCTGGGGATGAAGTGCAGGAAATGGTTGGCATCTGGGCTGTGAGCACAGACATGATTGTTCTTGCATAACCAACAAGCTGAGAAGAGGAGGCTCAGGGGAGACCTTACTGCTGTCTACAACTGCCTGAAAGGAGGTTGTAGCAGGTGGGGGTTGATCTCTTCTCCCAGGCAGGTAGCAACAGAACAAGAGGACACAGTCTCAAGCTGCACCAGGGGAGGTTTAGGCTGGAGGTGAGGAGAAAGTTCTTCCCAGAAAGAGTAATTGGCCATTGGGATGTGCTGCCCAGGGAGGTGGTGGAGTCACTGTCCCTGGAAGTGTTCAGAAAAGGATTGGATGTGGCACTTGGAGCCATGGTTTAGTTGTCAGGAGGTGTTAGGTATTAAGTAATAGGTTGGACTTGATGATCTCTGAGGTCTTTTCCAACCTGGTTGATTCTCTGTGTGTGATTCTGTGTATTTTGTTATTGAGGAGAGCCTACATGAGCAAGAGGAAGCAGAATGCAAAAGGCTTAGACAGCATTTAATTTAGTGGAGGAAGACTCTTGTTATGAATGTATTTGGGTGACTGGGTCATGTAATGTTTGTAGAAAGAGCAGAGGGAGGAGAAAGGAAAAAAATAAAAAGATCTGCTGGATCTTAACTTATGTGGAGAAGCAGAATCCAGATACCATGACACAAAGCCTTTCAGACACTAAAGAAACACTAAAAGTCATAAGAGAAAATATCAAAAGGCATCTGTTTCATGTGAACTTTTAGGTGCCTGAAGTGGCAGGTCTGTTTAGGAGATGTGGGGCAGTAGTCAGCATTTTGGGAGTCTCTTTGGAATCATGTGAGTTTTGGAGACTGCACAAAAATGTGCCAGAGGAGTGTAAGTGCTCATCCAAACTGTAGATACACACAGGCTGCTCCACAGCCCTTCTCATGATTCATCTTGCACAAAGATCCCAAATAGATGTCCTGCTGAGCCTTCAACCCCTTGCTTGCTTTTGCTGCAAGGTACTCAGATCTCCCCTAGATTATAAAAAAAAAGAGAAAAAAAGAGAAAAAAGAAAAGGAAGGAAAACAAACAAAAAAGAAAAATAGAAGGAAAACTAGAAAAAATAGAAGAAAAAGAAAGAAAAAAAAAACCAAAAAAAAGAAAATAAATAGAAAAAAGAAAATAAATAGAAAAAAGAAAAAAGCGAAAAAGGAAAAAAGAAGGAAAAAATAAAACCAAAATAAAATAGAGGAAAAAAAAGAAAAATAGTAAAAAATACAAAGAAGGGAAAAAATAGGAAAAAAAGAAAGAAAAGAGAAAGAGGAGATAAAAGGAAAATAGAAGACAAGTAAAAAAAAAAAAAAAAAGAGAAGGGGATTCTCTAGCTTCTCCATGACAGAATCACAGAATCACCAAGGTTGGAAGAGACCTTAAAGATCATCAAGTCCAGCCTGTCACCACAGACCTCATGACTAGACCATGGCACCAAGTGCCACGTCCAATCCCCTCTTGAACACCTCCAGGGACGGTGACTCCACCACCTCCCTGGGCAGCACATTCCAATGGCGAATGACTCTCTCCGTGAAGAACTTTCTCCTCACCTCGAGCCTAAACATCCCCTGGTGCAGCTTGAGACTGTGTCCTCTTGTTCTGGTGCTGGTTGTTAGAGAGAAGAGACGAACCCCTTCCTGGCTACAACCTCCCTTCAGGTAGTTGGAGAGAGCAATGAGGTCTCCCCTGAGACCTCTTCTCAGGCTAAACAATCCCAGCTCCCTCAGCCTCTCCTCACAGGGCTGTGCTCAAGGCCTCTCCCCAGCCTCATTGGCCTTCTCTGGACACCTTCAAGTGTCTCAATGTCCTTCTTAAACTGAGGGGTCTTTCCCCTCCTTTCTTGCAAGCCACTCATATCTACCCTAGATTATATATTAAAACCAAAATAGCATACAAGAAACAACAACCAAAAAAAAGCAAACAGAAGACAAAATAGAATAAAAAGAAAAAAAAGAGCAAAAAGCAAAGAATAAAAGAAAAAAGCATAAAGACAGTGGAAAAAAAAAGAGAAGAGGATTCTCTGGCTTCTCTATGACATTGCTGCTTTCCTGCAAGTTTGTTGTAGAATTGGTCACTTTGAGCTAAAATATGCACAGAACTGGGTTTAGCTTCAAGGCCCAAATAACAGAGCAGGAAGTTTCTTCCTGCTTGTTTTGTAGAAGAAGGAGAAGCCAAAAGGGTACAAAAATCCAGAGTGGAAAAGCAGCAGCTGCTTTGGAGCCTAAGGCAGATGCCAGATTTCTTCCCACACTTGGAGTCAACAAGGACTACAGGAATGATTAAGGGACTAGAACATCTCCCTTAGGAGGAGAGGCTGAGAGACCCGAGGCTGTTTAGCCTGGAGAAGTGCAGGCTGAGAGGGGATCTGATCAGTGCTTACAATTGCCTTAAGAGTGGGTGTCAAGCAGATGGGGCCAGCCTCCTTTCACTGGTGCCCAATGATAGGACAAGAGGTGATGGATGCAAACTGGAACTCAGGAAATTCCTCCTCAACATGAGAAAAGAATTATTTACTGTGAGGATGGTGGAGAACTGGAATAGGCTGCCCAGAGAGTCTCTTTCTCTGCCAGGCTGCCCAGAGATTTGTGGCGTCTCCTTCTCTGGAGCCTTTCAAAACCTGTCTGGATGTGCTCCTGTGTGGCCTGTGCTAGATTCTATGATTCTGCTCTGGCAGGGGGGTTGGACTTGGTGATCTTTAGAGGTCTCTTCCAACCCTTAGCATCCTGTGATCTCCGAAGGCCATTTTCAACCCCTGCAATGTTGTGATTCTGTGAAATATCGAGCACCCTCCCCTCCTTCTGGTCACCCAGCATCTTAACAGTCCTGGCCCCATTCCCCTCAACGTCACCCAGCTGGTTTTCAGTGACCAAGAGGTCAGTCCCAGTTCACCAGGTATCTTGCAGGACTGGGCCTTTAAAATGGGCATCTACTGAACCCTTCCAGTGATAAAAGGGTGATAAAATCTGTTCAAATCTGTATTTCCCACCATCTGCCAATAGTTCCTGTAACATGTTATATACTTCCATTCTTTTCCACTGACTATTTTGTTCCTCACTGAATTTCTTATCTAGCATCTTCTGCACCATCTTTTCCCCCCAAGTCTCAAGCAGCATGAATTTCATTCTCATCAGCACTAGGAAGTGAAGATGAAGCATGTCTCAGTGGGATGGAGCATCTGTTTGCCTGTGTCTCCACTTCTACCCCATAGCCCAATGGGCTGTCAGCCTGAGGCAGTTTTTTGCTGATCTCATGTTCTGGCTTAACTATCATTAGTCTGGAGAAGAGGAGGTTGAGGGAAGACCTTCTTGCTCTCTACCACTACCTGGAAGATGGGTGATGGTCTCTTCTCCCTAATCACCACTAAACCATGCTCTTCAGTCCCTCTGCAATCCACAAGAACTCACACAATCGCCCCAGCAACAAAACTTGAGCCCCACCTTCCCAAACCCAAACCGACGCCCAGAACTAAATTTAACCTGTCCATCCTTTGCAATCCGATCTGCAGTTCGCCACAGCAACTAGCCCCACGTTGGCTCGCCAAAAAATGTCGTGGGTTGAGGCAGCCCCCCTCCCCCCACGGGCAGGAATAACGGCTCTGACAAACGGATTGCAAAAGTGATGGAAACTTTACATAGAAAAAAAGTGAATGTGGACAGAGAGCCAGAAGCAGTGACACAAGAAACCCCACAGCAGCCCCAGAAACATCCCATCCCCACCTGAGGGTGGGTCCAAGACCCCCAGGGCTCCTTCTTCCCCCCCCCCAGCTAGGCTAGTCTCGGCTGGCCAGGCCTGAGACCGCCCATCCCCCTGGCCTTAGGCCTAGCCAGGCCCAGGGCTGGGAGACGTCTCCCCCAGTTACCAGGTGCCAGTGAGGGAAGAAAGAGGCAGTGCCAGACCCTGCGCTGGATTTTATAGCAGTGCAGGGGATTATGGTAGGAGATACCTGGTTTCCTGCATCTACCCACTGGGCTGGACTTCTGGACACAGGAAGTACACCATGTAGCAGAGGGCACCCAGCCCAAACCACCACCCACCACTAAGCCATGCTCTTCAGAACCACATCTACAGGTCTTTTAAACATGTACAGGGACAGTGATTCCCCCCCCCAGGCAGCCAACTCCAGGGCTTGACAACAATTTTGGGGAAAAGTTGTTCCTTATGCCCAGCCTAAACCTCCCCTGGTACAGCATGAGGCTGTTTCTTCTTGTTCTGTCACTTGTTACCTGGGAGAAGAGACCAACATCCACTTCACTACAACCTCCTTTCAGGTTGTCATAGCAGGAAAGTCTCCCCTCAGTCTCCTTTTCTCCAGGCTAAACAACCCCAGTTCCCTCAGCCACTTCTCACAAGGCCTGTTCTCTAGACCCTTCAGAAGATTCATTTCCCTTCTCTGGATCCACTCCACCACCCCAATGTCCTTCTTGGATCGAGGGGCCCAAAACTCAACCCAGTATTCAAGGTGCAGCTTCACCAGTGTCAAGTATAGGGGCACAATCACTTCCCTACTCCTGCTAGCCAAAAGGAATTGGGAAGAACCTCCTGACATTTAGGTTGTGCCTTGTTCTGGCAGGCAGGTGGATGTGCAGTAGTTATATAATCAGTGCAGCTCAATCCCATGTCAGCAGCCTGGTGGGGACAGTTTGCTTCTCTAAAACCTCTTTTAGTTCAATGACAGGAGCACCAGAGATGAGTCAGAGAGGGGCACAGCTTTCTGACTCATGCTTCTTCCACAAGATTTGGGATGAAAGCTTCCACTTCTGAGCCTTTGCAATTCTAAAGGTGTCACCACAGGGAAAGTACCAAGTAAAAGAGTGAGGCTGTGCTGAAAAATAATCATGTGAAATAAGCAGGACTCTCAGTGGACCCATCAACTAGCCTAGTGACTCCCATTCTTTGTGTTGGGATTGACATCCTCCTCCTCCTTCAAGTGGACCAAATACAAGTGAAGGAAGATGATCAACACCACAGAATTGCCTGGTTGGAAAAGACCTTAAGATCATTGAGTCCATCCATAACCTATCATCTCCCTATACACAACTGTTAAGTGCACATCCCTAAGCTCCTCATCCAGATGTCTTTTAAACACCTCCAAGGATGATGACTCCACCACTTCCTCTGGCAGCCTCCTCCAGTGCCTGATGAGCTATTTAGTGAAGAAAACATTCACCATATCCAATAAACCTCCCCTGCTGCAGCTCAGAGCAGTTCCATGGAAACATGAGGAAAAAATTTTTCACTGTGAGGGTGACAGAACACTGGAACAGGCTGCCCAGGGAGGTTGTGGAGTCTCCCTCTCTAGAGATATTCAAGACCCACCTGGATATGTTCCTGTGTGATCTGGTATAGGTCACAGGAACAAAAGATTTTAGGGGTTGGAAGGGACCTCCAGAAATCATCAAGTCCAAACCCCCTGCCAGAGCAGGACCATAGAATCTAGCACAGGTCATACAGGAATACATCCAGATGGGCCTTGAAAGTCAGCAGAGGAGACTCCACAACTTCTCTGGGAAGCCTCTTCCAGAGCTCTGTGACCCTCACAGTAAAGAAGTTCCTCCTCATGTTGAGGTGGAACCTCCTGTGCTGTAGTTTATATCCATTGCCCCTTGTCCTATCAGAGGGTGCATTGGAGCAGAGCCTGTCCCCTCCCTCCTGACACCCAGCCCTCAGATATTTATAAACTCTTATTAAATCCCCTCTCAGCCTTCTCTTCCACAGACTAAACAGCCCCAGGTGATCCTGCTCTGCAGGGGGGTTGGACTGGATGGTCTTTTGAGGTCCCTTCCAGCTCCTAACATTCTGTGATTATGTGATTCAGGACAATTTCCTCTCACCCAATCACTTGTCACCTGGGAGAAGAGTCTGCTTCCCCACTTCACTACAGCCTTCTTTCAGGTTGCTGTAGCTGAGGTCTCATGGACACTAGCAATGCTGACCTCTCCTCTCCTAGTTCTCCTAGTTCTCCTGACCTCACAGCCCCTGACTGCAGCTTGGTTTAGGCTGAGGCTGAATTTATCCCAGCCTCATGGCCTAGTCTTGGGTTGTTGGCTTGGTGAAAGCAGTTTGAAGCGGAGTGGTGGAAACAAGCTTGTGTTTACTTCTCAGCAACCAGCCTGATTTGTGACCCTTCAAGAAATGGGAGGGGATGAATCTGCTGGGATTATTGTGTGTCTCACCCAGCCTTGATGTGACTGTGATGCATGGGACCCAAGCCGTGCTGTTTACAGTGGCTTCATCAGTCTTCCCTCCCCAGCCAGCGAGCTGAGTTGCCCAGTCACCTTCCAAAGATCTTCATGTATATATATCCTAGGTCTTAATTTCTCTGGAATTCAGGAAGTGCAGCAGTAAGGCAGGGTGGGCAGGAATGGAATGAGTCCCATAAGGGAGATGTGTACAGCTAGCATATTCTGCTGGTTTCTTCTTCTTTCCTTTTTTTTTTCCCTTTTCCCTATTTTGGAAATTCTTGAGGATTTGGGCTGAACAGCTTCAACATTCAGGGGAAGGAGAAAAAAACAAGATCAGTATTTTTAAACTGCTTGTTATGGTCAGAAGCACATAGAATACAAAATACAGAATTAAGCAGGCTGGAAAAGACCTTTGAGATCATCAAGCCCAACCTATCACAGTATCACCAAGGTTGGAAGAGACCCCGAAGATCATCAAGTCCAACCTGTCACCACAGACCTCATGACTAGACCATGGCACCAAGTGCCACGTCCAGTCCCCTCTTGAACACCTCCAGGGACGGTGACTCCACCACCTCCCTGGGCAGCACATTCCAATGGCAAAGGACTCTCTCAGTGAAGAACTTTCTCCTCACCTCCAGCCTAAACTTCTCCTGGAGCAGCTTGAGACTGTGTCCCCTTGTTCTGGTGCTGGCTGCTTGAGAGAAGAGACCAACTCCCTCCTGTCTACAACCACCCTTCAGGTAGTTGTAGAGAGCAATGAGGTCTCCCCTGAGCCTCCTCTTCTCCAGGCTAAACAATCCCAGCTCCCTCAGCCTCTCCTTACAGGGCTGTGCTCAAGGCCTCTCCCCAGCCTCGTTGCCCTTCTCTGGACACGTTCAAGTGTCTTGATGACCTTCCTAAATTGAGGGGCCCAGAACTGGACACAGGACTCAAGGTGTGGTCTAACCAATGCAGAGTACAGGGGCACAATGACTTCCCTGCTCCTGCTGGCCACACCATTCCTAATGCAGGCCAGGATGCCATTGGCCTTCTTGGCCACCTGGGCACACTGCTGGCTTATGTTTAGGCAGCTGTCAATCAGCACCCCCAGGTCCCTCTCTGTTTGGCAGCTCTCCAGCTCACCATCTCTTGATACATGCCATTGGCCTTTTTCCCTCAGCCTCTCCACATAGGGCTGTGCTCCAAACCCCTCAGCAGCTTTGTTGCCCTTCACTGGAGACATTCCAGCAACTCAACATCTTTCCTAAACCGAGGGGCCCAGAACTGGGTAACTTGCATAAGGAAGGGAGAAAGTTCAGCTGCGAATGACATTTAGGATATTGCACCAGGTGCTTGGAAAATTTCAAGGAGGAAGTTTTTCTCGTGGAGCAAGAGGCTTTGTCACTTCTTTTGCCTCCAGCAGAAGTCAGGCGGTGCGTTAGAGCGGAGGAGGTCAGGCTCCTTGTTATCACAAAAGGGCTGTTGGAGCTCTGTTTCACAGCAGATCCTTTATTTAAAGCACAAAAAGCTCAGGCCTGATACAAAGGAGTTGGTTTTAGGTCTAGCTTCTTTTTCTCAGCTGCAAAGAAATGAGGTCAAATTTCTTTTAACCAGCTCCCCCTTAGAAAAATGTGGAGATAGTGACCCTTCATTTCTTTTAACTCTTTTATGTGCTGCCCCTACAGCAAGGAACATAGCCTGAGAACAGCCTGCTGAGCATCCACTAACCCAGCAGAGCACACCTCTGCCACCACAGAGAGCCCGCTCCATGGGGGGGTTTCCCTTCTCAGACACCCAGCATCATCCAGGATCTCAGGGGGGTTGAGGAGGGAGACAGCCTTACCATTTCACAGGACATCCCCTCTGTGGGTTGATTGTCAGAGGTCCCTCTGTTCACCACTGCCAGGAGGAAGATGATGTACAGTTTCATGGCTCTGCAGGTAAAATAATGATGGTTAGACTTCACATGTGGCACATTGGCCAACACATGCAAAAGCTGGCACCAGATCCATGTCTAGCATGGAGAAAGAAAGTGTACAGTGCAATAAATGAACCCATCTCTGAACCTACAGCACTCATGACCTAACTATGTGCATCCCTTTGAGTCTGATGGGAAAAAGAGAGATTTGTATGAGGACTTGAATGGAAGATCAATGGCAATTCATGGGCTTGTCCCACTGTGATTTCAGCTGCTACCTGGATGCTACCCAGGTCATTGAATCATAGGACTGTCTTGGTTGGGGTTTGGGGTTGGACTTGATGATCTTAGAGATCTTTTCCAAACTAAACAGGTGATTCTACGATTCTACCATTGAGTCCAACCACCAGCCTAACACCACCATGGCCATTAAAACACATCCTGAAGTGCCGTGTCTCCCTGTCTTTCGAACACCTCCAAGGATGGTGACTACACCACCTCCCTGGCCAGCCTATTCTAATGTCTGACCAGGTCATCCAATGAAGCCCAGATGTTCCAGCTGGGAAATAGGTCTGACATCATGTAACAAGGCAACTGGTGAAGACTGAGTTATCTTCTCCCTCCCCATAATGACAACTCCAGGTGCTTCCAACTAGGCTGAAGTTTTGGGGTGCCAGGTCATCATTAAAGAATTTACAGAACTAACCAGGTTGGAAAAGACCTTCAAGATCATCAAGTCCAACCTACCACCAACACCTCATCAATTAGATCATGGTACTAATTGCCTCATCCAGGCTCTTTTTAAATACTTCCAGGGATGGTGACTCCACCACCTCCCTGGGCAGCACATTCCAATGGCCAATCTCTCTTTCTGGGAAGAACTTCTTCCTAACATCCAGCATAAACATCTCCTGGTGCAGCTTGAGACTGTGTCCTCTTGTTCTGTTGTGGTTGCCTGGGAGAAGAGACCAACCCCCACCTGGCTACAACCTCCTTTCAAGTAGTTGGAGATGGCAATAAGGTCTCCTCTTCTTGAGGCTAAACAACCCCAGCTTCCTCAGCCACTCCTCACAGGGCTTGTGCTCCAAACCCCTCCCCAGCTTTGTTGCCCACTTTGAGCTGAGATGCAGAGGTGCCACTCAGAAACAGCAAGGACTGGGAAGAGTTTCTATTTCCATCCACAACATTTCCCACTCCTCTTATCCCAGAGTTTTGATAAGGTTTTGCATGCTCATCCAGATTTGCTGAGCTAATATAAAGAGTTTGAAGAATGGACTGAGAACTTTTTAGTCAAATGCCAGTTTTCCATTGTATCCATCCCAGGTATGGGCAGGCTTTAAAATGCATTCAAAAGCAGATGGAATGGCTTAGAGTGAAATGAAGGATTCATCAGCGGTTAACTCTTTGGAAAGCACTCCAGAAAAGAGCACAGAAAGAACTGCAAGAGGAGCTAACAACACTGGGAGAGCTGTCATTGGGCAATGGCAATCAAAAGCAAATGAAGCCAAGGGAAAGCACTCAGACTTCGTATGGTTTGTTTCTACATGGATGCCAAAGGCTGTGGTCAGGACTGATGCAAGCTCCCAACATCATTTCTTTGTGACAGCCTCTGCTGCAAACATACCAAATCTCTCTGTATTTGTATGGCTCCTTGCAGGCAGATCTGAGCTGGTCCTACCTGCATCCAGAGCCAGTGGGACACATACCAACTCCCAGCTGGAAGCCACCAAGCAGTGCTTAGCTAGAACTGGAACAGGCTGCCCAGAGAGGTTGTGGAGTCTTCTCTGGAGACTTTCAAAACCCACC
Source organism: Colaptes auratus (assembly GCA_015227895.2). Lineage (NCBI taxonomy): Eukaryota > Metazoa > Chordata > Aves > Piciformes > Picidae > Colaptes > Colaptes auratus. Next base: position 35,401,278 of record CM037631.1, read on the forward strand.
TGGATGCATTCCTGTGTGGACTACCCTAGGTGATCCTGCCTCGGCAGGGGGGTTGGACTCCAACCTCTAACATTCTATGATTCTGTGAACTGCTCTTAAGTGCAAGTCTGCTTCTGGGAAGGTCCAAAGGCACAACAATCCATATGTGCCACCAAATTTCAGCATCGGTGTCTTGTTATTCAGCACATTTCACCTGCAGAGCATCAGAAAGGTGGGAACAAAGGAGATAGGATCATTCCCAGCTGGTGGGGATCTCTCCACTTGGTCACTCTTTGTGGGATCATCTGATGGCCATCCTTGCATGCAGCAATACCAACTGCTGAATAGTGATGCCAGCAGGTTCACTATAGGAAGTTTCCCAGCCCTCTTCTTCCCATAGAATAGAATTGTGTACTAGGAAGAGTAAATCTGGGGAGGCTTGGACCACAGCTACTCTATTTTCAGACTGCACATTCCTTCCAGTTCAGGGAAAAAAGCAGTGATGGATGATGACCTGGCACACCCAAGGGGAAAGAGCTTGGAGTTTGTTTTTGGGGCTCAGCAGCAGGATCAGAAATCTATTCCCCTTCTTTAAAAAAAGACCAAGGAAGTTCATTCTCCATCCTTCTAAGTAACCTTTGCCAAATGTGCTGAAAATATCCTATGGAAGAGGGAATTGCTGATACCACCAACTAAAATAGCCAGCAGGTCAAGGGAGGTGATTCTCCCCCTCTACTCCACTCTGGTGAGACCCCACTTGGAGTACTGCATCCAGTTCTGGAGACCCTATTGCAAGAAAGATCTGGAAGTGCTGGAATGTGTCCAGAGAAGGGCCAGGAGGATGATCAGAGGACTAGAGCACCTCTCCTATGGAGACAGGTGGAGAGAGTTGGGGCTGTTCAGTCTGGAGAAGGCTCCCAGAAGACCTTATTGTGGCCTTCCAGTATCTGAAGGGGGCTACAGGAAAGCTGGGGAGGGACTTTTGAGGGGGAATGGAGCAAAATTACAAATGGGTACATTCAGATTGGATGTTAGGAAGAAATTCTTCAGCATGAGGGTGGTGAGACACTGGCACACGTTGCCCAGGGAAGTGGTAGAAGCCTCATCCCTGGTGGTTTCTAAGGCCAGGCTGGATGTGGCTCTGAGCAACCTGATCTATGGTGAGGGGTCCCTGCCCATGTCAGGGGGGTTAGAACTAGATGATCCTTGAGGTCCCTTCCAATCCTAAAAATTCTATGATTCTATAATGTCTCTGTCATTCCTCCTCTCTTCCTCATTCCCCAGGCTTGGAGGTGTGGATATCTCCTCTGTGGAGGAGAAAATGGGATCATTCAGGTATATGGTTTGCTGGAACTGAGAGACGTGACAAACACACTGATGACTGCAAGGCTTTACTCAGAGCCCTCAAATGGAAGCTGATTCTGTTTAGATGAAATTAATTAAGCTGGGGAAATCTCCATGGATATTACCCATGACAGATCACCACCCTGATGGACATCCTCCATCCCATGCACTCTGAGATGTCTTCTCTTCTCACACTGCCAGTGCAAAGTTAAGGTCTCTTTGCTTCTTCAATAATAAACCTGACATAATCCAGGGTCTTAACTTCTTAAACTCTAAATTAATAAAGAAAACAGGAAATTGATCTATTTGAACACCAAAACAATAAAAAAAAACAGAGTGAGTTGATGTCTTGCTGTAGTAAGCAAGGATGCTGTCCCTCAAGGTGTTTCTAAGGTGGCTGTCAAACTCTGAAGCACGAGGAAGTGGCAGTTCATTGGCACATGAGACCACTGGACTCCACCCAGAGGAGGGTAAGGCACCCCTTCACGGTACAGCACCACTTCCTTGCTTGTGGAAATTCCATTCCCAGGTGGTTTTCACTTCACCTGGCCAGCTGAGGAGCTTGCCCTGCCTGTTTTTAACCTGGACAATTTCTAGACCCTCCTCAGCAACACCTAGCATGACACAGCACAGTGTCCCCTTCTCTCTGACATCAAGGCAGGTGTCAGAGCACTGGCACTGGTCTCTCAAATCACAGCTCACAAAACCAGTCTGGGAGCAGCAGTAGCAGAAATTTGACCTAAAGAAGTTTTTAGTGCTCTAAGGCTTTCCAAGAGTTGAAGTAGCTCCATGCTCAGTGCCAGTTTGCTCCCACTGGCAGCTGTGATAAAAATCCCACTGTACCTCAGAGCAGGACTGAGCTCTGAGCCTCATTCAGTGTCACAGATTTCCATCACAGGATTTCAAACTCCCCCATCCCTAGCTGAAAAATAGAGGCGATTGCAGTGAGCAACACCCCTAAGGAGTCTTGTTAAGTGGGTCACATCAATTAGCAGATAGAAAAGTCATGGTACCCAAATCACATCAGCACATCCACTTAACACATGGGAGGGTGAAGGCAGAGTAGAGCAGTGATTTGCACCAAGATGCATCTGAAACCATGAAATAGCCACAATTTGGTCCCATTTTGCCCATTTCCTACGCTAGAACAACATTTCCCTCCACTTCTCTTTACAACATTAACCCTGATACCACTTCATAGATGTTACTTGTAGCTAACAACAGCAGCACCTTCCCAGTTTCCCCCAAAGATCACTTTTATTGCTGCTTAGACAATGAGCAGAGACTTTCTCCTGTGCCCAAGAGAGGGTAAACGCAGGAGAATACACAAAACACAACCCAGGGTCTGATCCTTTTTGGATGCAGGGCTCTTTGCCGCTAAGTTAGAGCCTTCAGGGTTAAAAAGGAGTTAATATTTCACAATTTACCTTGTTTCAAGGGCTTCTGGCATCCCCAGACACTGCTGATCATGTCTTTAAAAAGCATATCCAGCTCTTCCAAACCAGTTCAGTCCCGGCAGCGATGAAATTGTTCCTCAGCTTCACGTTCCCCCATGGAGGACACCAAAAAGCTTCCCCATAACTTCAGAACAAAGGCATTTTGAGGGGAAATAACCTTATTTGGGACAGTGTCTGCTTTAAATTACGTTGCCTGTCTTCCTCTGGACTCGTCTCCAGGCTCTTGCTGGGTCCTAGCCACCGCTGTGCTCCGGACGGAGTCAGCTACTGTGCGACATCCTGAAACCCTCGCTCACGGCAGGCGTTAAGAAGCGGGAGGGGGGAATTTTATGCCAGAGGAACTGTCAGGATCAGGCCATGGGTTTGCTCAGGGAAATAGATGACTTATCAGGGCCAATGCCATTGTTTGGCTGCGAGTGTGGTGCAAGGAGGTGTGTTTACTTTAGGGTTTTGAGTCTGCAAGTTGCATTCCTGGAGGGTTGCAGCTTCCTACCCCTGCACCTAAATAATTCTCTGCGTGGTTAGGAAAACAGCACTTGAAGATTAAAGGTTTCAAATTCGTGGCTGTGATTAAACAACAACAACAACAACAAAAATAGCCTAGGATCTGGAAACTTGTCCTGAAAGAATAAAACCTCTTTGCAGTGAGCCCACTGATCAGAACAGGACAGCAATCTGCTGGCAGGATCAGGGTTCAGGGGCAGCTACAACACGCCAGCTTTGAAGGATTTTCGGGGCACAAGGCAGGAATTAGGGAGATCCAGGAGGATCCAAACACCCAGATGAGCTCCTGAATGTCCAGCAGTGAGTATGTAGTGCTCAGTCTACTGGACCTGCTAGGAAAACTTCCCATTGCAAAAGGGCTTTTTTTTTGGGTCATGCAGAGATGATTTCAGATTGCCTGGGAGTTGATCTTCTTATTTATTATTTTGTGCTGCCCTCTAGGGCTGGAGCAGCTGTTTAATTGTTGCTTTCCTCACCGCCCCCTCCTGCTAATTAAGTCCTGCTTTTGGAACATCCACCTTTACAAAGATCTCTCCCCAGTGTTTTCTCCCAGCTTCACAAGCCTGAACTGCTGCCACGCATTTTTCCCGTGGTTGAAATAATGCACCAAAGAGCATCTCATTTGCTTTGCAATACACCCAGAAATGAGAGGCATGAAGGCTTTGAAGAGGCAGCAGCATTTGTGTGGGCAGGAGAGGGCATGGTTTTGTGAAATGGATAGCAAAATTCATTGTTTAGCTCTCAGGAGAACAGTGCCAGTGAGACTATCACCACCCTGGACAGGTTTTCCTCAAGTAGGTTCTCAACAGACTGGTTTTCACAGAGTAACAGAATGATTAAGGTTGGAAGGGACCCTGGAGATCATCTAGCCCAAAATCTTTGCTGAAGCAGGTTGCAAAGAATCCAGGCACATCCAGGCAGGGTGTGAAAGTCTGCAGAGAGGAGGCTCCACAACGTCTCTGGGCAGCCTGGTCTGGGGCTTTGGCACCCTCACAGGAAAGAAGATTTTCCATATGTTTAGGTGGAACCTCCTCTGTTCCTCTTTGTGCTTGTTGCACCTTGTTCTGTCACTGGGCACCACTGAAAAGATGTTCTTGACCTCCTGATGACCTTGCCTCATGTTCTTGACCTCCCCTCTTTAGATACTGATAAGCTTTGATAAGATTTCCTCTCAGTGTTCTCTTCTACAAGCTAAAGTGCCCCAGGTCAATCAGCCTTTCCTTGTCAGACATATGTAGTGTCTTGAGCTGCCCTTGGGAGAGATGCCTCCAGGGCTGTTTTCCCTTTGATTCTTTTGGCACACCTCTTAGAGTCAAGCCCTCCATCTGCAATCCTCTTGGGGCAAGAAGGAAATTCATGGTGAAGTCTGGGATCACTGTGCTGTGTAGAGGTTTAAATGCCCTTTTGGTCTAGAGTTTGTCTTATCAGCAATAGAATCATCACAGCATCCTGCCAGAGCAGGATGACCTATACCAGATCACACAGGAATGCATCCAGATGGGTCTTGAATCTCTCCAGAGAGGGAGCATCATAGAATCATTTCGGTTGAAAGAGGCCTTGCAGATCACAAAATCCAGCTGTGAACCCAGCACTGCCAAGTCCACCACTAAACTATGTCCCTCACCACCATATCTACATGGCTTTTCAATTCCTTCAGGGATGGTGACTTCATAGCTTCTCTGGGCAGCTTGTTCCAGGGTTTCACAACCCTTTGGGTAAGAAATTCCCCCAGTGTCCAACCTAAGCAACCCCTGGTGCAACCTGAAGGCCATTTCCTCCTGTCTTACTGTTAGCAGCACTTGCAACACAGAGACACTTTCACAAGGAAAATTTGAAATTTTTATAGACTCATAGAATGATTTTGGTTGGAAAAGACCTCTTAGAGTTTGGGTTGTTCAGCCTGGAGAAGAGAAGGCTCCAGGAAGATCCTATTGTGGTCTTTCAGTACTAAAGGGGACAATAAGAAAGCTGGGGACAGACCTTTTGGCAGGGCCTGTTGTGACAGGACACGGGGGGATGGTTTGAAAGTAAAGAGGGAGATTCAGACTAGAGAGAAGGAAGAACTCTTTTACCCTGAAGGTGGTGAGACCCTGGCCCAGATTACCCAGAGAGGTAGCAGAAGCCCCATCCCTGGAACCATTCCAGTGCAGGTTGTTTTGGGCTCTGAGCAACCTGCTCGAGTTGCAGATGACCCTGCTGACTGTGGGAGGGTTGGACTAGATGACCTTGAAAGGTCCCTTCCAACCCAAACTATTCTATGATTCTATGATCAAATCCAACCCTCCCTTAAGCTCTCCAAGAAAAGAAATTTTTTGTTGCTGTTGTTTAAGTAGAATATTTGGATTTGATTTGGAGATGGAATACAAATATCTTGCCTATAATGAAGAGTAGAAAATGTTCTGGATGGTTGCCCCCTCACATTTTCTTCTACCTGAGTGTTCAGAGCACTTTGGGAAGTTTGAACTCACAGAGATAAAAATAGCAGGGTGTTTGTTGGTTGTGCTCTTTAAAAAGCCAGCTCTGTTCCTCAAGCTGTTTTACTGAGTGGCCAAGCAGCTGTGCCAGCTGAACTGTGAAGAAGAGCCTGGACAGAAACAAATGCCAAAGCAGGAGGGAAGGGCATGCACTGATTCTGCTGCTCAGGACTTTGCTTCATCAAAACCACAGCCTTAGAGGACACCAACAGTGCTGTCCTTACTGTCTTTGCCCTTTTCTAAAGGGAATATGACAGCAAATAGTTTCAAAGACTCTGAAGCACCTTGGCTGACTTCCCGTTCTCAATACAATACAATACAATACAATAAAATACAATACAATACACCAGGTTGGAAGAGACCTTCAAGATCACCGCGTCCAACCCATCAATCAATCCAACCCACCTAAACAACTAGACCATGGCACCAAGCACCCCATCAAGTGTTTGTCTGCTTTGGGCTACCCAGCAATTTGCACCTTGAAGTATTGTTGAAACATTAGCATGGTGTGAGAGGCATTCCTGCCCATAGCAGGCAGTTGCAGTAGGTGGTTTCCAAGGTCCCTTCCACCCTAGACCTCCCTATGGTTCTATGATTCCATGTGCTTTGGCAGCATGTGCATGCCTGCAGAGAAAGTGTCTCCTCCTGGAGTCACCTCCATCAGTCAGGTTGGAGGATCAAGCTCTTTTGTCCCCAAAATTGCAATGGCTGTCCCATTTTGCTGTTGACTAAAGGGTTTGCACCTCTGACTGAGATCAAACCCCTCTTGATTTCCCTGAGATCTCCTCAGCAATTGCTGCCTGCTTGGTTACTGCCAACATCAGTTCGATTTCGCCCAACATCACCCAAAGGTGAGGGCACCTCATCAGACTTCTCCAAACCTTCTTCCCAGCCTGGCCCAGAGCAAGAAGGAAAAGCAAATCCCAGCCAGTGGCTCTCACGAGCTGGTCCATAATCTGCTTCAGGTTCCCAAGGGTTTCAGATAAACAAGAATACGCCTTGACGATTATGTGTCTTGAACCTCCAGACCTTTTGGAGTCTGTCCATCCATAATGCTGCTGTTGCTGCTTTCTAAGGCTCTGCTTTTGGGTTGAGTCCTGTGTCAAGCTGCATGAATCAATCCCTCCAGAGAAGTAAACAAAACAAGCTCCCGCCTTAGAAAGTGGCTCTGAACTTCAGGGGCAGGAGTGGGACGAGTCTTGCTCCCTTTCGACCGGAATAGCTCCTTGGTGATTCATCCCACCAGGGAGCTGGGGACAACATTAATATTAATCCTATCAAAACAAATAAACAGCCCATGCCATCCTAAGCCATGAACTTTGAGGAGGAGGCACAGATCCAGCTCCTGAGACCCTACAGCATCTCCAGGAGCCGCCTCTACTGGTTGGGTTTATTCATGTTGCCTGCATTGTGCTTGATCTCTCACGGACTGATGGAGCCTCCTGCTTCTCTGGTGCCAACTCCACACATCAAACCAAAGACTCTCCTCTAATCCCAATGTGATTTTCCTCCTGTCTTTTGAAGCTACTGTCTGCTGCCTTCCTTCTCTCTGTCCTCTCTCCACAAGCACCTCTATTGTTTGGCCAACAGTATTTCCCCTCCACAAAAGAACATTTTCCATTAACTGGACACACAAGGGCTCGGCCAGCTCCCCTACTTCATTCACCTCTCTCCAGGAAAGAAAATGGAAGTGAATGAGAACTGCATGAAAGACACCAGGCTGGAGACTTTGTGAGCTGGCCAAAGGGGCAACACCAGATGGGAAAAGGAGAACAAGAACACTTCCATCCACAACAAGTGACATGCACTGGCATTTGCAGATTAAATTCTGTGACCACAAAATGCTTTCCCTGGAGAAACTCAAATTCAGGAACTAAAGGGGAATTATTTTTTCCCCCTCACCATCCTTAATGTAGCAAAAGAGAGAGAAAAGTTGGCTTTTAATTCAGCAATTTTCCTGTCACTGAGAGTGGAGTCAGTATGTGAGAAAAGGGTGGATTCCATTTATATGATCCAACAGGAGATAAAATGAAGTGAAGAAAACTCTTTCTGATAGATGTGTCTTGCATGATACCAATACCCACCCCTGAATCCATCCATCACTGCGTTAGTGAAAGGCCAGGCACTGACACCATCATTAAGCTGATTGTGAAGTTTTGTTACTGAGAACTAGAGAATTTCAATATTTTAGAGTAACAAAATTATGTTAAAGTTGAAATAACGATGTCTGGGTTAAAAAACCCAAACAAACAACAAACACAAACCCAGGAGATTTCCACTGTTGTAGAAAGCCAAACTTCTGGCTTCTGCTTCAGGGGAACATACCTCTACTTTCAGCAAAAACACAACAGGGTTTGGCCTTAGAAGATTATCTTTGACTTGTATAAACCCCAGGATTTTCTCAACATTTACTGAGTTTCCACAGACTGCCCGAAGATGAATTCCTCAGGGTAACAATCCAGATGCAGCAAAAACACTATCAGTAAGTCCTCCCAAGGTGACATTCAAGCTGTCAGCATCCTAAGAGCAGAAAAAACCACCAACCCTGTCGTCTCACACCTTATGCTCCACCAGGGAGAGTTCAATGATAGCACTGACAGTGAGAAGAGCAGGCAGCGATCTGTCCATCCCAGCCCAGGCACTTGGTGATTTGCCCAAGGCTATGTTAGGATTCGGAGTGTGGGAGAGCAGCGTTTAACCGGCGCATCCCTGCAGCACTCCTGCTACAATGCAGTAACACCAGAAACAGGCTAAAGTCCCATGAAGAAAGAAAAATACCCAACACCCCACCGGCATCTCCTCCTCTTCCACGGCTGTAAAACACTGAGAATAACAACAAAGCAGGCAGATGACAACTGTATCGTTATCAACTAACTGGTGCCTCCTTAAAGTAAAGGCTCTAAGTCACTGCAGTGCAAGTCTCTGATGGACTAAATATACAGCTGTGTGCACAGAGCCATCTACACAGGGTGTTTAGTCCCTTCCTCAGCCTGTTCATAAACACAGCATATTTTATTTATACAGTACCTTCCTCATCTGTGTTATGTTTTAAAGGCTGCAGCTCTAAGTCACCACAGATTCCCCATCTCTCCTGAAGTCCAAAGCTCAACTTTCCAGCCGGCTCCCGGTCTCGCATGCGTCTCCACGTACCTGCTCTGTGGCTGGAGGAGGAGGAGGAGGAGGAGGTGGAGGAGAAGGAGGAGGAGGTTTCGCCTCTGCTTGCAGCCTTCTGCCTCCCAGACTCTCCCAGCAGCCTTTCCAGCTCAAGCTGAGGAAGAGTTTCCTTGGGGAAGTCGTACCTCTGTTGCATGCCAGCTGACTAAAACTCTGCGAGCTCTGAGAGAAGTTTGAAGTCACAGGGAAGAAAAAAAAAAACCCAGCACAGAAATACTCCCCATAGACTGGTCCTTGAATTCATTCCTTTGCAGTCATGAGCTCTTATATATTCCCAGGCTCCCAGGAGCACGTGAATGCATACCTCTGTAATAGTTTTAAAATGTGTGTGTCCTCTGCTCTTCTCTTGATTTTCCATTTCGTTTGTTCAACCTTGGCTGGTTTCCTGCAGCTTCTCAGCTGGCAATTACCCTCCTCTCGCATTGACACATGAAACACTCTTGTGAATACCACAGAAAATCCCCTCCACAGGCTGCAGGCACACGTGCTTGCCTCTGAAGATCACCATGCCTGTCTCTGAAGTTCACAGCGCCTGTCCCTGAGCTAAGTTCACCCTGCCTGTTCTGCAGATGCGAGCTGTGTTTTCAACCCCATGGACCTGATGATCTCTAAGGTCTTTTCTAACCTGGCGGATTCTATGATTCTATGACCTGCAGGTTCTTGGGGACAGAGCTCTCTCCAGGACTGGGGTAAATCACAGACCCACAGAAACATTCACGTTGGAAAAGACCCTCAGGATCACCAAGTCTAACCCAGGACCCTACTCCACAAGGTTCACCCCTAAACTGTATCTACAAGCACCACATCCAAACCACCTTGAAACACATCCAGGGCTGATGACTTAACCCCTCCCTGGGCAGCACATTCCAATGCCTGACTACTCTTGCTAGGAAAAAATGTTTCCTGCTGTCCAGTCTAAACCTACCCAGTCACAGCTTGAGGCCATTCCCTCTTGTTCTATCACTAATTACCTGTGAGAAGAGATCAGCAGCAGCCTCTCCACAATGTCCTTTCAGGGAATGAGCTGGGTGGAAATCCTAAGCTTCAAGTCCATGCAGGATAGGGTGCGTGGGAAAAGGGAAAGTCAGAGGGGAAGCATCATAGTAGGGCAACAGACCATGTTTGGTGTCCCAGAAGCTCAGGTGTGTCACTGTGGCACAGCAGTAGGATGGCAAAATGTACCCTTGGGGAAAGGATAAATTCAATTTAATGCTTGGATGGGTAATAAAGTAAATGTCTTCTAAAAAAGGGCAGTGGTATGGACTTCTGTTTCTTTTCCTTGGGTATGAAAATTCCTTTTATTCCAGAAGCAATGCTTCTGTGTAAATTGATAGGAAACCTGCAAATTGCTCCTACTGTCTTCTACTTAGGAGCATTCTGCTATCAGGGCAAGTGTCCACTGGCTCCTCATGTTTGCGAGAGTTCCACTTCCTGATAGGGTTTTGCTAGCTCCTGTGTAGGTGTCTTAGGAACAGCCTTCCAGTACCTGAAGGGAGCCTACAAGAAGGATGGAGAGAGACTGTTTACAAAGGCCTGCAGTGACAGGGCAAGGGGCAATGGCTTCAAACTAGAGAAGAGGAAACTTCAATTGGATGTTAGGAACATGTTCTTTACTGTGAGGGTGGTGGAACAATGGAACAGGTTGCCTGAGGGGGTCATTGGGATCCCATCCCTGGAGATATTCAAGGTGAGGCTGGACAGGGCTCTGGACAACCTGATCTAGTTGAGGATGTCCCTGCTGACTGCAGGGGGGATTTGACTGGATGACCTTTGGAGATCCCTTCCCACCCAGACCATTCTATGATTCTATGATTCCAAGATTCTATAATTCTACGTGTTTCACACACACCCACACCCTCTTTCAACCAAGACATGCAATGAGGGCAAAAGATCTGCTTCCAAAAAATGGGGTGCTGACTGCCTTCTCCTGGACAGCATCAGTTCTGCCTCACTTTCCTGGATGTGCTTATTAAAATCATACAGTAGCCATGTCCTTTTATCCCATGTGCTACACAGCTATGTGGATCCTGCTAAACATACACTGTCTCCTAGCCCTTGGTTCTTCACAACAGGCTACTGCACATTTTCTGTAGCACACCGCCTCCTGCAAGTTCAAGTTACTTCAGATCTGCAGTACCCTGGGATGAAAAGGTTCAAGATGAAAACATCCACAGCTGTGAAATATGTGGCTCATTACAAGAAGGACACTGAGTTGCTGAAGCGTGTCCAGAGAAAGGAAATGAGGCTGGTGAAGGACCTGAGGAACAAGTCTTGTGAGGAGTGGCTGAGGGAACTGGGACTGTTTAGTCTGAAGAGGAGGATGCTGAGGAGAGACCTCATTGCTCTCTACAACTGCCTGAGAGGAGGTTGGAGTGAGGTGTGGGTTGGTCTTTTCTTAGTATCAGGTGATAGGATGAAAGGAAATTGTGGCAGGGAAAGTTTAAATTGACTTATTAAAAAGTCCTTTGCTGCAAGAGTGGTCAGGCATTGGGACAGGCTGCTCAGGCAGGTGGTAGAGTCACCATCCCTGGAGGCATTAAAAAGATGTGTGGACATGTCACTTCTGGACATGGTTTAGTGGGCATGGTGGTGTTGGGTCGATGGCTGGACTTGATGACCTTAGATCTCTTTGGCAACCAGAACAGCTCTTTGATTCTGTGATTAAATATTGCAATAAACATGTTTTGCATGTTTGGGACATGGGTTAGTTGGGTTAATGGTTGGCTGTGATGATCTTCTGGGTCTTTTCCAACCTTAATGATTCTGTGCTGTTGCAGTAAGCATGTAACAAGAATAATAAGTTTAATGCTGACATGTACCTAATGCCAAGTTGATTCTGATTCTGATTGGAGCACCTTTCCTATGAGGTCTGACAGAGAGTTGGGGCTATTCAGTATGGAGTAGAGAAGGCACCAAGGAGACCTTATTGTGGCCTTGCAATGTCTGAAGGGGGCTACAAGAAAGGTGGGGAGGGACTTTTTAGGGTGTCAGGGAGTGACAGGACTGGGGAGAATGGAGCAACACTAGAAATGGCTGGCTTCAGATTGGATGTTAGGAAGTTCTTCAGCATGAGGGTGGTGAGATCCTGGCACAGATTGCCCAGGGAGGTGGTGGAAGCCTCATCCCTGAAGGTTTTGAAGGCCAGGCTGGATGTGGCTGTGGGCAACCTGATGTAGTGTGAGGTGTCCCTGCCCATGGCAGGGGATTGGAACTGGATGATCCTTGAGGTCCCTTCCAACCCTAACAATTCTATGACTCTAAACACTCATGATTTTTATTGCTGCAGGACATGCATAGCTGTGTATATATATTTATTACAGGGCCTATAAATTAGTGAACAATTTCTCAATGACTTGTCTTGTCCACAGAATCAGATCCTATGGAGGACTTTGCTCTTGTACAGCAACCCCAAAACTTTCTTGATGTCCTCAGAATAACACTCTTATGGGAAACAGATGTTCCCAAGTATAGAGGGTAGGACCAAGGAGTGAGCATATTGTCTGAAAAAGCTCTGTAGCACCAACACCTCTGTGCAATGATTAAACTAGTTGCCCTCTATCTTCCATCACTCCATCTTGTGGCACCATGCCTAGTGAATATGGCTGCACCACTTGGTTTGCCACAAGCTTGTGTTGATGGACATCTTCTACTCAAGCTGGAACTCACCTCTTAGTTCTTTCCCAGGTTATTTGATCCACAGTGAGAGTTCAGTGAGGAACAAGAACATACTGTGTCCTCTCCTGTGACCATGCCAGGCCAAGTTGATGTCAGAGCAGCCAAACCTGGAGGAGAGATGTGGAGCTGATGTTTAGAGATGGGGGTCCAATTGTATTTTCCACATGGTGCATGGCTAGATAACAGGAAAGTGCCCTACTGCAGCAAGGATAAGAAGTCTCCTGAGAGTAAGTTTCAGACTCATATGGAAGCAGAAGGAATTGTTCCCACAAATCCTACTGTTGTTAGGCCGCCATCTCTGGTGCGCAGGCAGCAGAAATCTTGGGTCACCCTGTGGCTGATTCTCAGTGACATTTGAGTACTGATGGTTCTCCAGTCACACCTTTCCCACTAAAGATGTCTCTACCAGGGGGGCATCTCTGGCCTGAACTGCACAGACCTGGCCCTTCTCTGGAGAAAGCTGGTGATGCCTGAGTAAACATCACTCAGATGTCTAGCTCTGGAGGGTGTCCCCACAGCCCTGAGGTCACTGTTCCACTGTTCCACTGCCAGAGTGCCTTCGATAATGTGGGGGCAACAAAGTTGGTGAGGGGTTTGGAAGACAAGCCCTGTGAGGAGAGACAGAGGGAGCTGGGGTTGCTTAACCTGGAGAAGAGGAGACTCAGGGGAGACCTCCTTGCTCTCTACAACTACCTAAAGGGTGATTATAGACAGGCAGAGGTTGGTCTCTTTTCCCAGGCAGGCAACACCAGAACAAGAGGACACAGTCTCAGGCTGCGCCAGGGGAGGTTTAGACTGGATGTTAGGAGGAAGTTCTATACAGAGAGAGTGATTGCCCATTGGAATGGTCTGCCCATGGAGGTGGTGGAGTCACCATCATTGGAGGTGTTCAGGAGGAGACTTGATGGGGTGCTTGGTGCCATGATCTAGTTGTTTAGGTGGGTTGGATTGGTTGATAGGTTGGACGCAATGATCTTGAAGGTCTCTTTCAACCTGGATTTATTGTATTGTATTGTATTGTATTGTATTGACACCATGCCAACCCCTCTGGAATAGTGTAGGAGGACAACATGGAGCAGAAGCAGCCAAACCAGATGCAGGCCCTGAAGGAAACTCCATATCTACACCCAAGCTGGTTTGGTGGGGAAGGGTGTCCAGGAGAGAGCTAAACCTCAGTGTGGTTGAGTGTGGGGAGCCAGATTATCCGATAGCATTGATGTACCCATGCATATCCCATGAAAGAACCTGAGGACACCAGGAGGGACACCACACCCTGAAGACTTACAGCATCATGCCTCCCAAACTGCTGACAAACACCAATACTGTGGTGATTTCTGATGCTACCTGCATGCCTCCACATTAGGGCAGCAGGATGTGGCAAGAGGGAAATCTCACTTCAGATAAAGGACCACAGGTCAGCGCTGGTCACACAAAGTCAAGCACTGGCCATGTCCTACCTTAGGCTCAGCCTTTCCAAGTCTCATGGAATTCTCACTCTGCCATGGGAGAGATGAGAAGGCTTGGTTGATGGGGCTGGCATAGAGATAAGCAGAAGGGTATGAATGGAAAGCAAAATTCACAGCTACTGAGATCACAGAATCACAGAATCATTGAGGCTGGAAAAGACCTCTGAGATCATCAAGTCCAGCCTGTGACCTAACACCACCACATCAGCTAAACCATGCCACCAAGTGCCACATCCAATCTTTTCTTAAAGACCTGCAGTGATGGCGACTCCACCACTCCCCTATGCAGTCCATCCCAGTGCCTAATCAGCCTTTCTGTGAGGAAGTGCTTCCTAATACCCAACCTAAACCTCCCCTGGTGCAGCTTCATAGCATGCCTTCTAGTCCTGCCACAAACTGCCTGGGAGAAGAGCCTGACACCCACCTTACTACAACTTCCTTTCAGGTAGTTGTAGAGAGTGGTAAGGTCCCCTCTAACTCTCCTCTTCTCCAGGCTGAACACCAGTAACTCCCTCAGACTTTCCTCATCAGACTTTCCCTCCATTCCCTTCCCCAGCTTGTCACACTCCTCTGGACCCACTCCAGTGCCTCAATATTCTTCCTGAAGTAAGGAGCCCAGAGGTGCACACAGTGCTCAAGCTGAGTCCTCCCCAGTGCTGAGTACAGGGGCAGAATTCCATCCCTGCTCCTGCTGGCCACACTATTCCTGATCCGGGCCAAGATGCTATTGGCCTTCAGTGCCACCTGGGCACACTGCTGGCTCCTGTTCAGCAGCCATCAACCAGCATTCCCAGGATACTTCAAGATCTCACTGCCACTACATCATCATCATCTTCTGCTGATGTTAGCCCAGTTGCTTTTTAGATATGACACTAAAGATAAAAGATATAAAAAGAAGGAAAAAGAAAAGAAACCAACCAGGAAAAGAAGAACAACTGTCAGGTTTTAATCACTTGCAATAGATTAGAGGCTGGCCACCTGCTCAGGTAGGTTGTACCATGTCAACAGGATGCTCATCTCTAACTGGAAGTGATATTTCCCCAGGCTCAACCCAGTCTGATATTGGTGCTCCATTTCTTCTGGCTCTGAGGTACATGAGGAACAGGATGCCCAAAAGCTCTGCTCTGGCCGCTAGTTTTCTATTCCTGCCAAGGAAATTTGCAGTTAGGGGCACGATGATGCTTTACAGGTTGGGATTTTGGCTTGCATTGATCCTGATGTCGGTGGTGAGCAGGATAAGAGGGTTGGTTGTCCTTGCCATCAGCTCAGCTGTGGTTCCTGTCCCATCTCAGCCTCATCATATGACACCTGCCACATCTCAGGCATTATCTTAAGTCAACTTGAGGAAGATGCTGATCTTGGCATCTCCCTGGGCTAGGCCTGGCTTAATCCTCTGTGATACCTTCCTCACGTCCACCTAGCCTTGGGGCCATGAAGACATTGTCATTGCAAGATGCAAACAGCTCCACTTGCAGCTGCAGAGGAGACTGAGAATCATAGAATGCACTAGATTGGAAGGAACCTTTAAGGGTCGTCCAGTCCAACCCCCCTGCAGTCAGCAGCAGCATCCCTAAGTAGGTTGATCAGAGCCCCATTATACCTTAGCTAGCTCTAAACCAGACACAAGGAACAAGCAGCTGTGAAATTCATCCTAAAATTGGGGGGGAAAAAAACCCATGTTGGGTTCCCCAGGAACACTCCAGATTCACCCAGGCAGATGTGACTAGTTATGAAAGGCTCAACCATGCCCATGCTATGATGCAGTGATTTGCAGGATGGGCATAGTCCTGGCTCCTCTTGTCACTCGTGGTTGGATGCCTGTCCTTAGGCACTGCTTGAGATGTTTGTGGGGTGCTTGAGGGCCACTGCACATCCCTTGGATTGGCAGGTATTGTTGAGCCTCCCAGCAGGAGCACATCCCACCACAGGGTCTAGATGAGGTGGCTTTGGTGATGAGGGTCTTCTGCAGAGTGAGAAACCACAGAAGATAACACATATACAGGTGGGGGGGAAATGATGGCCTAAAGTCAGGTAATGATAGGACTAGGGGGAAATGGAAAAAAATATAGAAATGGGTAGATTCAGATTGGATGTTAGGAAGAAGCTCTTCAGCATGAGTGTGGTGAGAGACTGGCACAGGTTGCCCAGGGAGGTGGTGGAAGCCTCACCCCTGGAGGTTTTTAAGGCCAGGCTGGATGTGGCTCTGAGCAACCTGATCTAGTTTCATAGTTTCATAGTTTCATAGTTTTGGTTAGGGTTGGAAGGGACCACAAGGACCATCTAGTTCCAACCCCCCTGCCATGGGCAGGGACACTCTACACTAGATCAGGCTGGCCAGAGCCTCATCCAGCCTGGTCTTAAACACCTCCAGGGACGGGGCCTCAACCACCTCCCTGGACAACCCATTCCAGGGCTTCACCACTCTCATGGGGAAGAACTTCCTCCTCACATCTAGCCTGAATCTCCCCACCTCCAGCTTCATCCCATTCCCCCTAGTCCTATCACTCCCTGATAGCCTGAAAAGTCCCTCCCCAGCCTTCTTGTAGGCCCCCTTCAGATACTGGAAGGCCACAATGAGGTCACCTCGGAGCCTTCTCTTCTCCAGACTGAATAGCCCCAACTCCCTCAGTCTGTCCTCATAGGAGAGGTGCTCCAGCCCTCTGATCATCCTCGTGGCCCTTCTCTGGACACCTTCCAGCACCTCCAGATCCCTCTTGTAATAGGGGCTCCAGAACTGGATGCAGTACTCCAGGTGTCCCTGGCCATGTCAGGGGGGATTGGAACTGGATGATCCTTGAGGTCCCTTCCAACCCTAACAATTCTATGATTCTATGTAGGAGTTGCTGGGAGAGCAAGACAGCAAGAGAAAAAAAGAGACATGGTGCTTTGGGACATGGTTTAAGGCCATGGTGGTGTTAGGTTGATGGTTAGACTGGATGATCTTAGAGGTCTTTTCCAACCAAAACAATTCTATGATTCTTTGGCAACAAAAAGTGTATCTCAGGAGCTGCAGAGAGTCCCAGCATTTTTAGGGGTTGAAATGGGGCAGCTGGAATTTGTGTTTGGATTGTGGGAGGACAAAACTGTCCCTGGGATCCTCTGGTTTTACTTTCCGGTGGCTGTGGGCCTCGGACTTACACCAGTGCCTAGTGAAACTTTGAGGTATGACTTGCAAGCAAAGCTGCCAGATGAACCATCTCAAGAAGACAGAAGTAAGAGTAGAGACCTTCTTCCTTGCACATGCCCTGCCGGCTCTGATGGCTGGAGGGAGCCTGAATCTTTAGCCTGGACAAGAGGAGGCTCAGGGGAGACCTTATTGCTGTTTACTACTGCCTGGACGAAGGTTTTGGACAGGTGGGGGTTGGTCTCTTCTCCCAGGCAACCAGCAACAGAACAAGAGGACACAGCCTCAAGCTGTGCAGAGGGAAGTTTAGGCTCGAGGTGAGGAGAAAGTTCTTCCCAGAAAGAGTAATTGGTCATTGGGATGTGCTGCCCAGGGAGGTGGTGGAGTCACCATCCCTGGAGGTGTTCAAAAAAGGCTTGGATGTGGCACTGGGAGCCATGGTTTAGTTGTCATGGGGTGTTAGGTATTAGGTAATAGGTTGGACTTGATGATCTCTGAGGTCTTTTCCAACCTGGTTGAATCTATGATTCTGTGATCCACCTTAGATTTTTCAAGGTGTCCCTGGGCTCTGTCTACACCAACCCCAACATCTCCAGGGATGTCTTTCTTGCTGTGCTTGAAATATCCAAATCTTTATCAACAGGTTCAGGAAGCTATGCTCCGTGTGACAAATCTGGTTTGTCTTGAAATGCAAACCAGATGGGACTGATGTGGTTTCTCTTGCAAATGCTTCTCATATCTCTGCATGCCCCTGCAGCAGGAGGAGCTCGGAATCCGGTGGTGCCAAACAAGGTGCAGAACAGTTGGCTCTGTCATCTCTGCTAATGGGGTTAAAGATCATGTTTCTTTAGATCTCAGTTCAAAGTGTGAAGCAGTGTCCTTTCTTCTTCCTTTTTTTCATTTCCTTTTGGCTGGGACAAGGAAGAAGAAAGTCAGTAGCTCCTCCTGGCGTTTCCAGTCCCTGCTATTGACTCACACCTTGGGGAAAATGACTTTAAGCTATCACCCATGGCTGAAATCACCAGTTTTCCCTTTTTATTGGCCCTTCTGATGCATCCTCTTCACTGTTTGCTTTGGGTAGGTGGTGATTTACTGCTGTGAAGCTATAGTGAACAGGCTGCTCAGACAGGCTGTAGAGGTTAAACCTCTGGAAGCAGTGAAAACCCATGTGGATTTGATTTACTCTGGGTAATTCTGCTCTGTCTGGGATCTGGACTAGAGGATCTTCAGATGTCATTTCCATCATAGTATCAGCCAGAGTTGGAAGGGACCACAAGGATCATCTAGTTCCAACCCCCCTGCCATAGGTAGGGACACCCCACACTAGATCAGGCTGGCCAGAGCCTCAGCCAGCCTGGTCTTAAACACCTCCAGGGACGGAGCCTCAACCACCTCCCTGGAGAACCCATTCCAGGGCTTCACCACTCTCATGGGGAAGAACTTCCTCCTCACATCCAGCCTGAATCTCCCCACCTCCAGCTTCATTCCATTCCCCCTAGTCCTATCACTCCCTGATAGCCTGAGAAGTCCCTCCCCAGCCTTCTTGTAGGCCCCCTTCAGATACTGGAAGGCCACAATGAGGTCACCTCGGAGCCTTCTCTTCTCCAGACTGAATAGCCCCAACTCCTTCAGTCTGTTCTCATAGGAGAGGTGCTCCAGCCCTCTGATCATCCTCGTGGCCCTTCTCTGGACACCTTCCAGCACCTCCAGATCCCTCTTATAATAGAGGCTCTGGAACTGGAGGCAGTACGCCAGGTGGGATCTCACCAGAGCTGAGTAGAGGGGGAGAATCACCTCCCTTGACCTGCTGGCCACACTTCTCCTGATGCAGCCCAGGATCTGATTGGTTTTCCGGGCTGCAAGTGCACATTGAGAGCTCATGTTGAGCTTCTCATCCACCAGCACCCCCAAGTCTTTCTCCTCAGGGCTTCTCTCCAGCCAGCCACTGCCCAGCCTGTACTTGTGCCTCGACCCAGATGCAGGACCCTGCACTTGGTCTTGTTGAAGCTCATGAGGTTGGCTTGTGCCCACCTCTCCAGCCTGCCAAGGTCCCTCTGGATGGCATCCCTTCCCTCCAGTGTGTCTGCTGCACCACACAGCTTGGTGTCACCAGCAAACTTGCTGAGGGTACACTCAATGCCACTGTCCATGGCACCCACATGTTATCCATCCTCCATCCTTCTGTGATTCTGAGGTTCTGTGGTTCTGAGATTCTGTGATTCTGAGGTTCTGTGGTTCTGAGAGTCTGTGATTCTGTGATTCAGTGGTTCTGTGGTTCTGTGGTTCTGAGATTCTTTGGTTCTGTGATTCTGTGGTTCTGTGGTTCTGTTATTCTTTGGTTCTGTGGTTCTGTGATTCTGTGGTTCTGTGATTCTGTGGTTCTCTGATCCTGTGAAGGAGTCTTTTCTGGCATTATATATCCAAGACCTTATATCTAAAAATAAAATCATAGAATCATTGAATGATTTTGGTTGGAAAAGACCTCTAAGCTCACCACATCCAACTGTTAACTCAATACCACCATGGCCATTAAACCCTGTCCTGAAGTGCCATGTCCACACAGTTTTTGAACACCTCCAGTGATGGTGACTCCCCTACTACCTTGGGCAGCCTGTTCCAATGCCTGACCACTCTTTATGTAAACAAATAATTCATAATATCCAACCTAACCCCTTCCTGGCGCAATCTCAGGCCATTTCCACTCATTCTATCACTTGATACTAGGGAGAAGAGACCAACTGGACCTTACTACAACCTCTTTCCAGGGAGCTGTAAAGAGAATGAAGGTCTCTGCTGAGCCTTCTTTCCTCCAGGCTAAACACCCCAGTTCCCTCAGCCTCTCCTCACCAGACCTATTCTCTAGACCCTTCACCACCTTGTTATGATGGCAAGGAGGTTATTAATGGTCAATAGAAGGAAAGATTAATAAAAATATCAATAACTTTATTAATAATTAAAAAATCCCACGGAAAATATTAACAAAGCCTGTTTACTGGTTCAAAATACTTGGTTGTGGAGCTGATCTCTCACCAGCAGGAACAAGTATCAATTTGAACAACAAGAGCAACAACCCAGAAACAACAAACAGCAATTGAAACTGTAAAGACCAAAAGAGAACTTTGGCAACAGTGCCAGAGATTGCCCTCAAGGAGGAGGGGTGGAACTCTAGAATTCTCTAGGGCAACAAACCTGCAATAGGTGCTTATAGAAATCAGCTTTTGCAATTACTAACTAATGGTGGCACCCTGTGGCACGCCTGGGGATTTAAACACAACCAAAATGGCCTCGAGCACGTGAGAGCTGCAGACCGACTATCTGCTCAGCCTAGTGGCTGAATTGAAGGAGGAAGTTACTAGGCTTAGAACTGTAAGGGAATGTAAAAGGGAGTTGAACTTGAGGAACTTGAGGAACTTGTGGAACTTGTACTGTGTCCAGTTCTGGAGCCCTCAGGACCCCCCTGGCCTGCATCAGGAACAGTGTGGCCAGCAGGAGCAGGGAGGTCATTCTGCCCCTGTACCCTGCACTGGTTAGGCCACACCTTGAGTCCTGTGTCCAGTTCTGGGCCCCTCAGTTTAGGAAGGATGTTGACTTGCTGGAACATGTCCAGAGAAGGGCAACAAAGCTGCTGAGGGGTTTGGAACACAAGCCCTGTGAGGAAAGGCTGAGGGATCTGGGGGTGCATAGCCTGGAGAAGAGGAGGCTCGGGGGAGACCTTACTGCTCTCTACAACTACCTTAAGGGAGGTTGTAGACAGGCAGAGGTTGGTCTCTTCTCCCAGGCAACCTGTGACAGATCAAGAGGACACAGTCTCAAGCTGCGCCAGGGGAGGTTTAGACTGGAGGTTAGGAAGAAGTTCTACACAGAGAGAGTGATTGCCCATTGGGATGTGCTGCCCAGGGAGGTGGTGGAATCACCATCATAAGAGGTGATTAGGAGGAGACTTGATAGGATGCTTGGTTGCATGGTTTAGTTGATTAGATGGGTTGGATAAGAGGTTGGACACAATGATCTCAAAGATCTCTTCCAACCTGGTCTATTCTATGCTATGCTATGCTATGCTATGCTATACTATTCTAACCAGGTTCTGCAGGCTCCCCTAGCAGGGGGAGGAGATCCAAAAAGCAGCGGGGAATGGATACAGGTCCCTGTTAGGAGACACATAGTAAAACCCTCACAGTTCCCCTCACCTTCCCAGCTGCCCTTGCAAAACAGGTATGGGGCACTGGAAGTTGAGGGTGAGGTGAATGAGAAGACAGAAGAGACACCATCTGAGGTGTTGCCTAAAGCCAAACAGCCTGGCCCCCACAGCAGGACTTGTTCCCTCAAAAAAAAGAGGAGGGTTATTGTTATTGGTGATTCCCTCCTGAGGGGAACAGAGGGCCCCATGTCAGCCAGATCCTTTCCATAGGGAAGTCTGCTGCCTCCCTGGGCCTGGGTCAGAGATGTTACCAGTCTGGTGCAGTCCTCTGATTACTATCCCTTGATAATTATGCAGGTAGGGAGCGATGAGGTTGAAACCAGAGGTCCCAAAGCCTTGCTACAGCAGGAAAGTTATGATGTAGTTGCCATCAGAGAGACGTGGTGGGATGACTTACATGACTGGAGCACTGTAATTGATGGCTACAGGCTCTTCAGGAGAGACAGGCAAGGGAGAAGGGGTGGAGGGGTGGCCCTGTCCATCAGGGAGGCTCTAGACGCCATGGAACTGGAGATTAAGGATGATCAAGTTGAGTGCCTGTGGGTGAAGATTAGAAGGAAGACCAACAAGGCTGACATCCTGGTTGGAGTCTGTTATAGACCACCTGTGGTGGTGAGAGGTTCAGTTTCCCACCCCCAACAAAGAAACCACTGGCAACTCAGTCGGAGAAGCGAAAATGGACAAGCTGTATTTACAAGCAGGATGAAATTCAGATGAATATATACACCATATACAGTATCTACAATACATACAGAAATATACAGCAAATAACGTAACACAGAAAGACCTTTCCCTCCTCCAGGAAAGAGGGTCCCCACTCCCCCTTCTCCCCCTTCCCCCCTTTTTTCCCAGAAAAGGTTAGAGAAAGAAAAGGAGGAAATTCTGTTAGTTCAAAGCATATGCAAGAATTAGTTTCTTATCTGTTAGCTCAGTTAGTTCAAGGTCAACTCCGTCCAGCACAGCTGTTGCTCAGAGAGACTGAAAACAGACAGACAGACTGGAACAGACTGAGATTCAAACTGAACTAAAGCTAAAAATTTAAAGTTGCATTCTACCAATCTACCCATGAAATTTGTTTAGACTTTATCTTTGTTTTCAAAGCATTCAGCCAGAGTGTTCCAGTAACTGTCTCTTTCTCAAAGGCACAGCCTAAAACGGTCACACCACCCAACCAGTATGAAGAGGTTAATGAATTATTTTATAGGCAGCTAGAGGCTGTCTCAAGATCACCAGACCTTGTTCTTATGGATGACTTTAATCTGCCTGATATCTGCTGGGAACTCAACACAGCAGGGAGGAGGCAGTCTAGAAGGTTCTTAGAGTGTTTGGAGGACATCTTCTTATCCCAGCTGCTGTGTGAGCCTACCAGGAGTAAGGCTTTGCTTGACCTTCTTTTTACAGAGAAAGGCTGGTGGGAGTTGTGGTGGCTGGAGGCTGTCTGGGGTCCTGTGACCATGAGATAATTGAGTTTTCAATATGCAGTCAAGCTAAGAGGGGCAGCAACAAAACCTCCACTCTGGACTTCTGGAGGGCAGATTTCAGGTTACTCACGGAACTAACTCAGAAGTTGTCTTGGGAAACAGCCCTTAAAACCAAAGGGGTCCAGGAGGGCTGGACCTGCTTCAAGGCAGAACTCTTGAAGGCGCAGGAGCAGGCTGTGCCAGTGTGCCAGAAGATGAGCTGATGGGGCAGACGGCCAGCCTGGATGGGCAGTGAACTTCTGGGTGAATTAAGGGGAAAAATGAGGGTGTATCATCTTTGGAAGAAAGGGGAGGCAACCCATGGAATGTTTAAGGATGTTGCTAGGTCATACAAGAAAAAAATTGGAGAGGCAAAAGCCCATTTAGAGCTCAGACTGGCCTCTGCTGTGAAGGACAACAGAAAATCCTTCCTCAAATATATTAATGGCGAGAGGAGGGGCAAGGACAACCTCCACTCCTTGGTGGACATGGAGGGGAACAGAGTAACAAAAGATGAGGAAAAGGCAGAGGTACTTAACACCTTCTTTGCCGCAAATTTTAACAGCAGGATAGGTTGTCTTCCTGACAAGTGGCCTCCTGAGCTGGCAGATGGAGGCAGGGAGCAGTATAGTTCCCCAGTGATCCAGGAGGAAGCAGTTAGAGACCTCCTTAGTCACTTGGATCCCCACAAGTCCATGGGACCAGAAGGGATCCATCCTAGGGTGCTGAGAGAGCTGGCAGATGAGCTGGCCAAGCCACTCTCCATCATTTTTCAGCAGTCCTGGCTCACTGGAGAGATCCCAGAAGACTGGATGAGGCACTTAGTGCTATGGTTTAGTTGATCAGATGGTGTTGGATGATAAGTTGGACTTGATGATCTCAAAGGTCTTTTCCAACCTGGTTTATTCTATTCTATTCTATTCTATTCTATTCTATTCTATTCTATTCTATTCTATTCTATTCTATTCTATACACAGTTTCACCTTCTGTTGGCATCTGCAGCTTGTCACTGAGGCACAAGCAGGGTTTATCTCCAAAGGCTTTGTAGCTGGAAGCTTTGTAGCAAAGAGATTGCTGCTGTAGCTTGCAGGGCTTGTTGGCTTTGTAGCTTTGCCTGTTTGGAGAGGTTCTTCAGCTGCAATCCTCACAGCAGTGGTCGTTGGTTCTTCCAGTAAAACAAAACTGTCCCAGGGACTCTGGGCTCCTCCTGGGGTTCGCCTCCTGTCCCGGCGAGACACGTCTGTTCTGCTCCTGGGCCTCACAGCACTGTACAGTGAGGGATCTTTGCAGTCCTCTCTGGGTAAACTGAAGCACAGCTCGGATTCCAAGCAAGGCTTAGTGACTTCTCCCAGAGCATGGACGATTGCAAGGCAAGGCTCTGGCTCTTTGTGCTGGTACTGATAGGTTTCCTGAGACAGTGATGGCCAGTGACAGCACAGACGGAGGGAATAAAACCCTAGCACTGTAACCTATAGAATGAGTTCTCTCCAAACGTGGCCAAAGGCACTCACACCTGCCCCACCTGAACTCCAGGGCACGTTCAGCCAAGCCTGGGCAACGTGGGCATCTTCCTGAAAACCCAGACCTGCTGGCTCCTGCCCCATTGTCTGATTCAGAGCATTTTTGAGGCTTTTTGTCCCTTCAGGACTCACCTTCGTTGCCCTTCTTTGGACACACTCCAGGAAGTCAAGGTCCTTCTGCTAGTGAGGGGCCCAAAACTGAACACAGGATTTGAGATTTGGCCTCAGCAGTGCTGAGTACAGGGGGACAATCATTTCCCTACTCCTGCTGGCCACAGCATTCCTCATACAAGCCAGGATGCTCTTTGCCTTCTTGGCCACCTCAGTCATGTGCAGCTGGCTGTCAACCATCACCCTCAGGACCTTTTCCTGATGGGCAGTTTCCAGACACTCTGTTCCAAACCTGGAGCATTCATGGGGTCGTTTTGACCCAAGTTGTGACCCAAGAAAGAAGTTTTTCACCATGAGGGTGGTGAGACACTGGAACAGGTTGCCCAGGGAGTTGGTAGAAGCCTCATTCCTGGAGGTTTTCAAGGCCAGGCAGATGTGGCTGTGAGCAACCTGATCTAGTGTGAGGTGTCCCTGCCCATGGCAGGGGGTTGGAACTGGGTGATCCTTGAGGTCCCTTCCAACCCTGACAATTCTATGATTCTGTAAGTGCAGGACCCAGCACTTGGCTTTGTTAAACCTCATACAGTTGACTTCAACCAGCTGATCCAGCGTGTTCAGAACCCTCTTCAGAGCCTTCCCACTCTCAAGCAGATCAACATTCCCATCCAATTTGGTGCCACCTGCAAACTTACTGAGGGTGCACTTAATCCCCTTGTTCAGATGTTAAAGAGAACTGACCCCAGCACGGAGCCCTGGGGAACACCAACCATGTCTGGCCACTATCTGGATTTCACTCCATTCCCCATCACTCTTTGGCTTTTTAACCCACTGAATTATCAAACAGGTAATTGACAGATGGACAGAGTCCAAGGGCATTGGATTTAACACATCCAAGTGCTGGGTTCTGCACATTGGCCACAGCAACCCCATGCAGTGCTACAGGCTGGGGTCAGAGTGACTGGAGAGCAGCCAGGCAGAGAGGGACCTAGGGGTGCTGGCTGATGGTAGGCTGAACACGAGCCTGCAGTGTGCCCAGGCAGCCAAGAGGGCCAATGGCATCCTGGCCTGCATCAGGAACAATGTGGCCAGCAGGAGCAGGGAGGTCATTCTGCCCCTGTACACTGCACTGGTTAGGCCACACCTTGAGTCCTGTGTCCAGTTCTGGGCCCCTCAGTTTAGGAAGGATGTTGACTTGCTGGAGTGTGTCCAGAGAAGGGCAACAAAGTTGGTGAGGGGTTTGGAACACAAGCCCTGTGAGGAGAGGCTGAGGGAGCTGGGGTTGCTTAGCCTGGAGAAGAGGAGACTCAGGGGTGACCTTCTTGCTCTCTACAACTACCTGAAGGGAGGTTGTAGCCAGGCAGAGGTTGGTCTCTTCTCCCAGGCAACCAGCCCCAGAACAAGAGGACACAGTCTCAGGCTGCGCCAGGGGAGGTTTAAGCTGGAGGTTAGGAGGAAGTTCTACACAGAGAGAGTGATTGCCCACTGGAATGGGCTGCCCAGGGAGGTGGTGGAGTCACCATCATTGAAGGTGTTCAGGAGGAGACTTGATGGGGTGCTTGGTGCCATGGTTTAGCTGTTTAGGTGGGTTGGATTGGTTGATGGGCTGGATGCGATGATCTTGAAGGTCTCTTTCAACCTGGTGTATTGTATTGTATTGTATTGTATTGTATTGTATTGTATTGTATTGTATTGTATTGTGTTGTATTGTGTTGTATTGTATTGTCAGCTTTTGTGGAAAAGGATTTCACCACAGTTGGCTGAAAGTTTGATCTACTCTGTCCTTTGCCCCTTCTATGATGATTTTTCATTTTTTAGGCAAACACTGGAAGAAAAAAAACCACAACAGAAAGTTGCAATCATAATCCTGGGGAGGAAAGAAATAAGCTAGAAATGCTCTATTTCTGTCATGTTCCTTAAACCCTTTGATCCTTCCCAGAGCCCCTTGATCCATCAATACGTCATCACTTACTGAAAGCATTTCTGGGTTTTTTTTTGTTTTGTTTTGTTTTTGGAGTCCACAGCTGGGTTCTGGGTTATTTCCAAAATGTCTTTGCTTCCTGTGCAGTGGGTTGGCTTTTCTGGAATAGCCTAACTGCCACCCACCCTCGGTGAGGTATTTTGGATCTCTCTCTCTTTTTTTTTGTCTCTCCTTTTTTTTCCCCTTCCCATGGAGTGAAAATAATGAGTCCTAGAATCCTAGAATCATGGAATTGTCAGGGTTGGAAAGGACCTCAAGGATCATCCAGTTCCAACCCCCCCTGCTATGGGCAGGGACACCTCACACTACATCAGATTACTCAGAGCCACATCCAGCCTGGCCTTAAAGACATCCAGGGATGAGGCTTCCACCACCTCCCTGGGCAACCTGTGCCAGTCTCTCACCACCCTCATGGGGAAGAACTTCTTCTTAACATCCAACCTGAATCTACTCATTTCTAGTTTTGCTCCATTCCCCCCAGGCCTTATCACTACCTGACAGCCTAAAAAGTCCCTCCCCAGCTTTCTTGTAGCTCCCTTCAGATACTGGAAGGCCACAGTAAGGTCTCCTCAGAGCCTTCTCTTCTCCAGACTGAACAACACCAACTCTGTCTCATAGCAGAAGTGCTCCAGCGCTCAAATTATCCTTGTGGCCCTTCTCTAGACACCTTCCAGCACCTCCAGATCCCTCCTGTAATAGGGTCTCCAGAACTGGACACAGTACTCCAGGTGGGGTTTCACCAGAACAGAGTAGAGGGGGAGAATCCCCAGCTTTCTTGTAGCCCCCTTCAGATACTCAAGGCCACAATAAGGTCTCCTGGGAGCCTTTTCTTCTCCAGACTGAACAACCCTAACTGCCTCAGTCTGTCTCCACAGGAGAGGTGCTCCAGCCCTCTGATCATCCTCTGCTCATCTGGACACATTCCAGCACCTCCAGATGGTGTATTCTGTATTCTGTATCCTTCCCATAATAGGAGCTCCAGAACTGGATGCAGTACTCCAGGTGGGGTCTCACCACAGTGGAGTAGAGGAGGAGAATTGCCTCCTTTGACCTGCTGGCTGTGCTCCTCTTGATGCAGCCCAGGCTCTGCTTGGCTTTCTGGGATGCAAGTGCACATTGAGAGCTCATGTTGAGCTTCTCATCCACCAGCACCCCCAGGTCCTTTTTTTCAGGGCTGCTCTCAAGCCAGTCTCTTCCCAGCCTATATTAGTGTTTGGGATTGCCCCAACTCAGATGCAGGACCCTGCACTTGGTCTTGTTGAAGCTCATGAAGTTGGCTTGTGCCCACCTCTCCAGCCTGTCCAGGTCCCTCTGGATGGCATCCCTTCCCTCCAGCCTGTCTGCTGCACCACACAGCTTGGTGTCATCAGCAAACTTGCTGAGGGTGCACTCAATGCCACTGTCCATGGCACCCACAAAGATGTTGAACAAGACTGGTCCCAGGACTGATCCCAAGGGACTCTGCTTGTCACTGGCCTCCACTGGGACATGGGCCCACTGACAGCCACCCTTTGGGTGCGGCCATCAAGCCAGTTCCTTATCCACTGAATGGTCCTTCCATGGAACCCATGTTACACCAGCTTGGAGACCAGGATGTTGTGAAGCCCTGGTCTAAGTCCTGACCATGCCTCTGCTATTCTGACACAGTACATCAGTTGCAGCCCCTATATAGATTCAGGTGGAACATACTTCTGGAGGAGAAGAAAGGTACCTGCACCATCTAAGAACCTATTTGGACCAAACAATGAAGCTGTGGGAAGACTTAAGAGGATCACAGAATGCATCAGATTGGAAGGGACACTCAAAGATCATACTTCACCATTCCAATTCACTAAACCTCATAGAAGCCTGGAATGTTTTGAGTTGGAAGTGGCCTTGAAGGACTATCCAGTCCAACACCCTTGCAGTGAGCACAGACACCTTCAACTAGATCAGGCTGCTCAGAGCCCCATTCAGCCTTCAGTATTTCCAGGGATGGAGTTTCTGTGCAATGGCTTCAAAGATTTTTTTTGCTGAGAGCATCTTACACGGGAAATCCAGAGGCAGATGTTCAGCATCACATGAAATTTTCAGTGTTTGGACAAAATCAAAGAGACTGATGAGAAGAATTAAAAAGGACTTTTTTTTTCCCCTTCAGGTTCTTGCACGATGTCTGCTTTCTTTCTCCACTGAAGCAACTCTGACATTCTAACTCTAATATGAAACCTCACCTGGAGTAATGTGCTCAGCTCTGGGGACCCCCAACACAGGAGGGACATGGACCTGCTGGAGCAGGTCCAGAGCAGGGTCACAAAAATGATCAGAGGGCTGGAGCAGTTCTCCTGCAAAGACAGGCTGAGAAAATTGGGGCTGTTTGGACCGGAGAAAAGAAGGCTCCGGGCAGACCTCAAGGCTGCATTTTGAACGAGGTGACACAGTCTCAAGCTGTGCCAGGGGACATTTAGGCTGGATGTTAGGAAGAAGTTCTTCACAGAAAGTGAGATTGGCCATGGGAATGTGCTGCCCAGGGAGGTGGTGGAGTCACCATCCCTGGAGGTGTTTAAAAAGAGCCTGGATGAGGCACTTGGAGCCATGGTTTAGTTGATGAGATGGTGTTGGGTGACAGGTTGGACTGGATGATCGTGAAAGTCTTTTCCAACCTGGTTAATTCTGTGATTCTGTGGTTTATCATCAGGCCCCCATCAAGCACAGGTAGAAGCTACAACAGCAGCATTGAGGAGCTGACTGAACTCTTGGTTTCCTTTTTCTTATACAAATCTCTAACCCCAGAATGATGTCATAGGTGAAGAAGCTGTGATATCTCTGATCAAACGTAGACATCTGCAAGGCTGGCATCTATCAAACCACTGATCTTGATATCCTTCACAGCTCATGGAGGGAAATGGAAACCTTTTCCTCCCCACAGGTGATCTCATCCTCCAGCAGATGAGTCACTCAGAAGGAGCTCCTACATTCTCCTGTGAACTCAAGGGAGTGGTGAGTGACTAACACAGACACAGATTCAAAACTAAAGGAAATGAATCCCTCTCACAGGAAGGAAATAGAGAACTGGGGGTTTTGCTGGTTGTGGGTATACCTCCTGCTGGTGCAAACCCCCAGCTTTCCCACCCAGGTTGGGCATATCAATCACTTAAAATACTTTCCAGGTTTCCTTGGAAGAAGCCACTTAGAGATGATATTTCTGGATGTGTGACAAACATTGCAAGTGAAGCTGGTGAGGGACTTGTTAGGGTGTCGGGGAGTGATAGGACTAAGGGGAATGGAACAAAAAAGTAGAAATGGGTATATTCAGGTTGGATGAAGAAATTCTTCCCCAGGAGGGTGGTGAGACACTGGAATAGGTTGCCCAGGGAGGTGGTGGAAGCCTCATCCCTAGAGGGTTTTAAGGCCAGGCTGAATGCAACTCCGAGGAACGTGATCTAGTGTGAGTCCAAGCTATCACCCAACATCATCTCATCAACTAAACCATGGCACTAAGTGCCTCATCCAGTCCCTTCTTCAATGTTTCCAGTGATGGTGACTCCACCACCTTCCTGGGCAGCACATTCCTCTCTGTCCTCAAGCAGATAATGACCTATCTTATCTAAGGGGTGTGTCTCTGCCATATGATAAGCATCTCCTAGTGGACAGCAAGTTCTGCATGGGCCAATGGGATCTTGGGGTGCATCAAAAAAAGTGTGTCCAGCAGGGCTAGGAAGGTTCTTCTACCTCTCTACTCTGCCCTAGTGAGACCACACCTGCAGTCCTGTGTCCAGTTTTGAGCTCCCCAGTTCAAAAGAGACAGAGACCTGCTGGAGAGAGTCCAAGGGAGAGCCACGAGGATGCTTAGGGGACTTGAGCACCTCCCCTATGAAGAGAGGCAGAGCTCTGGGGCTGCTTAGTCTGGAGAAGACTGAGAGGGGATCTGATCAATGTCTGCCAATATCTGAAGGGTGGGTGTCAAGGGTAGGGGGCCAAGCTCTTTTTGGTGGTGCACAGCAATAAGAAAAGGAGTAACAGGTTCAAGCTTGAACATGCAAGATTTCACCTCAACATGAGGAGAAACTTCTTTACATTGAGGGTGCCAGAGCCCTGGAGCCGGCTGCCCAGAGAGGTTGTGGAGTCTCCTTCTCTGGAGACTTTCCAAATCCACCTGGATGCCTTCCTGTGCAGGCTACCCTGGGTGATCCTGCTTTGGCAGGGGGGTTGAACTTGATGATCTCTTCCAACCAGGTTGGAGGAGCGTGCTTCCTAGTATTTACTTTCTGGTGTCTTGACCCCTGTAGTTTCATCCTTTCCATAGCATGAGTGAAGAGAGAAGAGTTTGTCTTTGCTCAGTGTACTTTTTTAGAAGCTCCACAATCCCTGCTGGTACACCTCACATCCTAATGGACAAATAAGCTGTTCCTAAGATTCAGGACTGTGAGAGTAGCTACATCACTTATTGATTCATGTCAAGATTGCTATATTTAGATCTCAGTTGCTTCCAGTTGTCAGGTAAGACAGTCTTGAGAAATGTTTAATGCACCCCAGAAGAACCCAGTCCTTTTACTGTACAATCTCACATGTTGTCATAAGGCTCAAGATTCAGGGCAAAAAAGGCTTTGGAGATCATAGAATCAAAGAATGGTTTGGGTTGGAAGGGACCTCAGAGATCATCTAGTTCCAACAAACTCACCATGGACAAGGACACCTTCTACTAGCCCAGGCTGCTCAAGGCCTTTTCCAACCTGGTCTTAAACATCCACAACCTCCCAGGGCAATCTCTTACAGTGTCTCACCACCCTCACTCTGAAGAATTCTTCCTAATCTCTAGTCTAAATCTCCCCTCTTCTAGCTTCAACCCATTGCCCCTTGTCATATCACTACAAGCACTTGTTAAAAGTCCCTCACCAGCTTTCTTGTAGCTCCCTTCAGGTACTGGAAAGCTGTTCTAAGGTCTCTCCACAGCCTTCTCTGCTCCAGGCTGTACAGCCAGAACTCTCTCAGTCTGTCCGCATACAGGAGGTTCTAAAGCCTTTGATGACCTTCATGGTCTCCTTTGGACCTGCTCAAACATTTTTGTGTCCTTCTTGTGCTGGGGGCACCAGAACTGGACAGAGTATTCACCAGAGCAGAGGGACAGAATCACCTCCTTTGTGCTGCTGGTCATACTTCTTTTGATGCAGCCCAGGATATGGCTGATGGAAGCAAAGCGGGACACAGTCTCAAGCTGCACCAGGGGAAGTTTGGGCTGGAGGTGAGGAGAAAGTTCTTCACAGAGAGAGTTGTTTGCCATTGGAATGTGCTGCCCAGGGAGGTGGTGGAGTCACCATCCCTGGAGGTGTTCAAG
This sequence comes from Colaptes auratus, assembly GCA_015227895.2. Classification (NCBI taxonomy): domain Eukaryota; kingdom Metazoa; phylum Chordata; class Aves; order Piciformes; family Picidae; genus Colaptes; species Colaptes auratus. Next base: position 35,433,053 of record CM037631.1, read on the forward strand.
AGGGGATTGGACGTGGCACTTGGTGCCATGGTCTAGTCATGAGGTCTGTGGTGACAGGTTGGACTCGATGACCTTTGAGGTCTCTTCCAACCTTAGCGATACTGTGATACTGTGAAACGTTGGTGATACCTTTCTGGCCAGTTACTATGTCACTCACTGACCTGGACCAGCTGGAGACATGAAGCCCAGGTGAACCTTATGAAGTTCAACAAGAGCAAGTGCAGGGTCCTACCCCTGGGCCAAAACAATCCTCATTATCAACACAGGCTGGGAGAGGAGGTGATAGAAAGCAGCCCTGTGGAAAAGGATTTGGGAGTGATGATGGATAAGAAGCTAGACATGAGTAGGCAGTGTGAGCTTGCAGCACAGAAGGCCAAGGGCAGCCTGGGCTGCAGCCAAAGCAGCGTTGGCAGCAGAGCCAGAGAGGTGATGCTGCCACTTTGCTCTACTCACCTGGAGTACTGCATCCAGGTCTGGAGCCCTCAGTATAGGAAGGACATCCACCTGATGGAGCAGGTCCAGAGGAGGGCCAAGAAAATCATCAGGGGGTTGGAGCAGCTCTACTATGGGGACAGGCTGAGAGAGCTGGGGGTGTTCAGCCTGGAGAAGAGGAGGCTCTAGGGAGACCTAATATCAACCCTCCAGTACCTGAAGAGAGCTACAAGAAGGATGTAGAGAGACTATTTACAAAGGCCTGCAAGTGACAGGATGAGGGACAATGGCTTCAAACTGGAGAAGAGCAGATTTAGATTGGATATCAGGAAGTTCTTTACCATGAGGGCAGTGGAACACTGGAACCGGTTGCCTGGGGAGGTTGTTCTCGCCTGATCCCTGGAGATATTCAAGGTGAGGCTCGACAAGGGCCTGGGCAGCCTGATCTAGTTGAGGATGTCCCTGCTGAGTGCAGAGGGGTCAGACTGGAGGACCTTTGCAGGTGCCTTCCAGCCTGGACCATTCTATGAGTCTGTGATTCCATGTGCAGGGAACAGAGAGGACATCTTGATTTACGTATTCTCTGCCTGCCCTCTTGTGGTGAGTGGCTGCTGATTAATTGTATGGACAGATTTATAGCATTGACATGTATTTATCTATCAATATATTCATAGATCCATAGATATTTATGCACCTATGGATGTTCATTGGCATACAGGGCAGAAAATGCTTTCACAGGACTGTAGAAACATAGAATTGTTTTGGCTGGAACAGCTGCACCTGAAGCCTGCACCTTACAGATGTGAGTAGTAGCAAATAATTGCCATCATCTGGCCTTTCACATGCTGAAGATTTTCCCACTTTCACCAGGATTTTGCTAAAAATGTTCTTTGTCTAAAATAATTCAGCATGAAAATAATCAGAGTAGAGTTAAATGTTTGTTCCAGCTTGCAGAGACCACTGAGCTCCTCACGTGTCCCTTCCCTCTCTATAAATAAACTCTGCTGAAACTGGGTGAGCTGCACAAAACCAAGCAAAAAAATGTGGGCTTTGGTGTTTTTTTCCAGGACCAGTTCTTGCAGGAAACACAGGACAGCAGGAATATAACTGCTGCAGCATGGATGTGCTTTTCCTTACTCAGTGCCAGCCTGGGTTAGCAGGTAGGCGTGAAGAGAGCTGTGGTCCTGGGCTGAAAGCTTGGAGGATCTGCCACTTGGTGAGGTTTATATTCGATGTTTGTCAATGTCTGAAGGGTGGGGGTCAAGAGGATGGGTCCAGACTCTTCTCAGGGGCGCCTAGCAGCAGGAAAAGGGGCAATGGGCACAAACCGGAGCACAGGAGCTTCCATCTGAAGATGACAAAAAAAATTCTTTCCTCTGAGAGTGCCAGAGCACTGGATCAGGCTGCCCAGAGATGCTGTAGAGTCTCCTTTAGACAGATTCAAAAGCCACCTGGATGTGATCTTGTGCAACCTGCTGTAGGTGACTCTGCTTCAGCAGAGCGCTTGGGCTAGAAGGACATCGAGACACTTGAACATGTCCAGAGAAGGGCAACGAGGCTGGGGAGAGGCCTTGAACACAAGCCCTATGAGGAGAGGCTGAGGGAGCTGGGGTTGTTTAGCCTGGAGAAGAGGAGGCTCAGGGGAGACCTCATTGCTCTCTACAACTACCTGAAAGGTGGTTGTAGCCAGGAGGGGAGTTGGTCTCTTCTCTCTAGCAACCAGCACCAGAACAAGAGGACACAGTCTCAAGCTGCACCAGGGGAAGTTTAGGCTGGAGGTGAGGAGAAAGTTCTTCAGTGAGAGAGTCATTCATCATTGGAATATGCTGCCCAGGGAGGTGGTGGAGTCACCGTCCCTGGAGGTCTTCAAGAGGGGATTGGACGTGGCACTTGGTGCCATGGTCTGGTCATGAGGTCTGTGGTGACAGTTTGGACTCGATGATCTTTGAGGTCTCTTCCAACCTTGGTGACACTGTGATACTGTGATAGATGACCCCCAGAGGGGCCTTCCAGCCTTACCTCTTCTGTGATTCTCTGACTCTGTGATTCTCTGATTCTGTTCAGTAAGAATTCAACATCATATTTCCACCCACTTCCCCTTATATCTGTCAAAAGCAGTGGGATTTGCCTTGCAGCCCTCCACATCTAGAAACACATCCAGCACCTGGATGTGAGGTAGTGAGGATAAATGTGTTTGACATTGTGGCTCTCAGGGCACACAAATACAAGAGGTATGGCTTAAACACTTTATTTCCAGCCTTTCCTCTTTGGATGACCTGTTATGGTTGGAAGGGCAGAAGAGTAGCCTCTCAGGCTGTACTCATGTTGGTGAGGTTTGTCTGTGTCTAGAGGGAGGTGAACCTGAGAAGTTTCTCATAGAATCATAGAAATGTCAGGGTTGGAACAGAACTCAAGGATCATGTAGTCCCAACCCCCCTGCTGTGGGCAGGGACACCTCACTAAATCAGGTTGCTCAGGGCCACATCCAGCCCGGCCTTAAAATTCTCCAGGGATGAGGCTTCTACCACCTCCCTGGGCAACCTGTTCAGTGTCTCACCACCCTCATCTCCAGATGGGAAACAGCTCAGCATTTCCAAGTGCACCTACAGCCTTTGCCCTTTGGGAAAAGTCTTCAGCCCTTGAGATCTGCCAAGTCCTTCTATAGATTAACATCCCGATGTCATATTTGCCTTGGATTGTGTCTTGAAGCCATGCAATGCTGGATGTGGGGCAGGCTGTGGATGTGGTCTTCCTGGACTTCAGCAAGGCCTTTGACACCATCCCCCGCAGCAAACTCCTGGCCAAGCTGTCACCTCATGGTTTGGACAGCAGCACTCTGTGCTGGGTTAGGAACTGGCTGGAAGCCTGAGCCTGGAAAGTGGTGGTGAATGGTGCCACATCCAGCTGACAAGCCAGTCAGTAGTGGTGTGCCCCAAAGATCAGTGCTAGGCCCCATCCTGTTCAATATCTTTACTGATGATCTGGATGAGGGCATTGAGTCCATCATCAGTCAGTTTGCAGACGACACCAAGCTGGGGGCAGGAGTTGATCTGCTGGAGGGTAGGAGAGCTCTGCAGAGAGACCTTGACAGGCTGGACAGATGGGCAGAGTTCAACAGCATGAGACTGAGCACATCCAAGTACCAGGTTCTGCACATTGGCCACAGCAACCCCATGCAGTGCTACAGGCTGGGGTCAGAGTGGCTGGAGAGCGGCCAGGCAGAGAGGGACCTGGGGGTACTGGTTGATGGTAGGCTGAACATGAGCCAGCAGTGTGCCCAAGTGACCAAGAGAGCCAATGACATCCTGGCCTGCATTAGGAACAGTGTGGCCAGCAGGAGCAGGGAAGTCACACACCTTGAGTCCTGTGTCCAGTTCTGGGCCCCCCAGTTTAGGAAAGATGTTGGGTTTAGGCTGGAGGTTAGGAAGAAGTTCTACACAGAGAGAGTCGTTCGCCATTGAAATGTGCTGCCCAGGGAGGTGGTGGAGTCACCATCATCAGAGGTGTTCAGGAGGAGACTTGATAGGGTGCTTGGTGCCATGGTTTAGTTGATTAGGTGGTGTTGGATGAGGGCTTGGACACGATGATCTTGAAGGTCTCTTCCAACCTGGTCTGGTCTATTCTATTCTATTCTATTCTATTCTATTCTATTCTATTCTATTCTATTCTATTCTATTCTATCCTATCCTTATCCTTATCCTTATCCTATTTTATCCTAACCTTATCCTATCCTATCCTTCCAACTCAAGCCATTCTGTGATTCTCACTACACACACTACTGCTGGACATTCTCTACCTCTCCCAGTGCTCAGCAACCAGGACAAATCTACAGCAGCAGAGATAGAGGAGTAGAATGTTTTCAGGCTGATCCTTCACAGTGTAAGAAAATGTGTTCACTGTGTCACCCTGCAGACTGGACATGAGGCTTGGACCCCCATGATTATCAGGTCATCATGGAATTATAGAAGTGTTTGGGTTGGAAGGGACCTTAAAAATCATCTACTTTCCACCCCCCTACCATGAGCAGGGACACCTTCCACTAGACCAGGTTGCTCAAGGTGCCATCAAACTTGGTCTTGGACATTTCAAGGACAGGGCATCCACAACTTCCCTGGGCAACCTGTTGCAGTGCCTCACCACCCTCACTAAAGAATTTCTTCTTGATATCCAGTCTAAATCTACCCTTTTCTGGCTTAGAACCTTTCTCCTTCATCCTATCACTACAACCTCTTGCAAAAGCTCATATTTCCCTCCTGTCCTGACTGTGTTGCACTCCTGACAGCTGCAGTCAAGCAGAGCAACCTCAAGGACACCTCTGGACAAATAAGCTTTAGCACCTTATCTGGATCACAGCTTGGGTTTATTCCCTCCGGTGCTGTCTGGACGTTTGGGTAGCTGGAGTTACAGATTTGGCTGTGCAGACCATCACATCCTCAGGGAGCCCACACAAGTAGGTTAAACAAAAGCTTTCATTCCACACAGTGTTTCTGGGACAGGGTGCCAAGATTTCACAGACAGCTCAGAACAAGGATTGGCAAGGAATCCTCTGCTCCTGCAATGCTTTCTTATTGCAAACAGCCCTGAGACACAAAATGCATGTTCAGAGGCAAGGCTGAGCTTCTTTTAAAAGCAAAACTGTTCAGATGAACAATTTCAGGTTTATTCTTTAAAGCAATAAAGGCACCAGAGCAAAGCCCACATCCAGAGCTTGTGGGCAGCTGAGAGACCTGGGGTTGTTTACTCTGGGAAAAGGAAGCTGAGGGGGGACTTTCTTGTTCTCTACAACCATGTCAAAGGTGGTCCAAGTGAGATGCAGATCAGTCTCTTCTCCCTAGTGATAGGATGAGAAGAAACAACCTCAAGTTGCACCAGAGAAGGTTTAGGTTGGATATTGGGAAATTTTTCTTTCCTGAAAGAGTGGTCAGACATTGGAATAGGCTACCCAGGGAGGTGGTAGAGTCACCATCCTTGGAGGTGCTCAAAAGGTGTAGATGTGGTACTTAAGGACATGGTTTAGTGGGCATGGTTGCATTAGGTTGGCAGTTGGACTTGGTAATCATAGAGGTCTTTTCCAACCTCACTGATTGTATGATACAAAGCAACTTCTACAGCACCAGACTCAATCTGTGTCCTGACACAGGCAAACATCAGGATCTTACCCCTGACAGAATGAAGCCCTCTGGTAGAAGAGGGAATGGCCTCAAGCTGCCACTGGGTAGGTTTAGACTGGACAGTAGGAAATGTTTTTGCAGGGCAAGAGGGCTCAGGCACTGGAATGTGCTGGGCAGGGAGGTGGTGGAGTCACTGAGCCTGGATGTGTTTCAAGGTGTTTTACATGTGGTGCTCGGGGCTATGGTTTAGGGGTGACCCTTGCAGAGTAGGGCTCTGGGTTGGACTTGGTGATCCTGAGGGTCTTTTCCAACCTGAATGTTTCTGTGATGCTGTGATCCTGTGTATTACAGCAGAAAAAAAACATATTCAGTAAGCCCTGGTTATTCAAGTGCTTAATTGCAGTATTTCTGCCATCAGATATCGTTCTATACTGCACAACGTTCAGACTCTTGGTGAGCAAAGACCTCAAGACTGCAGCTTCAGCCAAGCAGAGTCTCCTTGCTGCTTTCTCCTTCTGCCCACAATCTTCTGAGGAGCACAGAGAAAGGTCAGTTGGTTTCCTGCAGGATTTCAATAATTTGAAACTGTTTCAGTTCCAGCTTTTGAACAACAAAATAATAAATATTAAGGAAAATTGGATATGGAGGTTGGATCTGAAGCCTCTGTCCCCAGGGCTGCTTTGTTCTCCCTGGTAACAAGTGATAGAACGAGAGGAAATGTCCTCATGTTGCACGAGGGGAGGTTTAGGTTGGATATTAGAAGAAACTTCTTCACTGAAAGAGTTCTGAAACACTGGAACAGGCACCCCAGAGAGGTGGTTGAATCATCATCCTTGGAGGTGTCTAAAAGATGAAGAGAACACAGAATCACAGAAACATTCAGGTTGGAAAAGACCCTCAGGATCACCAAGCCAAACACAGAACCCCACTCTACAAGGGTGTCCTGGTTTGAGGCCAGGCAGATCCTCTCTTGCCCCTGAGAGGGGCAAAAGAATTAGACTCGTACAAATGGATTGCAAAAGTGTAAATGGGAAAGCAATTAGTGTTCTACAGAAGCTACAAGCACAGTGACAAAGATACCCCAAAGCATACAGAGTCTCTTCCAGCACACCCAAAGGTCCCCCAGCACTTCCCTTCTCCCCACCTGAGGGTATACCCAAAGCCCCCAGGGCTCTTTCTTCCCCCCCCACTGCTAGGCTGGTCTCAGCTGGCCAGGTCTGAGACCTCCCCTCCCCCTTCTGCTCCTGGCATTAGTCCTAGCCAGGCCTGAGAGGCCTTGAGATACTCCCCCAGCATTACCTGATAGGGAGCATCTCCCAGGGGAGCAGAGAGGGAAGAGAGAGGAAGAGAAAGGCTTTGCAGATGGATTTGTGGGGCACAGGACATTGTGGGTGTGAAACACACAGCTTCCTGTGGCCACCTCCCGGGCCGGACCCTGGGGACACCGGAGCTGTAGCTTGGGTGGCTGCAGCAGGAGGCTCCCAGCCTGAACTGCCACAAAGGTTCACCCCTAAACAAGGAACACATCCAAACCACCTCGAAACACATCCAGGGCTGGGGACTCAACCACCTCCCTGCCTAGCACATTCCAGTGCCTGACCACTCTTGCTGGGAAAAAATTGTTCCTACTGTCCAGTCTATACCCATCCAGTGGCAGCTTGAGGCCATTCCCTCTTGTTCTATCACTAATTACCTGTGAGAAGAGACCAGCAGCAGCCTCTTCACAGCATCCTTTCAGGTAGTTGTAGGCTTCCTGATGTGGTGCTGAGGGACATGGTTGGTACCAGACTTGGTTAGAGTTAGAGCATGGTTGTACAAGAAGATCTTAAAGGTCTTTTCCAACCAAAACTGTTGTATGACTCTGTGTAGCAAGGGGCTAGAATCCCTGGCTGCAATAGCCCAGCAGACAGGCATCTGAGGTGCCTGGCAAAGACACCAGTGCAAACCCAGACCGTTTCCCATTTGCAAACTGTAGAACATTTGCAACTTGGCAAATTCTGACAACAATGGCATTAAAAAGAAAAAAGAAGAAGAAGAAGAAGAGAAGATTTCAGTGTTAATAAATACCTTCTGTTCAAGCCCAACTGGAATTTCATGCATCATATTGTGGTTTTCATTTGGACATCAGGTCTGTGTAGATACAACATATTTCAGCGTTGCTCCTTGGCCCCACATCCACTTCCCCTGAGCTCCTCTGCATATGCTCATGAAAAAAATGTTTCAGCCAGCTGACTTTGTGAAAATGAATCTATTTATTCTCTGAGTCTGTTGTACAGTTTTTGTAACCCTGCCTGCAGCCTGTGCTGTCTGTTTTGGCTCCTGGACAGGCCCAAGTTGAGGAGAGATAGTGGCCAAAAGGGGATTTAATTCCTTTGAATAAATTGGGTTTGCTGTGTCAGTGACAGCAGTCAACGAAGGAGGGGATTCTGCCCCTCTGCTCCACTCTGCTAAGCCTCCACCTGCAGTGCTGGGTCCAGCCCTGGGGGTCCTCAGCCTAAGGACTTGTTGGAGAGGGGCCAGAGGAGACCACAACAATGATGGGAGGGTTAGAACCCCTCTGCTGTGAGGACAGCCTGGGGTTGTTCAACATGAGGAAGGCTCCAGAGAGACATTATAGTGACCTTTCAGTACTTGAACAAGCTGATAAGAAAGCTGGGGAAAGGCTTTACAGCAGGGCCTCTGGTGACAGAACAAGGGGTGATAATTTTTAGACTAAAAGAGGGAGATTCAGACTAGAGAGAAAGAAGCAATTGTTTTATGCTGAGGGCAGTGAAACACTGGCCCTGGTTGGAGAGAAGTGGTAGATGCCTTGTCCCTGGAAACATTCCAGGTCAGGTTGGAGAGGACTTTGAGCAACCTTCTGTGGTTAAAGATGTCCCTGATGACTGCAGGGGGTTAGACAAGATGACCTTAAAAAATCCCCTTCAGCCCAAACCATTCCATCATTCTGTCTCAAACTCCCACAAGTTTGACAGAGAAACAATCCACTGCTGGTAGCAGGAGGGAAGGTTGTAGGGAAGCAAAGGCTCCTGCTTCAGTGACCATGGAGATATCCCTGACCTCACCACTGAGGTGACCTCACTGTGGCCTTCCAGTATCTGAAGGGGGCCTACAAGAAGGCTGGGGAGGGACTTTTCAGGCTATCAGGGAGTGATAGGACTAGGGGGAATGGAATGAAGCTGGAGGTGGGGAGATTCAGGCTGGATGTGAGGAGGAAGTTCTTCACCATGAGAGTGGTGAAGCCCTGGAATGGGTTATGCAGGAAGGTGGTTGAGGCCCCGTCCCTGGAAGTGTTTGAGACCAGGCTGGATGAGGCTCTGGCCAGCCTGATCTAGTGTGGGGTGTCCCTGGCCATGGCAGGGGGGTTGGAACTAGATGATCCTTGTGGTCCCTTCCAACCCAGACTGAAACTATGAAAAAAATGTCAAGGGAAATAACCAGGGCTTCAGTGAGGGCAGATGTGCTGAAGTTTTTGCATGAGGATGTCAGGACAGAGACAACATAGTTTCATGAGTTCATAGAGGGGTAATGCTGGGGAAGACCTATACTTAGCTCTCATTTGGCCTTCAGCCAGCTGTGGCCCCAAGCCCCAGAACAGCATAGAACCACAGAATATTAGGGGCTTGAAGGGACCTCCAGAGATCATCAAGTCCAAATCCCCTGCCAAAACATCTTGAAGAGGGACCTTGACAGGCTGGACGAATGGGCAGAGTCCAACATGATGGCATTTAACAAGTCCAAGTGCCAGGTTCTGCACATTGGGCACAACAACCCCATGCAGCTCTATAGGCTGGGGACAGAGTGGCTGGAGAGCAGCCAGGCAGAGAGGGACCTGGGGGTACTGGTTGACAGCAGCTGAACATGAACCAGCAGTGTGCCTAGGTGGCCAAGAAGGCCAATGGCATCCTGGCCTGCATCAGGAGCAGTGTGGCCAGCAGGAGCAGGGAAGTCATCCTGCCCTGTACTCAGCACTGGTTAGGCCACACCTTGATTATTGTGTCCAGTTCTGGACTCTTCAATTCAAGAAAGATGTGAGATGCTGGAACATGTCCAGAAAAGGGTAACAAAGCTGGGGAGGGGTCTGGAGCACAGCCCTGTGAGGAGAGGCTGAGGGAGCTGGGGTTGTTTAGCCTGGAGAAGAGGAGGCTCAGGGGAGACCTTATTGCTCTCTACAACTACCTGAAGGGAGGTTGTAGCCAGGTGGGGGTTGGTCTCTTCTCCCAGGCAACCAGCACCAGAAGAAGACACATTCTCAAGCTGTGTAAGGGGAAGTTCAGGCTCGAGGTGAGGAGAAAGTTCTTCCCAGAAAGAGTAATTGGCCATTGGGATGTGTTGCCCAGGGAGGTGGTGGAGTCACCGTCCCTGGAGGTGTTCAAGAAAGGATTGGATGTGGCACTTGGTGCCATGGTTTAGTTGTCAGTTGATAATCTCTGAGGGCTTTTCCAACCTGGTTGATTCTGTAATATTTTCCAATGAGAAGGATGCTGTGAGGAGCATCATAACCCCTCTGTGGAGCCTGTTCCAGTGCTCTGTAAAGAAGCAGTAAAGAAGTTCCTCCTCATATTGAGGTGGAATCTCCTGTGCTGTAGTTTATATCCACTGCCCCTTGTCCTACCACAGGGTGCAACTGAGCAGAGTCTGGCCCCTCCCTCTTGACCCCCAGCCCTCAGAAATTTATAGACATTTATTAGATCCCCTCTCAGCCTTCTCTTCTCCAGACTAAACACTCCCAGGACTCTCAGCCTCTCCTCATAGGGCACATGCTCCAGTCCCTTCATCATCCTACAATACATGAACACGAACAAGACTTTCAGGTGGAGGGGTAGGACTCTGAGGATTCTTTATTGCATTTGGTTTTAACTAACTGTTCAAAACCATGTATGAAATATGAACTACATTCAGACAGTATATATGGTGCATAAACACATCTTCTATAGCTCTCAATTTGTTTACATAATTGCATTAAAATTCATGCTACAGCATTAGTGGTAAAGCCTCCAGCAATCGACATGGTTGGGTCTTCCTGATAGTGGTTCCCTGAGAACGGACTTCACTATCTCAGAGGTCCCAAAGTGGCCACAATGACCCGGGAAGTCCTGCTGTGAAGCTACAAAACTTAAAGATTCACAGCTTGCAGCCCCCATGATCCATGCTGCAACATTCAAACACTACTTGAAGGAGCAAAATAACGAGAGAAGAGGAAAAAAACAACAACAGAAGAGCCTGATCACAGTGCTTAGACACTGGCTGCTTACAACCCCTAAGATGCACCATGTCAAGCTGATAGATTACTCCCAAGATTAAGGATCCAGCCCATTTTCTCAGAAGAGTAAAACTCAGAAGAGAACTTCACAGAATCACAGAATGTTAGAGCTTGGAAGGGACCTCCAGAGATCATTGAGTCCAACCCTCCTGCCAAAGCAGATTCACTTATGGTACTCCACACAGGAATGCATCCAGGTGGGTTTTGAGTTAATTTGGAGTTAATTTGGAGTTAATTAGAGTTAATATGGGAAGAAGTCTCATGAGTAAACCTAAACCTGTCTACACAGAACAGTGAGAGGAAAATATAAGTATATTTGATGGCTTTCTACCAGTAGAGGTTATCACACTCAGGGATTAGTCCTTGACCTCTTCTTGTGGAAATTAAATGGACAAAAAATTACCACTGGCTTCAAAGAGAACACCAATTATCCAGGGATTACTAAAGTCTTCACTGATTAGGACTTGGCTTCTCTGCTCCCCTTTCCCACAGATTGACACATCCATTTATTATTATTATTTAAATAAATTCAAAGAATGTTGTTTATTTTAGAAGATTCCAGGCTGAAGAAAGAATCCCAAAATTGTGTGCAAAAGGGCAGGTTGAAAGCCTCTTGCTTAAATTCTCAATGCTGGGGAATTCAGGTTTGGGCTACTCAATTGCTTTCTTTAAGAATAGAAAATTATTTGGGGGTGCTGGTTGATGGTAGGCTGAACAGGAGCCTGCAGTGTGCCCAGGTGGCCACAGGGCCAGTGGCATCCTGGCCTGCATCAGGAACAGTGTGGCCAGCAAGAGCAGGGAGGTCATTCTGCCCCTGTACACTGCACTGTTTAGGCCACACCTTGAGTCCTGTGTCCAGTCTGGGCCTCTCATTTTAGGAAGGATGTTGACTTGCTGGAACATGTCCAGAGAAGGGCACGAAGTTGGTGAGGGGTTTGGACCACAAGCCTTGTTCAGCCCTGTGGGAGGGGCTGAGGGAGCTGGGGTTGCTTAGCCGGACACAGGAGGCTCAGGGAGACCTGAAGGGAGGTTGTAGACAGGCAGAGGTTGGTCTCTTCTCCCAGGCAACCGCACCAGACAAGAGGACACAGTCTCAGCTGCACCCAGGGAGATTTAGGCTGAAGGTTAGGAAGAAATTCTACACAGATAGATGATTGTCATGGAATGTGACTGCCCAGGGAGGTGGTGGAGTCCCATCATTGGAGGTGTTCAGGAGGAGACTTGATGGGGTGCTTGGTGCCATGGTTTAGTTGATTAGGTGTGTTGGATGATAGTTGGACACAATGATCTGAAGGTCTCTTCCAACCTGGTCTATTCTATTCTATTCTATTCTATTCTATTCTATTCTATTCTATTCTATTCTATTCTATTCTATTCCATTCCTTGGCCCAACAAAAACATATGTTCAGAAGATTATTTCTGAGTTGGTTGCCCCCAAATTGAAATGTCTGAGGGGTCAAGAAGGAAGGGACAGCCTCCGCTCACTTGTGCCTTGTACAAGGACAAGGGCCAATGGATGTAAACTACAGCACAGGAGGTTCCACCTCAACATGAGGAACTTCTTTACTGTACACAGAGCACTGGAGCAGACTCTGCAGAGGGGGTTGTGGAGTGTCCTCTGCAGACTTTCAAGACGCATCTGGGTGCATTCCTGTGTGACCTGTGCGAGATTCTATGGTCCCAGTCTGGCAGGGGGTTGGACTTGATGATCTCCATAGGTCCCTTCCAACCCCTAACATCCTGTGATCCTCTCATCATCAATGGGTGGAAGTTGAGGCATAGGAAGTTCCATGGAAGCAGGAGGAAAATGTTTTCCACTGTGAGGGTGGCAGAACACTGGAACAGGCTGCCCTGGGGGGTTGTGGAGTCTCCCTCTCTAGAGATATTCAAGACCTACATGGATGTGTTCCTGTGTGATCTGGTCCAGGCGATCCTGCTCTGGGAGGGGGGTTGGACTCAATGATCTCCAGAGGTCCTTTCCAACTCCTAACATTCTGTGATTCTGGGATTAACATTACTCATCTAAAGGTGCTGCAGGATGCCCTTCCCCACATCTCAATTTTCCAGTATCTTGGCATTCTCTTTTTATCCTGCTTTGGGCTGCAAAGCTTAAAGTGTTTGATATATGCTCTGTATGTGTGCATGTGCGAACCAAAATGTTCTTCCAGTTTGGCTCTGGAGCTGTGAAGATGCCATATTTTGACATTTTGAGCAGAGCCACATTTTGGCATTTGGAAACAAATATTGATTCATACCAAACTGTTCCATTTCAAAACTGCCATTTCAGTTGGGGGGGGTGGGGGGGAAGAGGGAAAAAAAAAGCTAGCATTCAGATGGCACTTGCTGCTGAAATGTCATTTCTGAAAGAAAATGTTTCAGCTTGGGTTGACACAGAAGGGACAAAACATTTTGATTTAAAGTTTCTTGTTGATTGTCATGAAAGCAGAGTTTCCTGCCACAACAAATCTATTTCATGCAAGACAGTTAAACCACTCTAGCACTGCTGGTCCCATCCAGGTCCAAGTGCAGCCCTACATGTTTGCATTGGCATGCAGACCTAGCTAAAATACTCTTGGAGCTCATCCTTGTGACAGAAGCTGATGAACAGCTGGCACTACCAGCAACCATCTTTGTCCTCCTCAATGGACCCCTGCCATAGATGCACACATACAGCTCTAAGTAGATGCCCAGTTTCACAGAAGATGATGGTCAGGATTCAGCTGCTTGCTCAGGTTCACCCTCTGCAAGAGCTAAGTGACTATAACACTGCTTTTGCAGTGTAGGTGACTCCAACCCCTAACTCCATCTATTCCTGTGTGACTCCATCTATTACACTGCTTTTGGCTAGAAGGGAATTAAAAGGAGGGTTTGAACTGCTCTAGTGGGTTGGCTTCAAGGTGTCTATCTTGATCTTAGTACTATTTTGCTGTTCTCTTCAGATTTCATCCTCTTCCACACTTATTTCAGCCTCCTTCATGCTCCCCAGCTCTTTAAAGGTTGCTTTTGTCAGTGTCCTCTTCGTGCTCCTCAGGACAGATTTGAGTTTCCTGGTTAGTGCATCTGGCCAGATGTGGCTGTGAAACAGAGAAGAGAGAAGGAGTTACCAATCCTTGAGCTTTTTGATTTTCATAATTTTATGTCAGACAAAGTAAAAGTATTAGATGTTCTCACAGCCAGCAAGAAGCATCAGGCAAGGGAGGATGTTGGCAGAGAGCTGCAGGGATGTGGTGGTCTGAGGAGATCACACAACTGCTGGAGCTGTTCAGAATCAGAATCAGAATGACAATCAACCAGGTTGGAAGAGACCTCCAGGATCAATCAAGTCCAACCTATTACCCAACACCATCTAGTCAACTAAACCATGGCATGAAGTGCCTCATCCAGTTCCTTCTTAAACCCCTCCAGGGATGGTGACTCCACCACCTCCCTGGGCAACCCATTCCAATGGCCAATCTCACTTTCTGTGAAGAACTTCTTCCTAACATCCAGCCTAAACTTCCCCCTGCACAGCTTGAGGCTGTGTCCTCTTGTTCTGCACTGGTTGCCTGGGAGAAGAGACCAACCTCCACCTGGCTACAGTCTCCCTTCATAGAGTTGTAGAGAGCAATAAGGTCTCCCCTGAGCCTCCTCTTCTCCAGGCTAAGCAACCCCAGCTCTCTCAGCCTCTCCTCATAGGGTTTATGCTCCAGACCCCTCAGCAGCTTTGTTGCCCTTCTCTGGACACCTTCCAGCATCTCAACATCTTTCCTAAACTGGGGGTCCCAGAACTGGACACAGGACTCAAGGTGTGGCCTAACCAGTGCAGTGTACAGGGGCAGAATGACCTCCCTGTTCCTGCTGGCCACACTGTTCCTCATGCAGACCAGGATGCCATTGGCCTTCTTGGCCACCTGGGCACATTGCTGGTTCATGTTCAGCTGCAGTCAACCAGCACCCCCAGGTCCCTCTCTGCCTGGCTGCTCTCCAGCCACTCTGTCCCCAACCTGTAACACTGCATGGGATTGTTGTGGCCAATGTGTAGAACCTGGCACTTAGGTGTGTTCAATCTCATGCCCTTGGACTCTGCCCATCTGTCCAGCCTGTCAAGGTCCCTCTGCAGAGCTCTCCTACCCTCCAACAGATCGACACCTGCTCCCAGCTTGGTGTCACCTGTTGCTTGGGTCAATAGGATACACAGAGCAGACACCCCAGGATACCCACTTATTCAAATGTAAATTGCATTTACACAAAACAACCAGAGGGCTTCAGCTGCTTCTGAAAAACATCCCTAGCTGTGCATCACAAGCCTGGCTGGTAACAAAAAGATTCCATGCTAATCAGTTGGTTTGAAGTCATTCACTGCCATCCATGTGAAATGTGAAAGTCTGGCTGCTCTGGTAACCCATTCATCTCACCAAGCCCAAAACAGGATGGACAGAGAAGCAGAAAGCCCTGACATCCGCCTCAGATCCAGGTGTGGGGTTGCTGCCTTAACCTGGCACTTTTCCTGACAGAATGAGCTCTGCAGAGTACCAGGACTTAAGAGCTGGGCTAGCTGAGAGGCTACAACTAGATCCAGGCTAGTAAATGAGCGTGATGGAGCTGGAGAATCATTTGCTGTGATGCTCCAAACATCCCTGATGCCCAGGTTCTACCATCTGTTGGTGGGCACAGATTTTTTTAGAACATAATGAGGGTTTCAGAGGCAAAACAAACATCAAGGCCTTGTAGAAGGCCAGAAGCTGAGTGAATGGCAGAGCTTTAGGTAGACCTCAACAGTTGTCCTGTTTAGGTAGACCTCTGCAGCTGTCCCGTCCTACATCAATCATCATATGAAATCAAATTCATTGTGGAGAGTAGAAGACAATTTCACTCCAGCTGCTGCCAACTGGAAAGAACCAAATGTTAACCCATCCCAACAGCAACGTTGTGAGTATACAGGCAGCACAGAGAAATAGCTGAGAAATATGGCTTTAAACTGCAGACACCATCGCTATGTGCAACGAAGCAGCAGTTACTTCAGAACAGAACTGACTACGTGAAGCAGGGATCCTGTTGCACTCCAGGACAAGGAGTGATGGTTTAATATCAAAAGAGGGAAGATTCAGACCAGATGTCAGCAAGATATTTACATTCAGGGCAGTGAAACACTGGCACCAGAGAGGTGGTAGATGCCCCATCCCTGGAAACATTCCAGGTCAGGCTTGTGGTAGTTTGAGGCTATGGCTTTAAAATTTTTCACAGCTCTTGAACAGAAAGTAGTAAAATGTAAAGAAGTCACTACTGGGTGTAAAAAGGAAAAGAAAGATCATTCTAAACAATCCCATTGGAAGAGATAAGAGACTAAAACTGGTGGTACCAAAACAATCTTTCTTCTCTTCTCACTTCTTCACTCTGGGAGAGATACTAACGTGCTTCTGCTTGACCTTGGCTGCATTGTCTTGGTTAAGTCTAACATCTCTCTGCTCCTTTCTCTTGTCCCTTTTGTCCAGGGGTATAAGGGGGAGGCAAAGAGGGAGAAGCTAGTAGCTTCCCCTCGTCAAAGAGCAAGGGGGTTTTTGTGCTGTTTGTCAATTGTAAATACCTGTGAATATTGTAACTACTGTACATTCTGTACACATTCATTGCATTCCATTGTAGATTGTAGTTCTGCTTGTCAATACAGCTTTCATTTGCTTGCATATGCGCTGGTCTGGCAAATTTAATGCTGGGGGGGGGGTAAATTTTCAACCCACCACCAGGTTTGACGATGGTCTGAGCAACCTGATCTAGTTGAAGATGTCCCTGCTCACTGCTGAGGAGTTGGAATAGATGACCTTGAAAGGTCACTTCCAACCCAAATCGCTTCATGGTTCTGTGATTCTATCCCACAAGTATAAGATACAAGGTCTTGAAAGAAGGGGATCAAATATTATTAGATCCGAAGACTATTCACACTAATGACCAATTGTCAATACAGAATTGTTAAGCAGCCTAATGAAACTGCTCTTAATGCCAGGCCAGGATGAGCTCCCTTTAAAGTATCTATGGACGAGAAGCTGGACATGAGCAGACAGTGTGAGCTTGCAGCCCAGAAGGCCAATGGCAGCCTGGACTACATAAAAGATGTGTGGCCAGCAGATCCAGAGAGGTGATTCTGCTCTGCTCTGGTGAGACCTCACCTGGAGTACTGCATCCAGGTCTGGAGCCTTCAATATAGGAAGGACCTGGACCTGATGGAGCAGGTCCAGAGGAGGACCACAAGAATAATCAGGGATTTGGAGCACCTCTGCTATGGGGACAGGTTGAGGGAGTTCAGCCTGCAGAAGAGGAGGCTCTGGGGAGATCTAATAGCAGCCTTCCAGTTCCTGAAGGGGGCCTCCAAGAAAGCTGGATACTGTTTGCAAAGGTCTGCAGTGATAGGACGAGAGGCAATGGCTTCAAACTACAGAAGAGCAGATTTAGATTGCATGTTAGGAACAGGTTCTTTACTATGAGGATAGTGGAACACTGGAACAGGTTGCATGGGGAGGTGGTTGGGGCCCCATCCCTGGAGATACTCAAAATACAGGGCTCTCTGCAACCTGATCTAGTGAAGGATGCCCCTGCTGACTGCAGAGGGGGTTGGACTAGATGACCTTTGGAGGTCCCTTCCAACGTGGACCATTCTATGATTCTATGATTAGATATCTATGAAGTAGACAAAAATACTTTAATACTTGTAAGACTATAGCAAAGTCAGCTAATAGGGTTGACCCCCTCAGATGCTCTGTAGTTTATCACTACATATCTAATGGTTTTTTTTGTTACTCAAGGGAATTATATTTGATTATCTTATCTAATATTCTGCACGTGGTGTTTAATGGTCTGCTTCCTTGTGCCTGAGACAGACCATTAATTAATCTGGCTGCAACAAGAGAAGAGCCAGGACCTTCGAACTCAGCACGCGTCATGTTTCTCTCACTCATAGAATTGCCTGGCTACAAAAGACCTTAAGATAGAACAGAACGGAATGGAATGGAATGGAATGGAATGGAATAGAATAGAATAGAATAGAATAGAATAGAATAGAATAGAATAGCCCACACCAGGTTGGAAGAGACCTTTAAGATCACCGTGTCCAACCCATCAGCCAACACCACCTAAACAACTAAACCATGGCACCAAGCACCCCATCAAGTCTCCTCCTGAACACCTCCAATGAAGGTGACTCCACCACCTCCCCGGCAGCCCATTCCAATGGGCAATCACTCTCCCTGTGTAGAACTTCCTCCTAACCTCCTGTCTAAACCCCCCCTGGTGCAGCTTGAGACTATGTCCTCTTGTTCTGGTGCTGGTTGCCTGGGAGAAGAGACCAACCTCTGCCTGTCTACAACCTCCCTTCAGGTAGTTGTAAAGAGCAATAAGATCATTCAGTCCAGCCATAACTTAACATTCCCCTATACACAACTGCTAGACCATGTCCCAAAGCACCCCATCCAAATGTCTTTTAAACACCTCCAGGGATGGTGACTCCACCACTTCCCTGGTTGGCCTATTCCTGTGTCCAATGTCCCTGTTAATGAAGAAACATTTCCTAATATCCAATCTAAAGCTCCCATGGTGCAACTTGAGGCCATTTCCTCTCATTCTATCACTTGTCACCTGGGAGAAGAGGCTGACCACCATCTCACTACAACTTTCTTTCAGGTAGTTGTAGAGAGAGATGAGGTCCCCCCTCAGCCTCCTTTTCTCCAGGCTAAGCAATCCCAGTTCCCTCAGACACTCCTCAAGACCTTGTGTTCCTTGGCTCACACTCAGTGGAAGTGCAGCCAAGGTCAGCCAAAGATGGAAACCAGGAAAAAGGATCTGAAGGTAAAGTGCTGAATCTTAAGAAATCACTCAAATGTAACAACCTACAGAAATGTAGGATTCAGCAGAGGATTCACCTTGAAAATTCATTCCTTGAACTTCAACAGAAAGAACTGCTGCCTTTGGACATCACAAAGGTTTTGCAACCACTAAGGTACTTTTTGGTCAATGTTAAGGTCAGACTTGATGGGACTCTGACCTACCTGATCTAATTAAAGGTGTCCCTGCTTACTGAAGGGGGTTTAGACTAGATGACCTGTAAAAGTCCCTTCCAACCCCAGGCATTCTATGATTCTATGGTGTTGGACAAAGTGTGTTGCTGGGAGATGTCCCTGAATACTAAGAGAGAAGAAGTAGCTGATGTAGAGTAGAAGTAGGGGGGAAGATAAGAAAGATACAGAAAGAGTTGTTGGCCATTGGAATATGCTGCCCAGGGAGGTGGTGGAGTCACTGACCCTGAAGGTGTTCAAGAGGGGACTGGATGTGGAACTTGAAGCCATGGCTTAGTTAGTCATGAGGTGTTGGGGTGACAGATTGGACTTGATGATCTCTGAGGCCTTTTCCAACCTTATTGATTCTATGATTCTATGATACAATGGAAAAAATATCAAAAATATCAATAGAAATTAGTAGTTTGTTTCTACAGTTCTGGTTTGAATCTTTGGAGATATTATGTAGGCAAAATCACCTGGGATTACATCTGCAGTGGGGGTGAAGAACTAAAATCACAGAATCACAGAAACATTCAGATTGAAATGACCCTCAGGATCACCAAGTCCAACCCAGAACCCTACTCTACAAGGCTCACCCCTAAACCATAGCCCCAAGCACCACATTCAAACCACCTTGAAACACATAAAGAATTGCTTACTCAACCACCTCCCTGCCCAGCTCATTCCTGGGCCTGACCACTCTTGCTGGGAAAAAAAGTTTCCTAGTGTCCACTCTAAACCTACCCAGTGGCAGCTTGAGGCCATTCCCTCTTGTTCTGTCACTAATTACCTGTGAGAAGAGACCAGCAGCAGCCTCTCCACAACCTCCTTTCAGGTAGTTGTAGGCAGCAATGAGGTCTCCCCACATCCTCCTCTTTTCCAAACTAACCATTCCCAGCTCCTTCAGTCACTCTCCATCAGATTTATTCTCCAGGCCCTTCCCCAGCTTCCTTGCCCTCCTCTGCCCTGGCTCCAGCACCTCCACATCTCTCTTACAATACAATAAAATACAATACAATACAATACAATACAATACAACAGGTTGGAAGAGACCTTCAAGATCATCACGTGCCCAAAACTGGACACAACACTCGAGGTGTGGCCTCAGCAGAGCTGAGAACAAGGGGACAATCACCTCCCTACTCCTGCTGGAGGATGGAATTGCATGTGCAATTTTTCTGTGTAGGTGTGGGTTTCACCACTGAGGACAGAGAGAAACTTTATCAAAACCCCTGTCTTGAATAAGCTTTTTAGATCTTAACTTCTGGTCAGTCTGTGGCTTGGCTAGCAAGATGCAATGATTTAGGTGTTTACTCTGTTTCCTGATCTAGAATAGAATAGAATAGAATAGAATAGAATAGAATAGAATAGAATAGAATAGAATAGAATAGAATAGACCAGACCAGACCAGGTTGGAAGAGACCTTCAAGATCATCGTGTCCAACCTATCATCCAACACCACCTAATCAACTAAACCATGGCACCAAGCACCCCATCAAGTCTCCTCCTGAACACCTCCAGTGATGGTGACTCCACCACCTCCCTGGGCAGCCCATTCCAAAGGGCAATCACTCTCTCTGTGTAGAACTTCTTCCTAACCTCCAGCCTAAACCTCCCCTGGTGCAGCCTAAGACTGGTCCTTGAGGGACCACTTGTCACTGAGTTCATGGCATAAGGTTTTGAAAGTAAAAAAAAAAAAGGGAGAAAACTGTTTTAGAAATGCACTGTCAGTAATTTCAGGAGGTCCCAGACTGATCCTTCATCCATGCAGGACATGCTGCCTGTATGCTGAAAGTCAGCAAAAAACAATACAGGTGACACTGAGGTTTATACACCATGGGTCTCTCCATAAATAGAGATGCTACCAATCACACTTGGGGTGAAATCTCTGCCCCTTGAACTCACAGAATCACAGAATTTCAGGGGTGGAAGGGGCCTTGAGAGATCATCCAGTCCAAATCCCCTGCCAGAGCAGGATCACCTAGACCAGATCACACAGGAACACATCCAGGCAAGTTTTGAATATCTCCAGTAAGGGAGACTCCACGACCCCCCTGGGCAGCCTCTTCCAGTGCTCTGTCACCCTCGCACTGAAACATTTTTCCTCATATTTATCTGAAACTTCCTATGCCTCAACTCCCACCCATTGCCCCTTGTCCTGTCGTTGGGCATCACCCAGCAGAGCCTGGCTCCATCCTCTTGGCATTCACCCTTTACATATTTATAAACATTGATGAGGTCACCTCTCAGCCTCCTCTTCTCTAAGCTAAAGAGCCCTCAGCTCCCTCAGTCTCTCCTTGTATGGGAGATGTTCCACTCCCCTAATCATCCTCATGGCTCTCTACTGGACTCTCTCAAGCAGTTCCCTGAGGTCTTTCTTGAACTGAGGGTCCCAGAACTGGACACAATGTTCCAGATGTGCCCTCACCAGGGCAGAGTAGAGGGGGAGGAGAACCTCTCTTGACCTACTGGTCACACCCCTTCTAATCCACCCCAGAATGGCATTGGCCTTCCTAGCCACAAGAGCACATTGCTGGCTCATGGTCAACCTTCCATCCACCAGGACCCCCAAGTCCTTTTCACCTTCACTACTCTCCAGCAGCTCAGTGCCCAGCCTATACTGGTGCATGGAGTTCAACATGGCCAAGGTGCAGGACTCTACACTTGGTCATGTTGAACTTCATCAAATTTCTCCCTGCCCAGCAATTCCATAGTGAAATCTGAATGGCTTGCATGGAGTCTAAGTCTCATCTCCAAAGTGTGATCAATCTAGAGATCCCAGGGAGTCACTGACTTCTCAGTGGGACAATTGGGCTTTGAAAGAAAGAGAAATCCCTTTTCTCCACATCAGAAGCACTCTAAGATGCTAGGGGTGGGAATCAGCGATCTGTGGATACTGCCTAGCAGTATTTGAGATGCTGTGGCTTATCCTATGTGGTCTTCAGCTGCTGTTTCACCTGGCAGCTTTGCAGTGGGTTAGTTGGTACATGTTAAGCTCACAGATACTAGTGTAGGACAAAGTAAAAGGACTACCACTGGTATAGCTAAGAGGTTTATCTTCAGGCTACTGGAGGTGCACTTTTGTGTTCCTCACACTTTGCTGCATGTTTCTGTTGAGATCCCACCAAAATCATCACTTCTCTTCAAAAACAGATGCCCACCAAGGACAACAGAGCCCACTTTCAGCCTTTCATGGTTACAGGATTTGCTTCCTGAGCATGAGGAGCAGAGTCTTGACCTTCCTCTATACTCCAGGAGAGATAAATACTGCAAAATATAGAAATAGTCCAAGACAGGGATCTCTACCTTATCAGAGCAAGGAGACTGTTAGCAGTTTATATACAGTCTAATGGGACTGTAAATTGGGTGAATGGACTACAGGTCACTACATCTGAGATCCTTGTAGAGCATTCCTTTATTGCCTTCAAGGGTTATTAATGCCATATTCCCTTTCATCATAAATATCTAAGATAGATTAGCTGGAAACTCCACTAAACCACCAAACAGGCACGTGGGAATAAGTGGTTGCTGAGGACATAATTGCCTCTGTTGAAAGCTTCATGCACACAAGAAGAATTGAACTAAGAGTGTTGAAAAGCTCCAGGTATAAATGCCTTATTGATTTTTCTGCTGTGTCCCATGATTGGAGCCAAGTGGGCTAAT
This sequence comes from Colaptes auratus, assembly GCA_015227895.2. NCBI lineage: Eukaryota > Metazoa > Chordata > Aves > Piciformes > Picidae > Colaptes > Colaptes auratus. The sequence continues at coordinate 35,455,543 of CM037631.1, forward strand.
GAGGACCTTCTGTTCCCTATAATTTACTGGTAATCAGCCTTGCTTCAGTGCTGAAGTCTCTGACTGTGAGTGACGTAAGTAGAAAATGCAGTTGCTACCCCAAGTGAGCAACCCCTTTTGTCTCTGGCTTTGGAGAGGAGGAGCTTGTGCTAGTAGGTGTAGATCAGCAGGGTGGTCTCCTGTGCCTGGGAGCAGTGATTATTCACACATGGTAATGCTTATGCAGGGGCCTCTGCACAGCGTGTCCCATATTTACAGCTTTGGTTTAAAGGAGGAATTTTTCCTAGAACTGGGAGAGCCTCGGAAAAAAAATGTAAAAATCTCTCAGGGAGAGTAAGCCCCACCTTGAACCCTCCAAAGCTGGAGATGGGAAAGAGGAACACAGCCAGAAGTTGCCAGGCTGCTCAGAGAGGTTGTGGACTTTCCACCTCTGCAGACTTTCAGAGCCAACTTGGATGTGTTCCTGTGTGACCTGCCCTAGGTGATCCTGCTTTGGCAGGGGAGTTGGACTCGAGGATCTCTGGAGATCCCTTCCAACCCCTAACATCCTGTGATTCTGTGAAGGTCTCTTCTGAGTTTCACTCTTCTGAGAAAAAGGGCTGGATCTTGGGAGTAATCTATGAGCTTGATGTGGTGTATCTTAGGGGGTTGTAAGCAGCCAGTGTCTAAGCACTGGGGGCTTTCAGCCACCTCTGTCTTTTTGTGTAGATTCAGATTGGATGTTAGGAAGAAGTTCTTCAGCAGGAGGGTGGTGAGACACTGGAACAGGTTGCCCAGGGAGGTGGTAGAAGCCTCATCCCTGGAGGTTTTTAAGGCCAGGCTGGATGTGGCTCTAAGCAATGTGATCTGGTGTGAGGTGTCCCTTGGCCATGTCAGGGGGGTTGGAACTGGATGATCCTTGAGGTCACTTCCAACCCTAACAACTGATTCTATGATTCTGAGAAAGTGGAAATGAAGTAAAATTCAGTTTAGAGGCACCAAGCAGAAATGTTAATGCTAATTTCAGAGCTACTATTCAAAACCACCCCAACTATACAGCATTTCCATGGAACATCAAACCCTCTATGTGCCTGTGTGGGTGTCCAGGGTAATATGCCAGCCTTGCTCTGGCAGCACCTCTTTGAGCAGGCATGTCAGGTCATGTAGTCATACTCCATGTAACTTCTGAATTCCAACCAAATAGTCCTATTGTCCAGGAAAGCTGGTGAGGGACTTTTTAGGGTGTCATGTAGTGATAGAACTAGGGGGAGTGGATCCAAGCTAGAGGAGGGGAGACTTAAATCAGACACGAGGAAGAAGTTCTTCACCATGAGGATGGTGAGAGACTGGAACAGGTTGTCCAAAGAGGTGGTAGAAGCCTCATCCTTAGATGTTTTTAAGGCCAGGCTGGATGTGGCTCTGGGCAAACTGATGTAGTGTGAGGTGTCCTTGCCCATGGCAGGTGGGGTTGGAACTAGATGATCCTTGAGGTCCCTTCCAACCCTGACAGTTCTGTGATTCTGTGACATCCATGTTTCTATGGCACCAGTGGGTACCATAGTGACGAATAATATAGCTGAGCACTGCTGCTGTGAAAAAAATGGGACATTTGGGGTTGGTCAAGCCAGAAGAGAAGGCTCCAGGCAGATGTGACTTTCTAGTACATAAGGGGCCTATAAGAAAGATGGAGACAGACTTTTTAGCAGGGCCTTTTGTGAGAGGACAAGGAGTGATAGCTTTAAACTGAAAGAAGAGAGATTAAGACTAGATGTGGAAAATATTTTACACTGGGGATGGTGAAGACACTGGCCCAGGTTGCCCAGAGAGGTGGTAGATGCCCCATCCCTGGACACACTCCAGGTCAGGTTGGATGGGACTCTGAGCAACCTGCTCTACTTGAAGATGTCCCTGCCAAATGAAGAAGTCTTGTATAAGATTACCTTGAATGGTCCCTTTTAACCCAAACCACTCTATGATTCTATGAGATACAGAATTATACTAGGCAGGAGTTATGCATTACAGGAAAGCAACCACAGGCAGTTTGGATTCTTCCAGTGTTTACCGTGGACTGGGCTCTTCCTGGAATAGTGCCCATCAACATCTAGTAGATTGATAACACACTGCAGGTAAGCACACTAGCGCTGTAAGTCTGTCAGAAACCAGAATCATAGGATGGTTTGGGTTGGAAGGGACTTTCAAAGGTCATCCAGTCCAAACCCTCTGCAGTCAGCAGGGACATCCTCAACTAGATCAGGTTTCCCAGAGCTCTGTTGAGTTTCACCTTGAATATCTCCAGGGATGGGGCCTCAACCAACTTCATGGGCAACCTCTTCCAGTGTTCCACCACCTCTGCAGTGCAGAGGTTGTTCCTAACATCCAATCTAAATCTGCTCTTCTCTAGTTTTAAGCTATTGCCTCTCTTCCTGTCACTGCAGGCCTTTGCAAACAGTCTCTCTCCATCCTTCTTGTAGGCCCCCTTCAGGTATTGGAAGGTTGCTCTTAGGTCTCCCCAGAGCCTCCTCTTCTCCAGGCTGAACACTCCCAGGTCCCTCAGCCTGTTTTTGTAGCAGAGGTGTTCCAACCCCTCTGATTATTTTTGTGGCCCTCCTCTGGACTCACTCCATTCAAGTCATGAATTTGCTAGGAAGTCACCCAACAAGGCTACTGCTGTCTTTGGACAGCTCTGCTTTTGATTGAGGTGAATAATAATGCATATTGTTGACCAAAGGAAACCCAAACCCCAAACCAAACCAACCCAAACCAAATGACAACAACAAAAACAAGGAAAAAAAAAACCAAAAACAAAACCCGAAACCAAACCAAAGCAACAACAAAATACAACCAAACCCCCAACAACAACAAAACCAACACAAAAACCAACCAAAAGCCCTCCCCCCCAAAAAAAACCCTAAAGAAGACATGACACTAAGACCAACATAGTGCAGACAACACATAAGCAGCCACTAAATAGCAGAGCTAGGTTGGAAGTGTCCTACAGCTACTACCTGGGATCTAGGCCTTTTTGCCAAGGAGTTTTGCAGCTTTCCTCCTTTTGAACTCTGCAATTTCTTCCTCGGGTAACCCATGAGCTCTACACCTGCAGTGAACATGTAGGCCATTAGAGAAAGAAACACTTCAGTTTCATCTGCAATAAAGAACAGACCATAATGGAGACCAAGGAAAAGCTAAGTGTCTTCTGGCATTAAAAAAAGGAAAAGAAATATTTGGCCTGGTTCTGATTTTCATAGAATCACAGATTTCAGTAAGAAAGGACTTCAAAGGTCATCTAGTTCCAATGGTATCCTCAGCTGCATTTAGAAGAGTGCCACCAGCAGGTTGAGGGAGGGTCTCCTGCTGTTCTACTCTGCCCTGGTGAGACCACACCTGGAGTGTTATGTCCAGTTCTGGGGTCCCTGCTTTAAGAGAGACAAGAAACTACTCCAGAGAATTCAATAGAGGGCTATGAAGATGTATAAGGGAATAGAACATCTCCTAAAAGGAAAGGCCGAGAGACCTCTCGCTGTGTAGCCTGGGGAAAAGAAGGCTAAGAGAAGATCTGATCAATGTTTACAAAGGTTAGGTATCAAGAAGAAGTCTCTTTTCACTGGTGCCCAATGACAGGATAAGAAACAATGGAGACAAACTGGAATCCAGGAAGTTACTCCTCAACAGGAGAAAATAATTCTTTACTGTGAAGGTGATGGAGCCTTGAAGCAGGCTGCCCAGGGAAGCTGTGCAGTCTCCTTCTCTGGAGACTTGCAAAACCTGTCTGAACATATTCCTGTGTGGCCTGGCCTAGATGATCCTGCTTGGGTAGGAAGGTTGGACTCAATGACCTCTAGAGGTCTCTTCCAACCCCTAACATTCTGTGATTCCCACCTCCCTGCCATGAGCAAAGACACCTTCCACTAGAACAGGTTGTTCAAAGCCTCATCCAATCTCTCCTGGAACACTTCCAGGGAGGGGGCATCCACAACTTTTTTGGGCAAATTTATTTATTCCTGGGCAAATGTATTTATTCCTTTCTTGTATCACTTCAGCTCCACTTCTTGCAAAGTGTGAGGCCAGCTAATTGAATTGTAAGTGTCCCAAAGTGAAGTGCCTGCTCTGAGACAGCTACTTTGTAATCTCTATAGCCAGGCGCTTCCAGAGGTCTCTTGACACACCTTAGACACTTCTCCCAGCGTGAGATGAATGACTTTGTGGATTGAAGACCACAATCCATGCATCTATCATGGCTGTAGCCAGAATCTATTAGACAAAATGAGTTCTGGGAGAATTATTTCATTACTCCTCTGACCCTCCCTCTCGTTCATCAAAGGGAAGAGCAGAACTATATTGCTGTGAAGATCTTTGGTGAATCCAGCTCCCGCCTCACTGCCTTTTGGTCTTCCAGGGGTGTTGCTATCACAAACTCACAGGTCTCAAAGCTATGGGCACATTTCCAAATGGAAATCCTATTTAGCTGACCCTAGAGACAGCCACTTCCCCCTGAAAGCTTACCATAAATGTAACAGCTTTTCCCGAGGGAGGCTGGAGTCAAGTTTCAGCCCTTTTGCCAACTCCATCCTGCAAACAGTAACATTTAAGCAAGCTGTCCTTCCCTGCCTTACCTAAATCCTTAGCTCTGACAACCCCTTTCCTTTTTATAGAAACATGAATTCCTGTTTACAAACCCTCCCCTGAATGTTGTTGCCTCTAAGGATGGGTCTCAAGGACAAGAAGCCAGGAGGATATAATCCTGATGAGCGGAATGAGGAATGGCTTCTTCTGGCAATCTACAGCTTGGGTGGGATTTGTTTCCCTGAAATCTAACTATCTGCAACAAAGATGTCTCCCTGTAACCCAAACATTTTGGTCTCTCTTCTGAGTTGGTGGAGGGAAGAAGGAACTGGTGGACCTCAGTGGGAGTTTAACCTGAAGTAGATGTCCTCTGTGGAGAAGATGAGCTGCACCTAGAAGAGCCTATTTCTCTTCATTGACTCTAAAAAGATGTACAAGATGACCAGATCAGAGGGAGGTGTCTGTGTTAGAGTTAAATAATTTCTCATAAGGTCAAATCCTACCAGCTGGAGGGGTAAGAGGAATGCTTTCATCTCCAGCCCAATGTGTAAGCAGTAGTAGAATGCAGCTGCACATGGGTAAGTGTGAGGGGATTGATCCTTGAGTCCACCCAGCAGGAGTTCATCCATGGAGGAATGGAGGAAGTTCCTGCCTGTTGCTGCACAATAATGCAGCAATCTGTGACCCACACAAAATGCAGACCAGAGAAGAGTATTTGAGGCTCAACCACAGTACCAAATTGCCCAAGCATCACCTCCAAGACAAACATCAAATAATCCTTTGATAATGACTTGGTCTTCACCCATGGTGCAATAACCTGAGGAAAGATCCAAGGCAAGCAGCACAAACACATCTCCTGAACTCATAGAATCATAGAATGATAGGGTTTGGAAAGGACCTCCAGAGATCATTGAGTCCAACCCTTCTTGCCAAAGCAGGACCACCTAGGGCAGGTCACACAGGAACACATCCAGATGGGTCTTGAAAGTCTCCAGAGAAGGAGATTCCACAACCCCTCTGGGCAGCCTGTTCCAGTGCTCTGTCACCCTCACAGTAAAGAACTTTTTTCCTCAGGTTGAAGAGGAACTTCCTGTGATTGAGCTTATATCCATTGTCCCCCATCCTATCTGGGTATCACTGAAAAGAGACTGCCCCCTTCCTGACAGCCACCCTTCAGATATTTACAGGCTTCAATAAGATCCTCTCTCAGCCTTCTGTTCTCCAGACTGAACAGCCCCAGGTGTCTCAGTATTTCCTCCTAAGAGAGATGCTTCTGTCCCTTAATCATCTTTGCAGCATTCTGTTGAACTCTCTGTCAGTTCCCTGTCCCGACTCTGACCTGCTGGAGTGGAACCCTTCTATTGAGAACAGGACTAGAACAGGCTGAGAGCATTGCGGTTGTTTAGCCTGGAGAAAAGAAGGCTCTGAGGACAACTTATTGTGGCCTTTCAGTACTGAAAGTCAGCCTATAAGGAAGATGGGAACAATCATTTGAGCAGAGTTGTGACAGGACAAGGAGTGTCTGTGTGACACAGCTGAAATTGCTGGGTCTGTGCAGGGACATCTGGGCACACCTCAGTCACAGTTAAAAGCCAGAATGTGATCCACAAAACCACTCAGGTCCTGGGCACAGTTTCAGAGTTACCTTTCCCTAAATCCATAGAAATATCCATGGGAGAAAGTTTGATGGATTGAATCATTGAATTGTTTTGACTGGAAAAGACCTCTAGGCTCATCAAGTCCAACAGTCAACCTGACACCACCATGGCCATTAAACCACGTTCCAAAGTGACACAGCTACATGCTTTATGAACTTCTCCGGGGATGGAGACTCCACCACTTCCCTGGGCAGCCTGTTCCAACTCCTGACCACTCTTCCAGTAAATGAATTGTTCTTAATATCCAACCTCTCCAACTTAAACCTTTAGTCTGGAGAAGAGGAGACTCAGGGGTGACCTTATTGCTCTCTACAACTACCTGAAGGGAGGTTTTAGACAGGCAGAGGTTGGTCTCTTCTCCCAGGCAGCCAGTACCAGAACAAGAGGACACAGTCTCAGGTTACGCCAGGGGAGGTTTAGACTGGATGTTAGGAAGAAGTTCTACACAGAGAGAGTGATTGCCCATTGGAATGGGCTGCCTGGGGAGGTGGTGGAGTCACCTTCATTGGAAGTGTTCAGGAGGAGACTTGATGGGGTGCTTGGTGCCATGGTTTAGTTGATTAGGTCATGTTGGATGATAGGCTGGACACAATGATCTTGAAGGTCTCTTCCAACCTGGTCTGGTCTGGTCTGGTCTGGTCTGGTCTGGTCTGGTCTGGTCTGGTCTGGTCTATTCTATTCTATTCTATTCTATTCTATTCTATTCTCCCTGAGAATAGAGGCCATTTCCTCTTGTTCTAACTCTTGATACTTGGGAGAAGAGACCAACACCTACTACCTACCTACTACTGCTGTCACCTACTACTACTCTCAGGGAGTTGTAAAGAGCAATGTTTTTTTGTGGACACAGTCCATCACCTCAATGCCTTTATTGTAGTGAAGGGCCCAAAACTGAACCCAGTATTTGAGGCACTGTGTTAACAGCACCCATTACAGGGAGACAATCAATTCCTAATCCTGCTGGCCTCACTATTCCTGATCCAGGCCAGGATGCTGGTGGCCTTTTTGGCCACCTGGGCACACTGCTGGCTCATCTTCAGCAACCTGTCAACCAGCACCCCCAGGTCCTTTTCTGCTGAGCAGCTTTCCAGCCACACTGTCTCAAGCCCGGAGCATTACACAGGGGTGTTGTGACCCAAGTGCACCTTCCAGCCAAACAATAGCACCACCTGACTTTGCTTCATTTCTGAGTGCTGCCTTTAGAGTTTCTTGCTATCAGCAGCAATTCTCTAATCTAACAGTCCAGCCAATTTCCCCAGAAACCTCACCTCACTTAAAAGGACCTTCTTTAAATATATCACCTGAAGCAACCAGACAGCCTTGCTCAAAGGAAGATGAGTCACTGGCTTTCATTCCTCTTCTCCTCCTAATCAGATTTCAGATTAAAAGAAAAAAAGAAATGGATTTTTTTCTTACCTGCATTATGCCATAGCCATGACCAGAATAACCTTTTTTCCCCCTTCATTTTGCTGTGGGTGTTAGGGTCTCTGAAGCAGTTTGTAAAGAGAGCATTGATTGTGGAACAAAAAGCATCTGTCCTGACACTGAGTGAGCAAGCATGAGCCATGAGGATGCTTTCATTTCCCCAAAATAACCTTTGCTACATGTGTTATGAAGTTTATTTAGGAGATGTTGTGATGCTGTTGTGTAATTGCAGTGAAGTGAGGACAGCAAGTTTTTCACTGCTGTTTGCTTCACCATCAATTTTAGTTCTGACTGAAAAAAATCCATTGGGTGAAAAAACTATAAATAAGAGGCTGGATGGAAATCCTCTCTCTTATCTCCCCAGAGAGACACATCTGTAGTTACAGCAACACTCTACTGATTCATCTGACTCTCTACTGATCATCTTCCATCTTGCTAGAGTGCTTCAACATTGATAAAGCAAGGAGAACTTTATACTGCGGAAAAGAATCATAGAATGGTTTGGGTTGGAAGGAACCTCCAAAGGTCATCCAGTCCAACCCCCCTGTAGTCGTCAGGGACATCCTCCACTAGATCAGGTTGCTCAGAGCTTTGTTGAGTCTCATCTTGAATATCCCCAGGGATGGGGTCTCAACCACCTCCCTGGACAATTTGTTCCAGTGTTCCACCACCCTGATGGTAAAGAACTTGTTCCTAACCTCCAATCTAAATCTACTCTTCTTTAATTTCAAACCATTGCCCCTCCTCCTGTCACTGCAGGCCTTTGTAAACAGTCTGTCTCCATCCTTCTTGTAGGCCCTGTTCAGGTACTGGAAGGTGACTATTAGGTGTCCCTGGAGCCTTTTCTTCTCCAGGCTGAACACCCCCAGCTCCCTCAGCCTGGCCTCATAGGGCAGGTGTTCCAGCCCCCTGATCATTTCTGTGGCTTTCCTCTGGACCTCTCCACCAGGTCCATGCCCTTCCTGCAAAGAACCCATGTTGTCCTGTTCAATCGTCTATGGTAGGGTTTGGAAGGGACCTCTGGAGATCATCTAGTCCAACTTCCCTGCTTAAACAGGACCATGTCCAGGTTGGTTTCAAAAGTCACCAGAGAAGGAGACTCCACAATCTCTCTGGGCAGCCTGTTCTAGTGCTCTGTCACTCTCACAGGAAAGAAGTTCTTCCTTATGCTTAGACTGAACTTTGTGTGTTCTAGTTTGAGCTTGTTGTCCCTTGTAGTATCACTGGGCCCCACTGAAGGGAATCTGGGCTCATCCTCTTGATATCCAACTTTTAGATATTGATCACCATTGATGATATCCCCTCACTCTTCTCCAGGCTAAACAGCCCCAGGTCTCTCAGGCTTTCCTCCTCACAGAGATGCTTCAGTTCCCTCAACATCATCATGGCCTCCACTGCACTCTCTCCAGTAATTCCTTGTCTGTGTTGAGCTGGGGAGCCAGAACTGGACAAAATACTCCAGATGCAGTAGGGCAGAGCAGAGAGGGAGAGGAACCTTCTTCAACCTACTGGCCACACGCTTCTTGATAAACCCCAGGAAGCCATTGGCCTTATTGGCCTCAAGGGCACATTGCTGATCATGGGCAACTTGGGGGCCACCAGGATGCCCAGGTCCTTCTCTGCAGAGCTGCTTTCCAGCAGGTCATTCTCTAATCTCTGCTGGTTCAGGGGCCTATTCCCAGAGAAAGCTGAGATTTGACCAGACCCAGAAAGAAGTGGATAATCCTTCAAAAGGGAAAATTCCCTGGGGCAGGGCACTCTCTGCAATCTGGACTTCAAACTGCACTTTCCCTTCCCTGTGTCCTGGGACTGCTACTGCCCTTCCACCCTAACCCACAAGAGCATGTTGAAGGCTCGCTTGCTTGCTTGTTTTCAAGTAAGCTTTCTTACATCTGAAAACAGATTTACAGACCCTGAGCAGCTTCACACAAGGTTAATTTTAAGAAGAGCCTTTCAGTTAATCTGATTTTATACATGGCTGGAAGACAGCAGTGGTGGTAAGCAAGAAAGGGTGGTATTAGATCTTTTAATTGAATTACCTTTCTTCTTAATTAAAAAGCTTTCTATCCTGTGTGAACCATGTCATCCACAGTACCTGGGCTTTAAGGGTAAAGTACATTTAGCTGAACACCTTAGACAGCTGTAGATGTATGAAAGCCTCCTGCAAACCATGAGAATGCTCCAACTCATGCCTCCAGTAAGTCTGTAGTTGGGATTAAACAGAGGGGGTGATGAATATCCATTAAATTCCAATTATGTAGGGTGCAACAATTGTTCCTTTGTTACTCATTTGGTGGTGGCTACAAATTTATTGCTGGACAATCAGATCTATCTATCTCAATTGTGTTGTTGCCATTTCAGCAGCACCAGAAGGAGTTGTTGTCACAGTAGTTTATTGGACCATTAGTATTACCTCCACCACATAATGAAATTATTATTAAGTTTGGCTTCTAACCTGTATCTAAACTCACCTTTGTAAGGTCAAGGACCATTCTCCAGGGTGCCAAGGCTACTGCAAGCACAGTAGTGTGAAAGCTTGATTTATCCCTAGACATCTATGAACAGCTCTATGAGCCTACTTGATCACAGATCTGCTCATGACTGTATACCAGAGGTGGAAAATTGCTTTCACATATCAAGAAATCATTCTGCCAAGGACTGGGCTTACAGCTCTGATTGGTTTTACATCATGGGAATTAATAGGAAGTTAGGGTTGGTTTCTTTACCTTCTCTCTTTTCCACAGTGAAGAGAGGCCTGAAATACTCCAGAACTCAAGAACCACGACTTGTCATGGCAGCAAAGAACATGGAAGCTGAAACTTACTTCATTGAAGCAAATCCTCTTTCCTTGTTGTTTAGTAGTTGATGAATGTGATTCCCTGTGGTGGTCTAAGTCAATAACTCAGGTAATAAGCCAAACCATGGACTGAAAGTCTCCACCACATCTCTTGGAAGAGATCAATCACTAGCTTTGGTGAGCCATGAGGAGCTGAGTGATGAATATGTGGTACGAAGTGGTGAGAGGAATTGAGTGAGGAATATGTAGTATGAAGTGGTGAGAGGAACTGAGTGAGGAATATGTGGTATGAAGTGGTGAGGGACGTGTCCTTTGCTCTTGATGATCTTGAAGGCCTTGCCATTGAGGATCTTAAAGGACTTTTTGAATCTAAAGGATTCAATAATTCTACAATTCATTGAATAGGAGGGGAAAACCTACTGCTGCCCACTGATCTCACCAGATAGGAGGGACTGGGCTATGCAAGACCTCATGGACAGGGAAGACCTCAATAAGAGATGAGCTGCTTCAGAACAGAGTGAAAAGATAGCAGAAGTGGAATTTGTTCAGCACCTCCTTCTTGGCACAAAAGCCTACAGATGAGCAAATTCCTACAAAACTGTGTCAAAGCACTGTCTTGGCCAACATATAGACAAAACAGAGAAACAACTTTTAGCCTCTCACAACCTGCATCGAATAGAACCATCAATATAAGGCTGGAAGCAGAAGACCGCATTTCTCTCTGTGGTGCTACCAGTGGGTTCTTCTGAGGTTACACATGGATGGTGATCTTGGGTACATGGAGAAGTTTTTGTGCCTCCTCTTACTGTCCCCCTGGGCCTGATGTATTTTCTGAAACTTGCAATCCATGTTTAAAGACAGCTCAGACCTGCATCTCAGTCCTGCATTGTCTGACTCGGGGATACATGACCAGAGGACAGGGTCTTTGAGGAAAGAACATCAACAGCCAACAGAGGCCTAACACATGACATTTAGGTGGTAAAATCAGGATGAGAAGAACTTACTCTCATGGCAGAAGTCTTGATATTTCTATGGCCTCATGGTAAGCCAACCCACCTTGCTTATCCAACAAAGCTACCCCATGGTTTATGCTCATAGAGTCATAAAGTTGTCTGGTTGGAAGAGACCTTGAAGATCATCGAGTCCAACTCTCAAGCCAGCACTGCCAGGTCACCACTGAACCATGGCCCTCTGCACCACAGCTACACAGCTTTGAAACTCCTCCAAGGATGGGGACTCCACCACTGCCCTGGGCAGCCTAGACCAGGCCTTAGCAACTCTTTCTCAGTAAAGAAATTGTTCCTCATGTCTAACCTAAATGTCACCTGGTGCAACATGATGCCATTTACTCTTGTTCCTTGGGAGAAGAGACCAACCCCCACCTGGCTTCAACCTCCTTTCAGGGAATTGTAGAGAGCCAGAAGGTGTCCCCTTTGCCTCCTTTTCTCCAGACTAACCACCCTCAGTTCCCTCAGCTATTCTTCACCAGCACTGTTCTCCAGACCCTTCACCACCTATGTTTCTCTTCCCTGGACACACTCCAACCCCTCAATGTTCTTCTTGGAGTGAGGAGCCCAAAACTGAACCCAGCACCCAAGCTGTGGCCTCACTAGTGCCCAAATCCAGGGGGACAATCCCTGCCCTGGTCCTGCTGGCCACACTACTGCTGATCCAAGCCAGGATGCTGGTGGCCTTCTTGGCCACCGGGCCCACCCTGACCATTCTTCAACTGGTTGTCCACCAACCCCTCCAAGAAAGATCTCCACGGAACCCCTACCACGAGCAGCATGAGCAAGCCTGAAGCTGTACTTTGCTCTAATATCTGCCCTGGACTGCTCTCCTTCAGGCATAAATTCTCTCAGAGCAGTGTGTAAGATGTGAAGGTTGAGGCACTCAGAGGAATAAGGCTGAGGCACACGACTTTGCTCTTGAAGAAACAAACACAACAGCACTTCAGCACAGTGAGAACCTTGCCCCATGAATAAGACATCACTGGTATCCACAGACATTACTCAGCTGCTCAGTCCCATCATGTATTACCAATAAAGTTCCTCCAAGCCTACAAAATATTCCCTCTTAAAATTATCTTCTCTCTTTCACCCTGACATACATCCAAAACCTGAAAAGCTATGACCCAAAATACTGCTAATTCCATGCTATTCCAAGTAAAGCTCTGGGAGGGCTCTGAGCACATGGACTGTCTGGTATACAGCTACTCAAGTGGTTAACCATTATCTGTGAAGGGAGATAAGAGCTGTCTGAGAGGAACTGAGGCAACACTTAGAACAAGACTGCTCAGGAGAAGTCAGGATCAAAATAAAACCAGACGTTGTTTGTTGACAGACCTCTATCTATGAGCTAGTCACTCTAAGGCCTCTTTACAGTCACCAAAACAATGTTGACTAGCTTTGGTGTGGGTGTCTACCCTCTTCTTGTCAAACAAATCCCACTCCTGCTTTTTATGTCCTGACCACAGCATCCTTTCAACAGCAGAAGAGGGAATTTGCAAAGTCAAGCATTACTGTGCTCAGTCTTTCCTCATCATCATCTGCAAGGGGGCAACCTCAGTGAGCCTTTCATTACCTCACGGTGCCATGTTTTCACAACACAAAGCCTCCTTACTGTCCTGTTTGAATGAAGAAATATTTATGTGGTGAATGAGGCAACTGTTTTCTGCACTTTGGTGGGAGGAGAGAAAAATCCAAGTACAGGTGACACCAGAGGTGTGAGAGCGCCCTACATCTGTGTGTCCCATAGGCACACAAAATAGGATGGAGACTCAGGAAGGAACTTTCTGGTGCTCCATCTCCAAAGAACTATAGAGGAGGTACAGCAAGTTTCCCTCACATTTCTTGGGAACTGTGATCAGTTTGTGGAGCCGAAGAAATTTCCTCACTTCTGAGTCCCAGTGCTACGCCTGACAATGTAAGTCACCTAAGGAAAATGATGTGGACTTTGCAAAGAGATACATGGAACGACAGCTCTTCAGCCTCTGAACTCCAACAAGGACCTTTTAATGACTATATTGAACGGTAGTGAAGTCATACTTACCCTGGCTTCATTTCAGGAGGTTTAGGTAAGGGCTTCAGAAAGCCTTTTTTCCCAGTTAGCCAATATGTGTCTTCTATTCCTTTACCCTAAAAGAAAATAAAAAAAACAGATAAAGAGCAGCCTCCTGACCACCCTCTGCTCAATACATAACTTCCTCACTGGTTTTCTGAGGGCTTCATATGTATCCAGAAAGAATCATAGAATAGAATCATGGAATCATAGAATCAATAAGGTTGGAAAGACCTCAAAGATCATCGAGTCCAACCTGTCACCCAACACCTCATGACTACTAAACCATGGCACCAAGTGCCACGTCCAATCCCCTCTTGAACGCCTCCAGGGATGGTGATTCCACCACCTCCCTGGGCAGCACACCCCAATGGCCAACAACTCTCTCCGTGAAGAACTTTCTCCTCACCTCAAGCCCAAACCTCCCCTGGCGCAGCCCGAGACCGCGTCCTCCTGTTCTGGTGCTGGTTGCCTGGGAGAAGAGACCAACCCCCTCCTGGCCACAACCTCCCCCCAGGTAGCTGCAGACAGCAACAAGGTCTCCCCTGAGCCTCCTCCTCTCCAGGCCAAGCAAGCCCAGCTCCCCCAGCCTCTCCCCACAGGGCTTGCACTCAAGGCCTCTCCCCAGCCTCGTTGCCCTTCTCTGGACACGCTCAAGCATCTCAATGTCCTTAAACAGAAGGGCCCAGAACTGGACACAGTACTCAAGGTGTGGCCTACCCAGTGCTGAGTACAGGGACACAATGACCTCCCTGCTCCTGCTGGCCACACTATTCCTAATGCAGGCCAGGATGCCATTGGCATTCTTGGCCACCTGGGCACACTGCTGGCTCATGTTCAGGCAGCTGTCAACCAGTACCCCCAGGTCCCTTTCTGTTTGGCTGCTCTCCAGCCACTCTGAGAGTCTGGCTAGAAACCTTGGGCTGCCCCTCACAATGGTTCAGGGATGATTTGTGTTCCATGATCCTAGAAAAGGAGGCCTTATTCAAATTGTCATTTACAGATGACCCTCACTGATCTGGGTCAGTGAAACTACACAGCTCCACAGAATGAGAAACTAGAGGATCCCTAATCATCTTCTGTGGCAGCGCTAACATCATTAATTGAAACAATGTTGCAACTGTTGCTGGGCTGAGTATCAGAATGGTAATTCCTCTCCCCCCACTAATGATTTAGCTTTGCAGGTGAGATGTATCTGATGAAATACAGGCATCATCTGCATCAGAGACACTCGCCCTTCACTGGAGAAATGAAGGCAAACAGGCTTCTAGGGCAACATTCATCTACTGATGAAATGGATGCTGAAATAAGTCAGGTTAATATGTTCCTAAAGGGTCAATTAATCTTCACTAACTATACAAAAGTTTCTTTCTGATGATTAAAGCTGGGAAAATTACCTCAGATCTCCACTTGCAGACATATCACAGAATCACAGAACATTAGGGGCTGTAAGGGACCTTGAAAGATCATCCAGTCCAACCCTCCTGCCAGAGCAGGATTACCTAAAGCAGATCACACAGGAACTCATCCAGGTCAGTCTTGAATATCTCCAGAGAAGGAGACTCCACAGCCCCCCTGGGCAGCCAGAGTTCTGTCACCCTCACAGTGAAATAATTCTTCCTCCTGTTTCCATGGAACTTCCTATGCCTCAATTTCCACCCAGTGCCCCTTGTCCTGGCATTGGGCATCACTGAGCAAAGCCTGGCTCCAGCCTCTTGGCACTCACCCTGCACATCTTTATAAACATGAATGAGGTCACTCCTCAGGCTCCTCCTTTCCAAGCTAAAGAGCCTCAGCTCCCTCTGTCTTTCCTCATAAGGAAGATGTTCCACTCCCTTCATCATCTTTGTGGCTCTGAGATGGACTCTTTCAGCAGTTCTCTGAGGTCCTTCTTGAAACAAGGGGCTCAGAACTGGACACAATATTCCAGATGTGGCTTCAGCAGGGCAGTCTAGAGGGAATGGAGAGCCTCTCTCAACCAACTAACCACAGCCCTTCTAGTCTACCCCAGGATGCCATTGGCCTTCTTGGCCACAAGAGCACATTTCTGGCTTATGGTCATCCTTCCACCCACTAGGACCCCCAGGTCCTTTTCCCCTTCACTGCTCTCCACCAAGTTATACTGCTCCATAGGGTCGTTCTTTCCACCTGTCATGAAGAATTGTCGAGGGACCAGGGCCCATTTTCAGACCTCTGACTCTAGGTATTTAAGGCAAGAAAAACTCCCACTTTTCTCTATTGACTGGCAAGGGAAGAAGTGAAGGGGCCAGCAGGAGTAGGGGAGTGATCATGACCCTGTACTCAGCACAGGTCAGGCCACACAGGTCAGGCCACACCTCGCATAGTGGTTTCACTTTTGGGTCCTCACTATAAGAAAGATATTGAGGGGCTGATGCACCTTCAAAGATGATGAAGGTGGTGAAGGGTCTAGAGCAGTGAGGAGTGGCTGAGGGAACTGGACTTCTTATAGTCAGGAGAAAAGGAGGCTGAGGGGAGACCCCTTGCTCTCTACAACCACCTGAAAGAAGGTTGTGGCAAGGTGGAGCTCAGTTTGCTCTCCCAAGTAACAAGCAATAGAACCGGAGGAAATGGGCTCAAGTTGCACCAGAGCAGGTCAAGGTTGGATATTAGGAAAAATTCCTTCCCACAAAGGCTTGTCAGTCCCTGGAACAGGCTGCCCAGGGAAGTGGTAGCATCATCATCCCTGGAGGGATTTAAAAGCCATGCAGATGTTGTGCTGAGGGACATGGTTTAGTGGTGACCTGGCAGTGCTGGGTTAATGGTTGGACTTGATGATGTTCACAGAACTGTCAGGGTTGGAAGGGGCCTCAAAGATCATCCAATTCCAACACCCCGCCATGGGCAGGGACACCTCACACTTCATCAGGTTGCCCAGAGCCTCATCTGTCCTGGCCTTAACAACTTCCAGGGATGGGGCTTCTCCATCATCTTTCTTTGTCTTCCAAACACAACCATTGTATGATTCTGAAAAGCATAAGCTTCTCTCAAGGGTGGACTAAACAGACCCCTGAGTAAATATTTAGACCCAGCACATACAGCGGGGTCCCATGGTCCTTCCATAACTACCTCATATACTGAAAGTACTGGTGGGGGCAATTTGGGAAGGATGCATCAGAAGAGTGGTGGATGAAGGCCAAGGGACATTAACTTGAAAATTCCTTAAACAGGAACCTTGCCCTGTGGAGCATTTCACACAGCCCTGGCCTGCTTACCTTCAGTTCTGTTTTTCCCCGAGGTATGATTTCATAGCCTTCGTTCAGACTCTGAAGGGTATCCACTGTGCTTTGGCTGACATGAATCCTGTAAGCTGGGAAAGGAAAACAAAACAGCTGGGTCACTGGACTGCACACATGCTGCATCAGGAGAAGTGTGGCCAGCAGGTCAAGGGAGGTGATTCTCCCCCTCTACTTGGCTCTGGTGAGACCCCACCTGGAGTACTGCCTCCAGTTCTGGAGCCCCTATTACAAGAGGGATCTGGAGGTGCTGGAAGGTGTCCAGAGAAGGGCCACGAGGATGAGCAGAGGGCTGGAGCACCTCTCCTATGAGGACAGACTGAAGGAGTTGGGGCTGTTCAGTCTGGAGAAGAGAAGGCTCCGAGGTGACCTCATTGTGGCCTTCCAGTATCTGAAGGGGGCCTACAAGAAGGCTGGGGAGGGACTTCTCAGGCTATCAGGGAGTGATAGGACTAGGGGGAATGGAATGAAGCTGGAGGTGGGGAGATTCAGGCTGGATGTGAGGAGGAAGTTCTTCACCGTGAGGGTGGTGAGGCCCTGGAATGGGTTGTCCAGGGAGGTGGTTGAGGCCCTCTCCCTGGAGGTGTTTAAGCCCAGGCTGGCTGAGGCTCTGGCCAGCCTGATCTAGTGTAGAGTGTCCCTGCCCATGGCAGGGGGGTTGGAACTAGATGATCCTTGTGGTCCCTTCCAACCCTGACTGAAACTATGAAACTATGAAACTATGCTGGGAAGTCCCCACTGCTTTATACTATCAAGGTAAAATGCTCCAAAGCATGGCAGGTGTGTAGCTGATAGTAGCTGTGTGGTGCTCCTGTATGTAGGAGTATGTAGGGTTGTTCTTACATTTGGGTTGTTCTTAAAAAGCCTTGCAGGTAGGTTTGTAAGAAGCACAGGGTGAGAGGAATGATAGAATCACTTGGTTGAAAAAGGCCTTAAGGTCATCAAGTCAACCACAACCTAACATCTCCCTGCACACAACTGTTAGACCACGTTCCTAAGCACCTCTTCTAAACATCTTTAATACACCCCCAGGGATGGTGACACCACCACCTCCCTGGGCAGCTTGTTCCAGGCCTTGACAACCCTTTGGGGGAAGGTTTTCTTAATATTCAGTCTCAACCTCCCCTGGTTGAACTTGAGGCTCTCATCCTATCACTTGTTTCCTGGGAGAAGAGGCCAGAACCCACCTTGTTACAGCCTCCTTTCAGGAGCTCTACACTGAGGACATCCTGGGGAAGGATACCAAGCAAACTAAGTATGGAAGTGCAGTTTTTAATGTGGATAATAAGGGCTTTTTTCAGCAACGTTGTCAGCTGCAATTAAAAGTGGTTGGGTTTGTCTATTGCCACAGAATAACTAGGGAGTAAGAAGGAAAACTTAAAATAACCAACTGTGCTCTTCCAGACACCTAATGTCATTTGAAAGTTGGGATGGAGAGCAGAAAGATGGAGTTTGCAAGGGAACACAAAGAAAATGTGGCTGTGCATCTAGATCCATCTGGGTTTTTCAGTAGCTGATTCCATCCAGATGTGTCATAAACAGTCTAGAAATGAAAGGGCAAAGGTGGAATTAGCCTCACCTCCCAAGGAACAAGTGATAGGACGAGAGGAAACAGCCTCACGTTGCACCAGGGGAGGTTTAGGTTAGGCTTTAGGAAATAGTTCTTCCCCCAAGGGGTTGTCAAACCCTACAACACCTGCCCAAGGATGTTCTGGAGTCAGCATCCTGGAAGTATTTTAAAGACATGCAGATATCCCAGAAACATTCAGGTTGGAACAGGCCATCAGGATCACCAAGTCCAACCCAGAACCCTACTCTGCAGGTTCACACCTAAACCATATTCCCAAGCACCACATCCAAACCACCATTAAACACATCCAGGGTTGGTGACTCAACCACCTCCCTGCCCAGCCTAAACCTACCCAGTTGCAGCTTGAGGCCATTCCCTCTTGTTCTATCACTAATTATCTGTGAGAAGAGACCAGCAGCAGCCTCTCCACATTGTCCTTTCAGGTAGTTGTAGACACCAATGAGGTCTCCTCTCAGCCTCCTCTTTTCCAAACTAAACAGACCCAGCTCCTTCAGTCACTCCTCATATGATTTATTCTCCAGGCCCTTCCCCAGCTTCTTTGCCCTCTTCTGCACTCACTCCAGCACCTCCACATCTCTCCTGTACTGAGATGCCCAGAACTGGATGCAATAATATGATGCTGAGGGATGTGGTTTGGTGATGACCAGGGAATGCTGGGTTCATGGCTGGAATCAGTGAACTTCAAGGTCTTATCCTATCTAAATGATTTTATGATTTTATCTTTGTTGAATTCCCAGCTCTCCATGTTTATTTTACAGCCATTGCTAGAACTCATTGAGATTTGTTGCTCTGCTGGAGTGACATAGCCAGGGAATGTCCCTATGATGATAGGCTGCAAGAGTTGGGTTGTTCAGCAAGGGAAATAGGAGACTCTGGGGAGACCTTCTTGTGGCCTTTCAGAACCTGAAGGGAACCTTCAAGAAAGTTGTGGAGGGACTTTTGACAAGGCCTGTAGCAATAGGATAAGAGGGAACAGATTGATGCTGAAAGAGGGAAGACTTAGACTGAAGATTAGGAAGAAATCCTTTAGAGTGAGGCAGGTGAGACACTGGACAGGTTGCCCAGGGAGGTTGTAGATGTCCCCTCCCTGGAGGTGTTCAAGGCCAGGTTGGACAGGGACTTGAGCAACCTGATGCCCCTCTACTCTGCATTGGTTAGGCCACACCTTGAGTCCTGTGTCCAGTTCTGGGCCCCTCAGTTTAGGAAGGACATCGAGACACTTGAACGTGTCCAGAGAAGGGCACCAAGGCTGGGGAGAGGCCTTGAGCACAGCCCTGTGAGGAGAGGCTGAGGGAGCTGGGGTTGTTTAGCCTGGAGAAGAGGAGGCTCAGGGGAGACCTCATTGCTCTCTACAACTACCTGAAAGATGGTGTAGCCAGGAAGGGGTTGGTCTCTTCTCTCTAGCAACCAGCACCAGAACAAGAGGACACAGTCTCAAGCTGCGCCAGGGGATGTTTAGGCTGGAGGTGAGGAGAAAGTTCTTCACTGAGAGAGTGATTCGCCATTGGAATGTGCTGCCCAGGGAGGTGGTGGAGTCACCGTCCCTGGAGGTGTTCAAGAGGGGATTGGATGTGGCACTTGGTGCCATGGTCTAGTCATGGGGTCTGTGGTGACAGGTTGGACTCAATGATCTTTGAGGTGTCTTCCAACCTCAGTGATACTGTGATCTAGTGGAAAGTGTCCCTTGCCCATGGTTAGGGTTTTGAAACTAGATGATCTTTAAAGTCCCTTCCAGCCCAAACCATTCTATGACTCTATGGCTGTTTCTAAACCTTTTTCCCATCAAAATAGTTTTCTTTGTTGTTATTTCTGCTGAGCTTTTATTCCAAAAGTGACAAAACATTCCCTTTCCCCTTGAAGGATGGGACAGGAGCCAATTAAATTTTACTAGCAGGACAATCAGAAAGGAGACCACGCAGCTTTGAACTACATCTCCTGAGACACTAACCTACCACTAAACCTTCCTGTTGCTGTGTATTTATCTCCACCTCTACTGATGTCTAATGATGCTCTGGTATCTGCAGTGCTCCTGCTGTCTCCTTTCTCCATGGGGCTTTACTTCCAAGGGTCTAAACTTGGAAATCCTTCAAATATCTGTCTTGCCATTAGTAAGCTGCTATCAAAACATTTCCTTCTCTCCACTGCTTTCCAAATGTAATCCTTGCCTCTTAAAATAAGCCAGCCACAATCACAAGAAAGGCAATTTTCCTTAATTAATGATTAGCCTAATTGCTAGTCTTCATGAGTGTAATCAAAATCACTGGAGCTACAAATGTGAGGGTGGCATGAAAGAGCGAATAAGTTCTGATGTGGCATCATAAATACTGCAGCACATTTCTGGCAAGACCACAAGTTTTTCATGTTAGATACCACAGGCTTTGTGTAGCTTGCAGACCAGCCAGCACAGGCAACTTCTTAGAGCTGTTGAAAATACATCCAAAGGAAGCACAGAGATCAAAGAACAGAATGTATCAGATCTTACTTTTGGACATCAGCTTGTACTGACCTCCTGAGCATCAAAAGAAAATTCCACACACATCCAGAGCTCTGATGCTGCTGTCCCCCACTGTGCCATCCACAGTTCAGCCCCTACTGTTTTCATATCCCTGTCTTAGCCAGGGACAGCACCAAATGTACACACGGACTGAAAAGCAGGTAAATGGTTCTTCTCCACCAGCTCTTTTTGCCTATCTCAAATTCTCCAGTCACAGGGCAGTAAGAATCATCTGAGGGATGGTGCTGTCTTATCTGGTGCAGCTATTGGCTCTGCACATGTGCACTCTAATTTTATGTCTGGAATTATGGAATCATAGGGTGGATTGAGTTGGAAGGGACCTTAAAGATCACCTGTTCCAACCACCTTGCCATGGACAGGGACATCTTCTGCTAGATCAGGTTGCTCAAAGCCCCATCACTCCCTGACCTGAACACATCCAAATATGGAGCATCCACAACTTCTCTAGGCAACATGTTCCAATTTTTCGCCATCTTCATACTGAAAGAGGTTTTTTCCTTACATCTAATCCAAACTTCCCTTCTTTCAGTGTAAATCCCCTTTTCCTATCATTACACCCCCTGAACAAAAGAGTCCCTCCTCATCTTTCATGTGGCCCCCTTTATGTACTGGAAGGCCATTAAAAGGTCTCCTTGGATCCTCCTCTTCTCCAGGCTCAACAACCACAAAGCCTGACGAAAACAAAGGCAAGATCTTAAGGGAAAGACAACACAAACATCAACCCAGCAAGAAAGACATCATGAAAACCTGAAGAGGGGTAGAAGTATAAGGACTTTGTTAGGACCTGCCAACACTTGTTTATGGAGTTGTTCTTGCTGTTAAATGAAGGCATTACAAAATATGGCCTCATGTTGCACACCATCACTGTAAGTGGTCTGTTTTTATCTCTCTCCAGCTTGATGGAAACAATGCCCAGATAGAATCATAGAATTGTTAAGGGAGGAAGAGACCTCAAGGATCATCTAGTTCCAAGCCCCCTGCCAGGGGCAGGGACACCTCACACTACAACAGGTTGCTCAGAGCCATGTCCAGCCTGGCCTTCAAAACCTCCAGGCATGAGGCTTCCACCACCTCCCTGGGCAACCTGTGCCAGTGTCTCACCACCCTCATGGGGAAGAACTTCTTCCTGACATCCAGTCTGAATCTACCCATTTCTATTTTTGTTCCATTCCTCCCAGTCCCATCATTACCTGACACCCTCAGAAGTCCCTCCCCAGCTTTCTTGTAGCCCCCTTCAGATACTGGAAAGCCACAATAAAGTCTTCTCAGAGCCTTCTCCCCTCCAGACTGAACAGCCCCAACTCTCTCAGTCTGTCCTCATAGGAGAGGTACTTGATGGTCCCTTCCAGACCAAACCACTCCATGATTTTATGGTTTTATTTTACTGCACAAGAACATCTCTGAATTAAAGGTTCTCAGCACTACCAGAAAGCACAACCCACCCCATGCAGGAGAAATCTAGGGAAAGACTCATGGTCATTTTTGTTGATGGGATCCAAATCAGACATCTGTAGCTGGCAGACATGGTCCTAAAACCTGTGATGACAAAGCTGATGACCTCCCTTTTGCAGCCTTGGAGGTGTTTAAGAAAAGACTGGATGGGGCACTTAGTGCTGTGGTTTAGTTGGTTAGTTAGGGTTGGGTGATTGGTTTGACTTGATGATCTTGGAGGTCTCTTCCAACCTGGCCGATTCAATGTTTCAAGCTGTATGTCATTTGTGCTGCTGCTTTCTTCAGACCTGGTTCAGTTGCAGTTTGTAACTAAAGATGTGCATTACTCCCTCTCTCTTGAGAAGTTTGTTCAAGCTCCCACCCCAGAGACTGTCCCAAATACTCACGCAGGCCTGTGGACTCCATCCGTGATGCCGTGTTCACCGTGTCTCCAAAGAGGCAGTACCTTGGCATGGTAAGCCCCACCACACCAGCCACACAAGGCCCTGCAAGACATGTCATCTGCAGAATCCACACAGGACTGCACAAATCAAGGAGCTCACCAACAAGCAAATCTCATCCTCTCCTCTGATATTCAAACCCCACTTAGAGAAGAATGCTTTTTAAAGAGCTCATTGATCTTGGCACTTGCTACAAGTCATTAACAAATCATAGCATCATAGAATTGTCAGGGTTGGAAGGGACCTCAAGGATCAGCTAGTTCCAATCCCCCTGCCAGGGGCAGGGACCCCTCACACTACAGCAGGCTGCTCAGAGCCACATCCATCCCGGCCTTAAAAACCTCCAGGCATGAGGATTCTACCACCACCCTGGGCAGCCTGTGCCAGTGCCTCACCACCCTCATGGGGAAGAAATTCTTCCTAACATCCAATCTGAATCTACCCACTTCTATTTTTGCTCCATTCCCCCCCAGTCTCATCATTACCTGACAGCCTAAAAAGTCCCTCCCCAGCTTTCTTGTAGCTCCCTTCAAGTACTGGAAGGCCACAATAAGGTCTCCTTGGAGCCTTCTCTTCTCCAGACTGAACAGCCCCAACTCTCTCAGCCTGTCTCCATAGGAGAGGTGCTCCAGCTCATCCTCTCCTCTGATATTCAAAACTCACATGGAGACAGAGAATAGAGCCTTTTAAAGGTCCCATTGGTCTTGGTGCTTGTTGCAAACATTGCTCTGGATTGCACATTGTTGTTTGGTGACTGGGAAAGGTCTTACATGGTAGGACTCAGTTCATCATCATCTGGGAGAAATTAATTCAGAATTTATGGAAGCACAAGGACTACCTCAATCTCATTTTTAAAAACCCTCCTTTTCCATCTGAGAAAAGTTCAGATCCTGAGATGTGACCTGTCCCCCAGTAGAACAGGCTTGAAAATCAGCTGTGGAAGTCCAGAGATGCTGGCAGCATTCTGGACCACCCTGTGTCCCCTCCTTGGAAAGGAAGACATCGTTAGCCTGCCTGTCTAGCCAAAAACTGTTTGTTTTTCCTCTTTCTCATTTTTAAGACAAGATCCACTCCCTTCCAAAGTAGCTCCCAAAGAATCAGTGCCAAGTTCTCAGGGAGAAGTACATGTGTAGGATTCACACAAACATGCACACACTGAGAGCTAAAATGTGTGACAGCCAAACAGCACAGACAACTGTCAGCTGGGGCATTTGGCTTAGCTCGTGTTTGCTCCGTGCTCTGAAGGATAAGATGCTAAATTTCCTCACCCACAGCTGAAAATATCAGGCATGTGAAATGAACACACCAGAAAAAGAGAAAGGAAAAGGAAAAGGAAAAGGAAAAGGAAACGGAAGAAAAGGAAAAGGAAAAGAAAAAGGAAAGGAAAAGGAAAAGGAAAGGAAAGGAGAAATGAAAAGGAAAGGAAGAAAAGGAAAAGGAAAAGGAAAGGAAAAGGGAAAGGAAAGGAAAGGAAAAAGAAAAGGAAAAGGAAGAAAAGGAAAAGGATTAAAAGGAAAATGAAGAAAAGGAAAATGAAGAAAAGGAAAAAGTAAGAAAAAGGAAGGAAAAGAAAAGGAAAAGGAAAAGGAAAAGGAAAGAAAGGAAAAGGAAAAAGGAAAGGAAAAGGAAAAGGAAAAGGAAAAAAAGGAACAAAAAAAAAAGGAAACGTAAGAAAAGGACGGGAAAAGGAAAGGGAAAGGGAAATGAAAGGGAAGGGAAGGGAAAGGAAAGGGAAAGGGAAAGGGGAAGGGAAGGGGAAGGGAAGTGAGGGAAAGGGAAGGAGAAAGGGGAAAGGGGAAGGGTAAAGGGAAAGGGGAAGGAGGGGGGAAAAGGGGAAGGAGGTGAAGGGGGAAGAGAAGGAAAGGAGAAGGAAAGGTAAAGGAGAAGGGAAGGAGAAGAGAAGGAGAAGGAGAAGAGAAGAGAAGGAGAAAGGGAGAAGGAAGAAAGTAAAAGGAAAAAGAAAAGGAAAAGGAAAAGGAAAAGGAAAAGGAAAAGGAAAAGGAAAAAAAAGAAAGAGAAAAGAGAAAGAGAAAAGAAGAGAAAGAGAAAGAGAAAGAGAAAGAGAAAGAGAAAGAGAAAAAGAAAAAAAGAAAATAAAAGAGAAAAAGAAAAATATAAAGGAAAATTTAAAATATAGAAAAAGAAGAAAATAAAGAAAAAAAAGAAAAATATAAAGGAAATTTTAAAATATAGAAAAAGAAGAAAAACAGAAGTAGAAAGAACATTGAAAAAGAAAAAGAGAAAGAAAAAGAGGAAAAAAATAAAGACAGAGTGCTCTGAGCAATGCAAGTGGAAGTGGGACTTCCTGCAGACAAAAGATCCTCTCTGTCTTTTCCCATGGAAGCATTTATGCCATATTTCTTTTCAGGCTCTGCTTGGCTTTTCAATGTCATGATCCTTCAGGGCTAGCATTTAGCAAAAATGACATCTAGGAAAGCTTTCTGCATGCAAAGGTTGCACGAGATGTGAATGCAGTACATTACAGAGTGGTAAGGGTTGGAAGGGACCTCTGGGGATCCTTGAGTCCAACCACCCTGTTCAAGTAGAATAGAACAGAATTAACCAGGTTGGAAGAGACCTTCAAGATCATCGTGTCCAACCCATCAACCAATCCAACACCACCTAAACAACTAAACCATGGCACCAAGCACCCCATCAAGTCTCCTCATGAACACCTCCAATGAAGGTGACTCCACCACCGCCCCAGGCAGCCCATTCCAATGGCAAATCACTCTCTCTGTGTAGAACTTCTTCCTAACATCCAGTCTAAACCTCCCCTGGTGCAGCCTGAGACTGTGTCCTCTTGTTCTGGTGCTGGCTGCCTGGGAGAAGAGACCAACCTCTGCCTGGCTACAATCTCCCTTCAGGTAGTTGTAGAGAGCAAGAAGGTCACCCCTGAGTCTCCTCTTCTCCAGGCTAAGCAACCCCAGCTCCCTCAGTCTCTCCTCATAGGGCTTGTGTTCCAAACCCCTCACCAACTTTGTTGCCCTTCTCTGGACACATTCCAGCAAGTCAACATCCTTCCTGAACTGAGGGCAAAGAACTGGACACAGGACTCAAGGTGTGGCCTAACCAATGCAATGTACAGGGGCAGAATGACCTCCCTGCTCCTGCTGGCCACACTGTTCCTGATGCAGGCCAGGATGCCATTGGCCTTCTTGGCTGACTGAAAAAAGTCTGGCCACATCCTCTTGAGCTATTGATCAGCATTGAGAAGATCCAACCTCAGTCTGCTTTTTTGAGGCTAGACAGACCCAAGTTTCTCAACCTCTCCTCATCAGAGAGATGCTCCATCTCCCTCATTATCTCTATAGTTTGTCTCAGAGCCTCCCTGGAACCGGGGAGCACAGAACTGCACCTAGTACTGCAGATATGGCCTTATGAGAGCAGAGCTGGGGGCAGAAACCCCCTCCACACTCCATGCACCCAAAGAGACACAAAGGCACATCACTGGCTCATCGTGACCTTGTCCATCAGCTCTCCCATATCCTTCTCTGTATAGCTGCTTTCCAGCAGGTCAGCCCTTAACCTGTGCTAGTGCAGGGTGGTTTTCCTCCCCAGGTGTAGGACTCTACTCTTGCCCCTGTTGAACTTCATGAGGTTCTGCTCTGCCCAGCTCTCCAGTCTGTCCAGGTCGTACATCAGCAGTTAAGTTTTTCACAAGAGAAAAATTCCTAGGTGAAAATGTTGTTTAAAAAAATCAAATCAAATCATAATATCAACAACAACAGCAACAGCAGCAGCCCCACCACCACCTAATTTAGATGTGGCTATTTACTTGCTTTAGGACAATGGAATTTTACTAAGATATTTCACATTCTTAGTTAGAACAAGTGATGCTTCATCTAGTTCTCAGATACATCCTAAAGACAAGGAAACTCCTTAGCTTGTACCTGTGGGGAGCTTTGCATGAACCCTTCTTGCTGTGATCTCTGAAGAATCAAAGTAGGAGGATGTCCATCTAATTTACAGAGGATGCAAAGTGGAGGTGAGAGAGATTTTAACTCCTGGCTGATGAAAGATAGTCATCTTTAATCTTATTTAAAGATTAAGGGGGGAAAAAAGATAGGGGGAAAAATGTTTTATACCAAAACTGTTGCAAGGACTCAAAGGACTTCTCTGGGTCACACACAACATGCAGGGACTGCTGGAGATCGAGAGAGCCTCATTTAATGTCGGGGTGGGTTTTTTACTGGCAGTATGTTGCACAGCTTTGAGTAACACACTGCTCCTCAGAATGTCTTCTAATTTAATTCTCATCCTTATCAGTAATCATTAATTTGGCTCAAACTCCTCAGGAAAGGAGATGTATAGACTAGAGGAAGTTATTTTGGGGTTTAGTTTATGGGTGCTTTAATAGAACAACTGTAAAGGCACTGTTCACAGAATCACAGAACCATTCAGGTTGGAAAAGACTCTTAGGATCACCAAGTCCAACCCAGAACCCTACTCTACAAGGCTCACCCCTAAACCATAGCCCCAAGCACCACATCCAAACCACCTTGAAACACATGCAGAATTGCTTCCTGAACCACCTCCCTGCCCAGCACATTCCTGTGCCTGACCACTCTTGTTGGGAATTTTTTTTTCCCCAATATCCAGTCCAAACCTACCCTGCCGCAGCTTGAGGCCATTCCCTCCTGTTCCATCACCAATTACCTGTGAGAAGAGACCAGCAGCAGCCTCTCCACAGTGTCCTTTCAGGTAGTTGTAGACAGCAACAAGGTCTCCCCTCAGCCTCCTTGTCTCCAAACTAACCATCCCCAACTCCTTAGTTGCTCTTCATCAGATTTATTCTCCAGGCCCTTCACAGCTTCCTTGCCCTCCTCTGCACTGGCTCCAGCACCTCCACATCTCTCTTGTATTGAGGTGCCCAAAGCTGGACACAATACTTGAGGTACTCATCAGAGCTGAGTCCCAGGGGACAATCATCTCCCTGCTCCTGCTGGACACAGCATTTCTAATCCCATCCAGGTTGCCAGTGGCTTTCTTGGCCACCTGGGCACTGCTTGCTCATAGTCAGCTGCTTGTTAATTATCATCCCCAGGTCCCTTTCTGCCAGCAGCTTTCCAGCCACACTGTCCCAAGCCTGTAGTGTTGCTTGGGGTTGTTGTGACCCAAGTGTAGGACCTGGCATTTGGCCTTGTCAAAGCTCATCCTGTTAATGCTGGCCATGGATCCAATCTATCCAAGTCCCTCTGCAGAGCCTCCCTACCTTGGTGCAGATCAACACTCCCACCCAACTTGGTGTCATCTGCAAACCTACTGCTGACACACTCTGTTTCTTCGTCAGGGTCATCAATGAAGATGTTAAACAGTGCCCTGAGGAGCTTGTGACTTGTGACTGGCTGCCAGCTGGATTTAATTCCATTGACCACCACTGCTTGGGCCTGTTTGCCCAACCAGTGCTTTATCCAGCAGAGTGTGTGCTCATCCAAGCCATCAGCAGCCAGTTTGTCCACAAGAATCCTGTGGGAAACAGTATCAAAGGCTTTTTGAAAGTCTAGGTAGACAATATCCCCAGCCTATCCACAGTGCCACTGTTAGTACTCCTGGGACAAGAACATTACCTCTATCTACCTGGTTGTGGTGGGGTGAGAAGGTTCCCTCCCCACACACAGGGAAAGAAACCACAGCTAGCTCAGTCGGAAAAGCAGATGAAAGCTATATTTACAAGCATAAATGGAATGCAATGAATATATACACAAATATACAATATTTACAATATATACAGGAAAATACAGCAATGAACACAATGCAGAAAAACCTTTTCCCTCCAGCAGGCCAGGGGGGTTCCCTGAACCCCCCCTCTCTCCTCCCCTCCCACCTCCCCTTTTTCCCAAAGAGGGTAGAGAAAGAGAGAGAAAGGCAATTAAGAAGAAAAATTCTGTTAGCTAAAAAGCACATGCAAAATTAGTTCTTATCTGGTTAGCTGTTACTCAAGGCCGTTCCTGCTTCAGCAAGAGAGGAAAGCACAGACTGCACCCAGCCTGCACCCAGACCAGACACAGACTGAACCAACAGCACCCAACTCAAACTGAACCCCACAAGCACCAATGAAATTCGTTTAGACTATCTTGTTTTGTTCAAATATCAAAAACATTCAGCCAGAGTGTTCAGCAACTGTCTTTTTCTTAAAGGCATAGCATCAACCGGTCACACTGGTCCTTAATGTGTGCTCACTAATGTGACACATGCATGCAAAAAGGGTTGTGTTGGAGGCTTTTAAATTCATGTTTCAAAAAGAACCTTCCCTGAGAAAATGCAGCATCATTTCTCTTCATCTTGTGATGATGACATGACAGGGCCACTCAAACCTCAGTAAGGATCAAAGCTCCTTCTGTAATAAGTGTTGCAAAGACACACAAAAAAAGTGATTCTGGTCAAAAAATGAGGAGGGGTTGAGTCTTTTTTAAGAAGCACAAATAGAGGAAGATGAACAACACCTGCTGTAGTTGGTGGACTCTAAGTCAACACAGTCAACTAAGCTGTTAAAGCCTTTCCACTCCTGCCCATGAGCATCTATCCAGAGTCCACTTTTATGTTCACCAGATCCCCACTGACCACAAGCTGAGAGCAGATCACAGAATCACACAGAATCACAGAATGTCAGAGGCTGGAAGGGACCTCGAGAGATCATCCAATCCAACCCCCCTGCCAGAGCAGGATCACCTAGAGCAGATCACACAGGAACTCATCCAGGTCAGTCTTGAATATCTCCAGAGAAGGAGACTCCACAACCCCCCTGGGCAGCCTGTTCCAGTGTCTGTCAGCCTCACAGTGAAATAATTCTTCCTTCTGATTCCATGGAACTTCCCATGCCTCAACTTCCACCATTGCCTCTTGTCTTGACATTGAGCATCACCCAGCAGAGCTGGGCTCCTTCCTCTTGGCACTCACCCTTCACATACTTATCAACATTAATGAGGTTTCTCTGCTTCTTCTTCAGGCTCCTCTGCTCCAAACTAAAGAGCCCTCAGCTCCCTCAGTCTCTCCTCACAAGGAAGATTCCCTTCATCATCTTTGTGGCTCAGTGCTGGACTCATTCAAGCAGTTCCTTGAGGTCCTTCTTGAACTGAGGGGCCCAGAACTGGACACAGTATTCCAGATGTGGCCTCAGCAGAGCAGTCTAGAGGGGAAGGAGAACCTCTCTCGACCTACTAACCACAACCCTTCTAATCCATCCCAGGATGCCATTGGCCATCTTGGCCACAGGAGCACATTGCTGGCTTATGGTCAACCTCCCATCCACCAGGACCCTCTGGTCCTTTTACCTGTTCTTCAGCAGGTCAGTCCCCAGCCTGTGCTGGTACATGGGGTTGTTGTGGCCCAACACTCCTGGAAACATTTCCATATTGATGCCTAAACTTAGGTTTCCTACTCAGTCAGTGCAATCTTCCAACAGTTTCTGCAAAGCTCACAACCTAAGGTAACCAAGATTTTTAGGGTGAACTCCTGCTCCTGCCTTTCTAGAGCAGAATCACAGAATCAGAGAATGGGCTGGGCTGGAGGGAACTCCAAAGGTCATAGTATCACAGTATCACCAAGGTTAGAAGAGACCTCAAAGATCATCAAGTCCAACCTATCACCCAACACCTCATGATTAAACCATGGCACCAAGTGCCACATCCAGTCCCCTCTTGAACACCTCCAGGGACAGTGACTCCACCACCTCCCTGGGCAGCACATTCCAATGGCGAATGACTCTCTCAGTGAAGAACTTTCTCCTCACCTTGAGCCTAAACTCCCCTGGCACAGCTTGAGACGGTGTCCTCTTGTTCTGGTGCTGGTTGCCTGGGAGAAGAGACCAACTCCCTCCTGGCTACAACCTCCCTTCAGGTACTTGTAGAGACAAAAAGGTCTCCCCTGAGCCTCCTCTTCTCCAGGTTAAACAACCCCAGCTCCCTCAGCCTCTCCTCACAGGGCTGTGCTCAAGGGCCTCTCCCCAGCCTTGTTGCCCTTCTCTGGACACGTTCAAGTGTCTCGATGTCCTTCTTAAACTGAGGGGCCCAGAACTGGACACAGGACTCAAGGTGTGGCCTAACCAGTGCAGAGTACAGGGGCACAATGACTTCCCTGCTCCTGCTGGCCAAACTATTCTTGATGCGGGCCAGGATGCCATTGACCTTCTTGGCCACCTGGGCACACTGCTGGCTCATGTTTAGATGGATGTCCATCAGTACCCCCAGGGCCCTCTCTGTTTGGATGCTCTCCAGCCACTCCGACCCCAGCCTGTAGCTCTGTATGGGGTTGTTGTGGCCAAAGTGCAGCACCTGGCACTTGGGTATGTTGAATGTCATCCAGTCCAACCCCCTTTGCAGTAAGCAGTGGCATCCTGAACTAGATCAGGCTGCCCAGAGTACTGCTTTTGCTCCTGTTCTCCTGGTGCAGTTGAAGATGTCCCTGCTGATTGCAGCAGGTCAGACTAGATGACATTTAAAGATCCCTTCCAAGCCAACCCATTCTATGATTTCTCTTGCCAAAAGTTCTGAGTTCAACCAACTCTACAGTGTAAGCATTCCCAAAGGATGTCTCCATGTTGAAGGCATCCAGAAGTTAATTTGCTTGCTGCCTTCTCTGCCTGTGTGTGTTCCCCTGTGTCTAGACAGCTTCAACTTGGAGCTAACAAAAACTCCCAGCAATAAATCTCCCACAGTAACAAGTTTCAGAGGAAAGCAGATGAGAACACCATGGCCTCGTTGTTTAATTACATAGGCTCATTGGTTTGTTTTGAAATGGCTTTCTGCCATGGCTTGCAGGGTCACTTAATGAGCTGTGCTGCTCAGGACTCTGCAACAAACATCAGTGGTGCCACAGAGGTTAATATGCTCGATTGAGGTGCAAGGCTCCCTACAAGAGAGCCTGACCAACACATAGATCTTCTTCAGCCTCCACGGAAAAGGTTATCTTCACACCACCACTCCCCTGACTGTCCAGCTCCAGCCCAGCCATGGTCAGTGTAGAATCAGCTGAATCAGCTGAATTTTTCTGGATGTGCAGTCAAGAGGAGGAGAGCCAAGATTCCAGAGTGCATTTTAAGCAGGGGAGGAACTGCAGACCAAACACTGGTCTTCCTGTCCTCTTTGCCTTACCCAGATCATGGGCATGGGCCAGCAGAAGCTCCCAGAGGTTCAGTTCTGCACTGGGGTTGGAAGGATGTAGGCAGCAAATGTTCAAATGGTATTTACTGCTTTTTCAGAGAAGGGATCATGAGTTCTTCTTGTCACCAGTTTCCAGAGAGCAGCTGACCTGAAAAACTGGTGGTCACACCCATCCTTCATCCTCTCCAAGACAGTGAAAATGTTAGCCAGGCTCTCTTTCCCTCCAGGCTCTTCTCGATGCTTTCATAAAGCTGGTGATTCCCTCTTCATCCTGCTCTCCTCAGGAGAAACAGGGTCGAGGGTTAATCAAACTCTGCTGTCAGCTCGGTGGCTCAGCAAGCTGCTTTGCTTCTGAGCATGGATTTCTGGCTGCTCTCATGATAGTATGACATTGCCAGATCTGTGCAAAACAAGGTCTGGTTTCTGCTGCTTTAGAAAAAAGACACCAATTCCTCCCCCTGCTCCTCTCACACCCTACCCAACAGCTCATTGCAACACTACTTTCCAGATACTCAGAGTTCATAAAAACAAGAGCAAAATTAAAATCCCTTTCCCCCCCTACACATCACCTAGGGATAGATTTTTGGCTGAGTGCATGGAAGATGCATTGCAGAGCTACTATCAACAGTCACCCGCAGTGGTCGCATGCCTAATTCTCCTCTTCCCATGCTGCTGGTTCTCCAGAGACTCCTGTTCTGGGGAAGAGAAGCTGAGGCTGCAATCTCATCTCATTTCTGACAGAGTATAAAATCCCACAGTGCTCCTACAATCATTCCTTAACACTTTAGACTTCTGAGAAGGGTCACCTAAACCCCCTGGTCTGCAAAGAAAACAGTAGGGAGATGAATTTTCAGACACAGCCAGTTGAGCATGAACTAGCAGTGTGCCCAGGTGACCAAGAAGATCACCAGCATCCTGATCTGGATCAGCAATGGTATGGCAGCAGGAGTAGGGAAGTAACTGTCCTCCTGTACTCAGTACTGGTGAGGCCATACCTTTGGTAGAGGGTTCAGTTTTGGGTCCCTCCCAACAAGAAGGACACTGAGGTGTTGGAGCATGTTCAGAGAAGGGCAACAGAGCTGGTGAAGGTTCTGGAATACAGGTCACATGAGAAGCAGCTGAGAGAATTGGTAGTGTTTAGTCTGGAGAAAAGGAGGCTCAGGGGAGACCTCCTCAATCTCTACAACTCCCTGAAGGGAGTTTGGAGCCAGGTGGTTGGAGCTAGAGGAAATGGGCTGAAGTTGCACCACGGGAGGTCCAGATTGGATGTTAGAAGGAAATTCTTCACTGAAAGGGTTGTCAATCATTGGAATAGGCTTCCTAGGGAGATGGTTGAATCCCTGCTGGTGTTCAAAAGATGCAGAGATGTGGTGCTGAGGGACTTGGTTTAGCACCAAACTTGGTAGAGTTAGATCATGGTTGGACTCAATAATTTTAAAGGTCATTTCCAACCAAAATGATTCCATGATTCTATAACCCCCAAAGAAGAACTTCTATGGTCTAGGAGATATGAAATATTGATTTTAGGTCTGCTCAAGTCAGAGCTCTGTTCTTGGCATATTCTGGATGACATTTTTCTTTTTCTCTGATCTTCTTTCCTGATGTGTACAGCAAGGAGGAGGACACTGACTTCTGTAAAACATTAATGTGCCAAAAGTGTGGGCATTGTCAGGTGGGCAGAAGGATGAAACTCCCCTGTACTAGTGGGACAGACTCATGGACAATTTTATTCACTGGCTCCCCACAATGGGCAGTACCTGGTACTTTAGAGGAAGAGGCAACAAGTCTGGGAATAAATAAAACATCTGAAGGTGTTTAAAAGACATTTGGATGAGGAGCTTAGGCATAGGGAGATCTCAGAATCATATAATGTTTGAGTTGGAAGGGACCTTAAAGATCATCTAGTCCTAACCCCCTGCCACCGGGTTGCTCAAGGCCTTGTCCAGCTTGACCTTGAACACCTCCAGGGAGGAAGCAGTCACAAGCTGCCTGGGCAACTCATTCCAGTGACTCACCACCATTACCATTCCCGCACAGTAATAAGACAAGGAACAACAGGTTCAAACTTGAAACATAGAAGGTTTTACCACAACACAGGAAGAAACGTCTTTACAGTGAGGGAGACAGAGACCTGGAGCAGGCTGCCCAGAGAGCTTGTGGAGTCTCCTTCTCTGGAGACTTTCAAAACTCACCTGGATGCATTCCTGTGTGAATTACCCTGGGTGACCCTGCTTTGGCAGGGGGGTTGGTGGTCCCTTCCAACCTCTAATATACTGTGATGCTATGGTACTCCGATACTGTGATACTTTATGGTTGCACTCAGTGATCTCAAGGTCTTTTCCAACCAGGCAGTTCTATTTTTCTATGAAAACATTATGAATGTTATAAAATAATGAAAGTTCATGTGTCTTATAAAAACACTTGATTGCATGACAACAGCAGATATCTTCTCCTCCATTTAAAATCCTGGTCATATTCTTGCTAATGTGACTGCAGTCCTGTGGGGATTTTTTGGTTTGTAGGTTAATTATACTTTGTATTAAAATTAACTTCCTATTTTCTTCTTAAATAAGCCCTTTTTGTTGTTGTTGTTCTTCATTGAACAGATGATGAATTCTACATTAGAGACAACTGACTTTCTTTATAACATCTTTTTTTTCTCACATATTCTCCCTGTTGTGTCCTACCTGCTAAAAATCTCCCCGAACTTTTCACTCTTCCACTCTATATTCCTGTTTTTCTGTGCTTTTTCATTTCAGAACAGAATTACAAAGGCATCACTGAATGCCTCCAAATCACACCAGTGAAGATCCTGTGGCACATCAAAGAGACGCCCTTACAACAAAACCCTTGTGACTAACATGTCTGATGTAGCTCCTGACTGTGACAGAATAATTTCTCCCCTAAATGACACTGAACCATTTCCCTCCTCAGGGTTTGTGCTTCCATTTGAATGACCTTGTTACTATGGTAGATTTTGCATCTTCTCAAGGTGTGTGTTTTGGGGCAGGCATGGAGAAAGCATTCAAATACAACTGCAAAGGAGTTCTTTGATGTTCAGGTAGCAGGGAGGTGATTGTGCCCCTGTACTCAGAACTGGTGAGGACATACCTCAAATAGTGGGTTCAGTGTTTGCTCCCTCACTGCAAGAAGGACACTGAGGTCCTGGAGCATGTCCAGAGCAAGCAACAAAGCTGGTGAAGGGTCTGGAAAACAGGTCTGGTGAGGAATGGCTGAGGAAAGTGGGGTTGTTTAATCTGGGAGAGGCTAAGGGACCTTACAGCTCTCTACATGTCCCTGAAAGGAGGCTACAGTGAGGTGAGGGCTGGTCTCTTCTCCATAGTGTCAAGCGATAGGACAAGAGGGCTTAAGTTGCACCCAGAAAGGTTTAGATTGGATAGCAGAAAATATTTCTTTATTGAAAGGGTGGTAAGACATTGGTCAGACTGAGGTGATGGAGTCACCATTACTGCAGGTGTTAAAAATCTCCTGAACAAGGCACTTCAGGACATGGCTTAATGGTCATGGTGGTGTTAGGTCGACTGTTGGACTCGATGAACTTGGAGGTCTTTTCCAACCCAAAGAGTTCTACTATTCTACAACAAGCACAGGCAAGTGGCACTGCCTACCTGTGTGCAGCCCAATTCGTATCCTGAGGGGGATGTCTGGCATGTGTCTCATCTTGAATGTTCCCACTGAGCTGAGGATGTCCAAGGACATGTTGGCTATCTCAGCCGCGTGCTTGTTTCCGTTCCTTTTTGGGAGCCCCGAGGCAACCATGTAGGCATCACCAATTGTCTCCACCTAGCAGATACCTTTATGTTAAAACTAAACAAATATGGTTTTACCAAAAACCCCCCAACAAACCAACAAACAAAAACCCCCAAACAAACCCAACCGAAAAACAGTCAGAAAAGAGATGTAGAATCAAATGACAAGAGTGCTTGACTCATGGACAGTTTGATCATCCTGCCCAGGTGCTCCTCACCTTGTAAACGTCATGGTTTCCAAGAACAGCATCAAACAGTGTGTAAAGGTCATTCAGAAGGTCGACTACTTCAATGGGTTCACTGAGGGCTGAAATGGTGGTGAAGCCCACAATGTCACTGAAATAGATGGTCACCTGGTCAAAATACTCCGGCTCCACAGTGCCACCAGTCTTGAGGGCTTCTGCCACTGATCTGATAATAAGGATGCAAGCAAAGATGTCAGGGCACAAACCCTTTTGCAGTACATGGTCATGAGCTCACACACTTTTCATGGAATCATAGAATTGTTAGGATTGGAAGGGACCACAAGGATCAGATAGTTCCAACCCCCCTGCCATGGGCAGGGACACCTCCCAGTACATCAGGTTGCCCAGAGCCACATCCAGCCTGGCCTTAAAAACCTACAGGGATGAGGCCTCTACCACCTCCCTGGACAACCTGTTCCAGTCTCTCACCACCCTCATGGGTAAGAACTTCTTCCTAACATCCAATATGAAGCTACCCATTTCTATTCTTATTCCATTCCCCCTAGTCCTATCACTATCTGACACCCTGAAAAGTCCCTCCCCAGATTTCTTGTAGGACCCTTTAAATATTGGAAGGCCACAATAAGGTCTCCTCAGAGCCTTCTCTTCTCCAGACTGAACAGCCCCAACTCTCTCAGTCTGTCCTCATAGGAAAGGAACTCCAGCCCTCTGATCATCCTCGTGGCCCTTCTCTGGACACATTCCAGCACTTCTAGGTCTTTCTTGTTAGAGGGGCACCAGAACTGGACACAGTACTCCAGGTGGAGTCTCACAAGAGTAGAGGGGGAGAATCACCTCCCTCAACCTGCTGGCTATGCTTTTGATACAGCTCAGGATGTCATTTGGGTTTCTGAGCTGCAATTGCACACTCTTGTCCTACTGTGTTCAGTAGATCTTCCTGTAGTAAGGAGGATCTACATGGCCATAACAAGCATTGATGGAAGTTTCTTATTTTGATTGGAAGTTCCTTGTCAAAGTTGGAGGTCAGCTCTACAGTCCTGCTCAGTTCTTGTAGTGGTGTGATGGTTTAATCCACCCACAGCAACAAAACCTCTGCTAGGCACAGTCAGAGAAGCGAATGAAGCTGTATTTTACAAGCAATAACGAAATGCAATGAATATATACAAAATATAGAGTATTTACAGTATTATACAAGAATTTACAGAAAAGAAAACAAACACCCTCTAGTTAATTAGGAGAAAAAGAGGAAAGGAAGAAATTGTTAAGGGAATTTTCAGTTAGGCTCAAAAGCTTTGTTAGAGAAAAACTAGTATGCTTATCTCAAAGTCTGCAGATAAGAGGTCTCCCTCTCTGTCCAGAACAGCACCACGTGAGCAGCAAGAGACAGAGTGCCGGAGTGAGTGAGAGAAAAGAGTGTGAGAGAGATCTGCTGTGGCACATCTCACATCTGACCAATGACATTCATTTAGAATTGATCTTTGGTTTCCTCTTTCACACCCAAGCATTCAGCTAGAGAATTTTGCAGCTATCCTTTCTTAAAGGCACAGCCTGAACTGTCACACTTCTGGGGGAGAGTTTTGTCCAATCTAGGAAAGAGAGTTCTGTTTACCATCCAAGTAGCAGTACTTACGGGGGGAGCATTTGGGACAGGAGCTTTTCTGTCTTCTGTTTTTCAATCTCTAGCTGTTCTGTCCGTTCCCTGATTAAATCTTCCAGGTTGCTGGAATACTGCTCGAGCATCCTGAGCATTGAGTCAATGATATTGCTCTTTTTCTCTTTGTTGATGGTTTTAAACTGGGAAAGCAAACTGGAGGGTTAGTTCCCTATCCTTATCACTCTAGGTCTGGAAAGGAATAAAATGCAAACACTTTAATGTGACAATGCTAAAGATTGTCTCTCTCAGTGGCAACAGCTCAGCAACACAGGAAAACTGCAAACTAGAGGGTGAATTTGCATCAATTACTGCAGAAGCTGCATGTTGCTTCTCTTTGAACTTTTAGTGAGGTTTAAGTGAAACACCACTTTCCATGAGATGACAACATGTATATGAGTTGTTATGGAGTCCTATCATAGCATCAAAGAATCATTTTGGTTGGACAACACCACAAAGATCATCAGCTCTGGCTGTTAACCCAGAACTGCCAGGCCACCACTAATCTATGCTTCTCAGCACCACACCTACATGGCCTTGAGATCCCTTCAGAGATGGTGACTCCACCACTTCCCTAGGCAGCCTGTTGCAGGGTATGACAAGCCTTTTGGTGAAGATATTTTTCCTAACACCCAACCTAAACCTTCCCTGGCGCAACCTGAGGCTGTTTCTCTCATCCTACCACTTGTTGTTAGGGAGAACAGACAGATTCCCACATCACTACAGCCTTCCTTCTGGTAATTGTAGAGTTTGAGAAGGTCTCCCCTTGGTGTCCTTTTCCTAAGGCTAGACAACCACACTTACTCAGCCACTTCTGGTAAGACTTGTTCTCTAGGCTCATCACCACCTTTATTGTCCTTCTCTGGACACACTCCAGCACCTCAATGTCCTTCTTGTAGTGAGAGCCACAAAACCGAACCAGTCTTAAAGGTGAGCCCTCACCAGTGCTGAGTATGGGGGACAATCATTCTAACCACTTCCCTAGGCCTGTGAGCCACATTATTGCTGATGCAGGCCAGGATGCTGTTGGCCTTCTCAGCCATCTGAGCACACTGCTAGCTCATGTTCAGACATTTATTGACTAACACTCTCAGGTCCTTTTCTACTGAGCAGCTTTTCAGGTATCATGCTGAAAACATGTCATCAATGTGTTTAAATACCTGAGGGGTGGGTGTCAAGTGGAGGGAGCCAAGCTCTTTTTGGTAGTGCATAATAATAAACCAAGGAACAATGGATACAAACTTGAACATAGGAGGTTTCACCTCAACATGAGGAGAAACTTCTTTACCATGAGGGTGACAGAACCCTGCAACAGGCTGCTCAGAGAGGTTGTGGAGTCTCCTCTGGAGACTTTCCAAACCCACCTGGATGCCTTCCTGTGCAGACTACCCCAAGTGATCCTGCTCTGGTAGGGGGGTTGGACTTGATCTCTGGAAGTCCCTTCCAACCTCTGATGTTCTATGATTTGCACCCTCATGTATCCCCTGATTGAACATCGGGGGAAGCTGCAGCCCTTTGCATTCTGAAGTGCACATTTCAGGACACTAGCAACACTTAACAGCCTCTTTATGTATTGCTGGTTTCAAAGCCACCTCCCATCCCCAGTTCTTCTCTGAGGTGTGCTTTCTCCATTTGTCTTCAGAAGCCTCCTTAGACTGAACAGTGGAGTCTTTTGAGTGCAAAATTATTCCTACTTTCATAGAATCGGAAAGTAAAAGCTCTGGATATTGCTTCACTTAGTCTGACCTTATAAAAACATAGGAAAAACACTGCTGGATCACACAAGGGGGTTGTTTTGCTGGTACCTACTCATGAATTTGCCCAGCAACAGAAGTCTGGGAGGGCTGTTCAAACAGGACTCAGGTACCGTCATATTTCCCTAGGATATGATCCCAGCCTCCACCAATCTGCAGTTCAGAGACCTTCTGTAAGAAATGTTCTATCTTTGTGTTTAACAGCCTTTGGGGAATTTTCCTTTCAAATTAATCACCTTTAAAATACTTTAGAACATCAAAAAATAGGTTGGGCTGAGGGTGCTACCATAATTCACAGCTCTTCAGTCTCCATGAGATCATTCATGCAGGTACACTGCAAATGTGAAGACATCAAGCCCATGTCCAGCCTGCTTTACACCATACATGATGGTGCCAGAGCAGCCCAAGTCAGGACAAGGTGTAAGACAAGCACCACAAACTACAAAATAACTGTGGTGGGTTAACACCCTTTTCTGAGAACAAAAGAACAAAGCAGGGTGGAGAGCTTGCAGGTACTTTTCACTCCCTGCAGGGCATTTTTCGCCTGGGAAGCTGAGTCTGTTCCACTCCCCCCTCCCTGCCCAGCTAGGGGATAAAAAGCAGGACATCGTAGCTGTTGGCCCCTGCTTTTCTGGCTCCTGCCTCTGCTGGATGAGAGCTACTGCAGCTGCCCTCCTGCTCCTCTGCCACGTGGTCGGACCTGATCCTTCTCCCTGCTGCCTCCACGCCTCCTCAGAGAAAGGCTGGTTTTGTAGTATTCTCTTGTTTTTGTCCCCCTCCCATCCATCCTTGTTCCTTGCCCTTGTGAACCTTTTCCTGTTATTGTTATATATATATATTGCTTAAAGACAACTCTTTACCTCTCTACTTCCGAGCCGACTCCAAATTATTGTTTGGTGGATTTGCTCCTTCCTTTTCTCCCCTCTCTGTTGGGAGGGAGGGGGGAGTAGGGGAGAGATTCTCAGCCTTGCCTCCACCTGACCTCTTAACTTCCAGTTGAGGCTCAAACCACCACAATAACCCAATAGCAAAGGCAAGAATAGAGCTCTGGGACTGCTTCATTTGTTAATGCAGGGCTCACTTAAGGGTTGCTCACCCACCTTGTTAAATACTTCCTCAAATGTCGGACGTCGTTCAGGGGCTTCCCCCCAGCACTGCTTCATTACTTGGATGCACTCCAGGGGAGCCAACTCAGGGCCAACATTCGGGCGGCACAGAGGAGGAGGCTTCTTCACTTTCTTTATAATTTCTGTGACAAAAAACAGAATGGGGAAGCATGGTGTGAGATGGAAGGTCTTTGTCCATTGGAATGGTCTGCCCAGGGAGGTGGTGGAGTCACCATCATTGGAGGTATTCAGGAGGAGACTTGATGGGGTACTGGGTGCCATGATCTAGTTGTTTAGGTGGGTTGGATTGGTTGATGGGTTGGACACGATGATCTTGAAGGTCTCTTCCAACCTGGATTTATTGTATTGTATTGTATTGTATTGTATTGTATTGTATTGTATTGATGGGGCCCAAGGTCATGGATCTTTTCACCTGTCCCTTGTTCGTTCTAGAGCCATTAGTGCTATTCTTCATCACCCAGTGGCTGTGTCAAATGAATCATAGAATCACAGAATCATAGAATCACTGAATCAGACAATCACAGAATCACAGAGTCATAGAACCACTGAATCATAGAATCACAGAATCTCAGAATCACAGAATCTCAGAATCATAGAATCTCAGAATCACAGAATCATAGATTTGTTTTGGTTGGAAAAGACCTTTAAGAGCTGGCCATTCTCTAACTCTACCAACTCTGATGCTAAACCATACCCCTTACCACCACATCTCTGTGTCTTTAAAGCACCTCCAAGCATGATGATTCAACCACCTCCCTGGGGAGCCTGTCCCAGTTTTGGAGAACCCCTTCAGTGAAGAACTTTCTTCTAATATCCACACTAAACTTCTCCTGGAGCAACTTGAGCCCATTTCCTCTTGTCCTATCACTTGTTAGTCGGGAGAAGAGACTGACTCCCATCTCTCTAAGACTTCCTCTCAGGTAGTTGTGGAGAGCAATAAGGTGGTTTCTGCTTTTCTCTGCCAGGAGTCTCTTGGAGGACTTAAAATGTAATGGATTCACCTGCCTTCTAGTCCCTGAAGAACCAGGTTATGAGCAATAAAGAGGCTGGATAGGGGAAAGTTATGTGACAGATGGATGTGTAAACCTGCAGGCTTGTATTTAATGACATTGCTTCTGATTCTGTCCATGAAATTCTGAAGTCCTCTGGGAGAGCACAGGGTTATTGCTGAACCCAGACAGGAAGGATGCCAGGCTCTGAGGTTTCATTGCTAACTAAAATCAGTATGTAGGAGGTTGATGGGAATGCAGGCGGTGGGAAGTGTTCTAAAAGGGAGTGTTTGGGTTCCAAACAACATCTGGGAAATGAATCCCTACTCAAAGATGAAATAAGATTAATAAGAAATTGAACTTGGGCTTTCAGACCCTGAGAATTCAGTCCTGAAATCTGCAGGTTTTAGATAAACCAGGACTTGAGAAACTCGAGGTTTTGTTGGTAGCTGAAGCATGAATGTTGGAGTGATGTCTCAACCCAACCTGGACTGGAAAGGACCTCCAGAGATCACAGGGTCCAATCCCCCTGCCAAAACAGGATCAACTAGGGCAGGCCACAGAAGAACACTTCCATATTGGCTTTGAAAATCTTCAGAGGAGGAGACTCCACAACCTCTCTGGGCAGCCTGTTCCAGTGCTCTATCACCCTCACAGTAAAGAAGTTTCTCCTCCTGTTGAGATGGACTTTCTTGTATTCTAGCTTATATCCATTATTCCTTGTCCTATTACTGGGTGCCACTGAAAAGAGCCTGACCCCTTCCTCATGACATCCACCCCTCAGATATTTATAGACATTAATAAGATTCCCTTCTCAACACGATCCACTCTACAGTGTAGGTAGCTTTTAGTAAGACTGTCCTGGAGGAGGAAATACAATTTCTGTAAGGTGGAACAGCATATTCTTGCTTAAAAACCAAAAAACAAACAACAAGCAAACCATCAACAAACTGCAGAGGGACCTCAACCGACTGGACAGATGGGCAGAGTCCAACAGGATGACATTCAACAAGTCCAAGTGCCAGGTGCTGCACTTTGGCCACAACAACCCCATGCAGTGCTACAGGCTGGGGTCGGAGTGGCTGGAGAGCTCCCAAACAGAGAGGGACCTGGGGGTGCTGGTTGACAGCTGCCTAAACATGAGCCAGCAGTGTGCCCAGGGTGGCCAAGAAGGCCAACGGCATCCTGGCCTGCATTAGGAATGGTGTGGCCAGCAGGAGCAGGGAGGTCATTGTGCTCCGTGCTCAGCACTAGTTAGGCCACACCTTGAGTCCTGTGTCCAGTTCTGGGCCCCTCAGTTTAGGAAGGACATCGAGACACTTCAACGTGTCCAGAGAAGGGCAACGAGGCTGGGGAGAGGCCTTGAGCACAGCCCTGTGAGGAGAGGCTGAGGGTGCTGGGGTTGTTTAGCCTGGAGAAGAGGAAGCTCAGGGGAGACCTCATTGCTTGCTACTGAACCACCTGAAAGGTGGTTGTAGCTAGGAAGGGGTTGGTCTCTTCTCCCAGGCAACCAGCACCAGAACAAGAGGACACAGTCTCAAGCTGCACCAGGGGAAATTTAGGCTTGAGGTGAGGAGAAAGTTCTTCACTGAGAGAGTCGTTTGCCATTGGAATGTGCTGCCCAGGGAGGTGGTGGAGTCACCGTCCCTGGAGGTGTTCAAGAGGGCATTGGACATGGCACTTGGTGCCATGGTTTAGTAGTCATGGGGTCTGTGGCAACAGGTTGGACTTGATCTTCCAACCTTGGTGATACTGTGATACTGTGATAATAACTAAAGGCTTCATT
Organism: Colaptes auratus; assembly: GCA_015227895.2. Lineage (NCBI taxonomy): Eukaryota > Metazoa > Chordata > Aves > Piciformes > Picidae > Colaptes > Colaptes auratus. The sequence continues at coordinate 35,498,661 of CM037631.1, forward strand.
TTGTGTAGTGCAGAGCAGTCAAATGGAGTGAAAGTCACCTTCCTTCTGGCAGGAGCTCTGCATTTCCACAGCTGTTACTGTGAGTACCCAAAGCTTTTTTGGTGTTGACAGCTTACTTTAAAACTCTTTGGCTCATCCCACCAGTTTCCACCGAAAGAACCAAGCCAATCAGCTGGCCCAAATATTTCTAGAAGCAGCCAAGGGGAAATGTCTTCCCCAGGCAGTTTTAAAGTTCACACCATGAGTGAAAGCTCCTTGAGGATTAGGAGGCAATCAGTAGAAATTCCTCAGATTGTCAGGAAACCAGTGCACCATGTGCAACATTTGTTGGAGGTTCCTCATGGGGAATAGTTGGGCAGGCTGGGTGCACAGCGGGTTGAGAGTGGCTCTGAAGAGAGAGACTTGTGGGTGCTGGTTGAGGAGAAGCTCAGCACAAGCCAGCTGTGTGCAGGGCTGCAGCAAGAGGAGTGTGGCAGCAGGGCAAGAGAGAGGATTCTGCCCCTTTACTATGCTCTTGTGAGATCCCATCTCAAATTCAGTGCCCAATTCTGGTGTCCTGACCATAAGAAGGACACTGAGCTGCTGGAGCTACTCCAGAGGAGGGCCACAAAGGTGAATCAAGGGCAGAAGCACCTCTGCTATGAGGATAGGCTGAGGGAGCAGGGTTGTTCAGCCTAGAGAAGGCTCCTGGGGGACCTCATAGCTGCCTTCCATTATCTGAAGAGATCCTACAGGAAGGCTGGCGAGGGCCTTTTCATAAGGGTGTCTAGCAATAGGACAAGGGGGAATGGTTTTATGCTGAGGGAGGATAGGTTTCTACTGGATCTTAGGAAAAAGTTCTTTAATATGAGAGTGGTGAGACTCAGGAATAGGTTGCCCAGGGAGGTTGTGGCTGCCTCCTCCCTGGGAGTGTTCAAGGCCAGGTTGAATGAGGCCTTGAGCAGCCAAATTCAGTGGAGAGTCATCCCTCCTCACGGCAGGGAGCTTCAAGTAGATGATCTCTGAGGTCCCTTTCAACCTAAGCCACTTTATGATTCTGTGATACTAACATTTTGCCCAAGGGGGTTGGCCAGATATTTTTTAGAGCACTCTCTGTAAAGCCTTAAAGTCACAGTGAAATAGCTGCCTACCTTCAGCTGAGAGTTCTGACATGCAGTATGGTGGCCCCCGAACAACCACTTCTTGTAGGATGATTGCAAAGCTGTAAATGTCGCCTTTGAAGGTGCCCTTTCTGCGCATGTCTGGGTCCCTCAGCAACTCAGGAGCTGTCCAGAGCAAGTCTACAAAAGTTAAGAGCATCACATTTCTTACACTTGAGCTCAGACCATCTCAAACGAAATGCTTAAATGGAAGACTCTGTTTCAGCTATTTGAGGAGAGCTTGGAGCACACGTCATTGTTTATTGAATCAAGTCTTTTTTTCTTGTGATGTGCTAGAGACCAACCTTTCCATCATGACCCACAAAAAAATGAATTCTCCAAATTTCACTCTACCTTTCAAGAGAAAAAATTGCTATAACAATTTACATGCTACAAGGTCAGCTTGGCTGTCTACATAAGAAGTCTTCCCACCACTGCCAAGAACTTTAACAGGCTGAGGAGAGACCTCATTGCTCTCCACAGCTCCCTTAAAAGAGGTTGGAGAGAGGTGGAGATTGGTCTCTTCTTGCTAGTGTCAGGTGACAGCATGAGAGGAAATGGCTTGAACTTGTGCCAGGAGAGGTGTAGGTTGGATAGCAGGAAAAAATCTCTTTACTGCAAGAGTGGTCAGGCATTGGAATAGGCTGCACAGGAAAGTGGTGGAGTCATTGTCCCTGGAGGTGTTCAAGAAACATGTGGGCATGGCAGTTTGGGATATGGTTTAATGGCCATGGTGGCCTTAGGCTCATGGTTGGACTCAACCATCTTGCAGGTCTTTTCCCACCAATATGATTCAATCACTCAGACAAAGCTTTGTCTCTTGAAGTGCAGTTTTCCTGTTACTGGTGTTGCTCTTCGGCTGAGCTGGAGTTAATTCTCCTCGGAGTATCTTTCTTGTGCTGTGCTTTGCAGTGCTGTAGCTGGGTGTTGATAGCACAGCAGTGTTTTGGCTGCTGCTGAACAAAGCACCCAGGCTGGGCTCACAGGGAAGAAATTCCTCCTCTTGTTGAGGTGGAACCTCCTGTGTTTATTCCTGAAATATGGCTTGAAATAGTGTCACAGAAACAGAATCGCTTGGGTCGGAAAGGACTCTTAAGACTGCGGAGTCCGATGATCGACCTAACACCACCATGGCCATTAAACCACCTCCTGAAATGCCATGTCTCCAGGTTTTTTGAACCTCTGCAGGGATGGTGACTCCACCACCTCCCTGGACAGCCTGTGCATTGGCCTGACTACTTTTTCAGGAAAGAAATTTTTCCTGATGTCTGACCCAAACCTGCCCTGGAGCAGCTAGAGGTCATTTCCTCTTGTTCTATCACTTGATACTAGGAGAGAGGAGCCCAACACCCATGCCTCTGCAACCTCCTAGCAGGCAGTTGTTGAAAGTTAGAAAGGCTCCCCTCAGCCTCCTTTTCTCCAGACAAATAAACCCCCCATCTGCTCCTCATAAAACCTGTCCTCCAGACCCTAAAGCCCATTGTGTTTGGACTCCTTTGTCACAGGATTTGGTTCCCACGCATTTCTGTTGTCACAGAACCAAAGAATCACAGATGTTGGAAGGGACCAATTTGATCAATTAGTCTAACTGTCTCAGGTAGAGCAGTTGCCAGAAGACCTTCTCCCTTACAAAAATGATACATATTGCAGTAGCTGATACATTCCTTATTCCTGTTACTGGGAATGTTCTGTTACCTGGGTAACAATATCCTGGTTTGAAGAAGATTCATTTCTTGATGGGTCTAGGAATGTTTCACAGCTGTGTCTTTCAACGCTTGATCTATTGGCTGATAAACAATGATTGTACTTCAAATTGACACAAACTGCTTTTACAGAAGGTATATTAATCTATAAAGAACTTGTGGTGGTTTGCCCTAGCTGGGGGGCCAAATGCCCACCAAAGCCACTCTATCATTCCCCTTCTTAAATGGACAGGGGAGGGGGGGGGGGGGTGGAATATAACAAAAGCCATTAATAAGGTATAAGCAATTTAATAATGCTAAGCACACATGAAGAGGAAAGGCCACATGTGGAAGCAAAAGCAAAGAGAGAGGTTATTCTCTGCTTCCCATCAGCAGACAATCTTCTGTCCCAGGAAGCAGAGTTCTACACATAACAGTTGCTCTGGGGTGCAGATGCCATGGAGGAATCGAGGGAGGTTCTCCTCCCCCTCTACTCTGCCCTGGTGAAACCCCACCTGGAGTACTATTGTGTCCAGTTCTGGAGCCACTATTATAGGAGGATTTGGATGTGCTGGAACATGTCCAGAGAAGGGCCACAAGGGTGATCAGAGGGGTGGAGCTCCTCTCCTTTGAGAACAGACCGAAGCAGTTTGGGCTGTTCAGTCTGGAGAAGAGAAGGCTCTGAGAAGACCTTATTGTGGCCTTCCAGTATCTTAAGGGGGCTTATAGGAAAGCTGGGGAGGGACTTTTTAGGGTGACAGGTAGTGATAGGACTAGGGGGAAAGGAACAAAAATAGAAATAGGTAGCTTCAGATTGGATCTTAGGAAGCAGTTCTTCCCCATGAGGGTGGTGAGAGACTGGAACAGCTTGCTCAGGGAGGTGGGAGAAGCCTCTTCCCTGGAGGTTTTTAAGGCTCGGCTGGATGTGGCTCTGGGCAGCCTGATGTAGTGTGAGGTGCTCCTGCCCATGTCAGAGGGATTGGAACTAGCTGATCCTTGAGGTCCCTTCCAACCCTAACAATTCTATGATTCTATGATTCTGTGTACAGGGAACCAGCAGTCATAAGACTGAGCAACCAAATCCTTTATACACTCACTGATCTGCAGTAGCATTAGGTCAATGACATCAGTGAAGACACCCGTCCAAAAATCTCTTTCCTTCTGGCACTTACCTTCTGGGGGTGGCTGAATGTATGGGCATTTCTGTGCCTCTAAGAGCTCATTATAACCATAGTCAGTGATCTTCAGCACAAACCGGCCGTCCACAACGCAGTTACGGGACTTGAGACGTCCGTGGGCAAAATCTCGGTGGTGTAAATACCTAATTCCCTAGGAAACACAGAGAAGATTGAGGCTGCTCCTCAGGAATGATATTATACATCTGCCATCAGAGACATCAGCTAAACTGTTGCCTGAGATTGCATCAGAGACAACATCAACTCTATGTCAAATGCAGTCGTGATCAACCCACGAAACTATGGGGAAGTTCAGAAATGGATTTGGTTAGTTGCAGTCTAAAGTAATACTAGAAATGGCTGACAGCTTTAGGAACAATGAGATAGAATAGAATAGAATAGAATAGAATAGAATAGAATAGAATAGAATAGAATAGAATAGAATAGAATAGACCAGGTTGGAAGAGATCTTTGAGATCATGGCGTCCAACCCATCAACCAATCCAACACCACCTAAACAACTAAACCATGGCACCAAGCACCCCATCAAGTCTCCTCCTGAACACATCCAATGATGGTGACTCCACCACCTCCACAGGCAGCCCATTCCAATGGGCAATCACTCTCTCTGTATAGAACTTCCTCCTAAGATCCAGCCTAAACCTCCCCTGGTGCAGCATGAGACTGTGTCCTCTTGTTCTGGTGCTGGTTGCCTGGGAGAAGAGACCAACCTCCACCTGTCTATAACCTCCCTTCAGGTAGCTGTAAAGAGCAAGAAGGTCTCCCCTGAGCCTCCTCTTCTCCAGGATAAGTAACCCCAGCTCCCTCAGCCTCTCCTCATAGGGCTTGTGTTCCAAACCCCTCACCAACTTCGTTGCCCTTCTCTGGACACCTTCCAGCAAGTCAACATCTTTCCTAAACTGAGGGGCCCAGAACTGGACACAGTACTCAAGGTGTGGCCTAACCAGTGCAGTGTACAGGGGCAGAATGACCTCCCTGCTCCTGCTGGCCACACTGTTTCTGATGCAGGCCAGGATGCCATTGGCCTTCTTGGCTGCCTGGGCACACTGCAGGCTCATTTTCAGCCTCCCATCAACCAGCACCCCCAGGTCCCTCTCTGCCTGGCCGCTCTCCAGCCACTCTGACCCCAGCCTGTAGCACTGCATGGGGTTGCTGTGGCCAATGTGCAGAACCCAGCACTTGGATGTGTTCAGTCTCATGCCGTTGGATTCTGCCCCTCTGTCCAGCCTGTCGAGGTCCCTCTGCAAAGCCTCTCTGCCCTCCAGCAGATCAACTCCTGCCCCCAGCTTGGTGTCTTCTGCACATTTACTGCTGATGGACTCAATGTCCTCATCCAGATTATCAATAATATGTTGAAGAGCATGGGGCCCAGCACTGATCCTTGGGGCACACCACTAGTGACTGGCCTAGATGTCTCCCTCTGTAGCCCCTGAATTCAGAACTTGTGCTTTTAGACATGAGGGTAGACATCCTCGCTGAAAGGAAGTTGCAGTGATATGGATGTGGGGCTCTTCTTCTGAGTGTCTGGGAACAAAGCACAAAGTTGGATAGTAGGAAAAATTTATCTACTAACAGAGAGGTCAGACATTGGAACAGGCTGCTCAGGGAAGTGGTGGAGGTATTCAAGAAATGTGTGGACATGGCACTCCAGGACATGGTTATAATGTCCACGGTGGTCTTATGTTGACAGTTGGACTCAAAGAGATAAATGATCCTTTCCAACTGGATTCTGTGACTCTAAGAAGGTGGGCATGTGTGGTATCCCATGATTAGGTAATGGAAAACCACTAAGAGCTGGAGTCTCTGACCCAGATCTCTCATTCATAGAATCATAGAATGGTCTGGGCTGGAAGGGACCTCCAAAGGTCATCCAGTCTGACCTCCCTGCAGTCAGTAGAGACATCCTCTACTAGATCAGGTTGCACAGAGCCTCATCGAGCCTCACCTTGAATATCTCCAGGGAAGGGACCTCAACCACCTCCCTGGGCAACCTGTTGCAGTGTTCCACTGCCCCTATAGTAAAGAACCTATTTCTAACATCCAATCTAAATCTGCTCTTCTCTAGTTTGAAGCCATTGCCTCTCATCCTGTCACTGCAGGTCTTTGTAAACAGTCTCTCTCCATCCTTCTTGTAGCCCCCTTCAGGTACTGGAAGGCTGCTATTTGGTCTCCCTAGAGTCTTCTCTTCTCCAGGCTGAACACCCCCAGCTCCCTCAGCCTGTCCTCATAGCAGAGGTGCTCCCCAGAGCAGAGTAAAATGGCAGAATCCCCTCTCTGGATCTGCTGGCAATGTATCTTTTGATGCAGCCCAGGATGTGCTTTGCCTTCAGGTCTGCAAACTCACACTGTCTGCTCATGTCCTCAAGGAGGACCAGCAGGTGGACCATGGGTTTCAAGAAAGATTCTGGAAATCCACCCTGTATATGCCACCTGTCCCATGTTGGTAGTTCATCTTTGGGGGGTGAAAACACAGGGGACATGATTGAAAGTGTGTGAACATTCTTCTAAAGTGCCCATGCATGTAGCTGTCCTGCGACCAAGGGGTAGCTGTGGCTTGGTTCTGTGCTGGATGCATTTCTGATTTCTGACAAGAAAGAGTCCTTGGAAAGCATGAATTTGCCACCAGCTTCATTGTTCTAGCTGGCCAGTTCTAAGCTGATGTGTATTTTTAGCCTCTCAAACTGCTGTGTGGATGTGGTGCAATTACCCCACGTAGGGCTTCTCCCAGCTGCGAACAAAAGAAGAGTAAGAGGTCTCCCTTAAAGACCCTATATACTGCCACAGTCACACCCACACTGTTTTTTTCCCCCTCTGCATTACTGTAAAAGTTCCAATATCCTGGAGGAAATATCCATGTCAATATAGCAGTCACATGCAGGTCATGCCTCAGCAGGAGCAATGGATTTACTTTAATTAGATCCATCACGAGAGAGGACTTGAACATCCAATCCAGTTTCATCTCTTCACTTCTCAGCAGGTCCTCCAGGCTGCCTCGGGAGCAGTATTCTGTCACTATGGCAAAGATGCCACAGTCAGAGAAAAAGCCCAGGAACAGGTTCACATTCTCATGACGCAGATCTTTCATCTGAAACAAGACAGTCGATTACAGAGGGGCCGAATACAGCCAAATATCTGCTCAGCAGCTGCTTTAAATCACAGAGACACAGAATGGTAGGAGTTAGAAGGCACTTCTGGATGCCACCTTCTCCAGCCCCTCTGCAGGTTCACCTAGGGCAGGTGGTGCAGGATCACATCCAGGCTGGTCCAGACAAGCTTTTTGGGAAAGCTGTTTCAGTGCTCTGGCACCCTCAAAGGAAAACAGTTCTTATGATTATGTGGAAGTTCCTGTGCTCTAGTTTGTGCCTGAAGCCCCTTGTCCTATCACTGGGCACCACTGAAAAGACTCTGGCCCCATCCTGTTAGTTCGTGCCCTAGTGACAAGTATTGGGAAGATCGCCTCTCAGTCTGCTCTTCTCCAGGTTAAACAGCCCCAGGTCTCTCAGCCTTTCTGTGTAAGAGAGATGCTTCAGTGCCTGGGGGTGATGATTGACAGCCTCCTAAACATGAGCCAGCAGTGTGCCCAGGTGGCCAAGAAGGCCAATGGCATCCTGGCCTGCATCAAGAATAGTGTGGCCAGCAGGAGCAGGGAGGTCATTGTGCCCCTGTACTCTGCACCGGTTAGGCCACACCTTGAGTCCTGTGTCCAGTTCTGGGCCCCTCAGTTTAAGAAGGACATCGAGACACTTGAACATGTCCAGAGAAGGGCAACAAGGCTGGGGAGAGGCCTTGAGCACAAGCCCTACGAGGAGAGGCTGAGGGAGCTGGGGTTGTTTAGCCTGGAGAAGAGGAGGCTCAGGGGAGATCTTATTGCTCTCTACAACTACCTGAAAGGTGGTTGTAGCCAGGAGGGGGTTGGTCTCTTCTCTCTAGCAACCAGCACCAGAACAAGAGGACACAGTCTCAAGCTGCACCAGGGGATGTTTAGGCTGGAGGTGAGGAGAAAGTTCTTCACTGAGAGAGTCATTCGCCATTGGAATGTGCTGCCCAGGGAGGTGGTGGAGTCACCGTCCCTGGAGGTGTTCAAGAGGGGACTGGACGTGGCACTTGGTGCCATGGTCTGGTCATGGGGTCTGTGGTGACAGGTTGGACTTGATGATCTTTGAGGTTTCTTCCAACCTTGGTGATACTGTGATACTGTATGTTTGTACACTGCACAGGACTCTCTCCAGTAGTTCCTTGTTTCTCTTGAACTGGGGAGTCCAGAATTGGACTCAGCATTGCAGATGTGGTCTCCCTAGGGCAGAGTAAAGAGGGAAGAGACCCTCCCTTAACCTGCTGGTCACACTTATTAATGCATTTAAAGGTTTAGAAACTGAGGACTCATGAAGTTCAGCTATGCAGCCTATCCAGGCATCACTGAAGATTTTCTGGCCCAATCCTCTTGACCTCTCCACCCCCTTAGCTACTGACCAGGATTGAGAAGATGCCCTCTCAGTTTGCTCTTCTCCAGGCTAAACAGTCCCACGTCTCTCAGACTTTCCTTGTCAGAGAGATGCTCCAGTGCCCTCAGCATCTTCATAGACTCCACTCAACTCTTTCCCTGTCTCTCTTGAACTGGAAAGATCAGAAATTAACACAATACTCCAGGTGTGACCTCTCTGGGGCTGAGTAGAAGGCAGGGAGAACCTCCCTACACCTACTGGTCACACTCTTCTTAATGCACCCCAGGATACCATTGACTGTCTAGGGCCATGCTGGTGCATGGTTAAATTTTTGCCCATAAGTTAACCACTAAATGATGGACAACTGATTGACACCATGTCAGGATAACTATATCATTAGATGTCAGGTACTCCCAGTCTTTCACACAAGGATAGGGAAGAAAATAACCTCACTGCTTACTTTCAGCTGCCCTACACTCTTTTTAAGCTTAGTCTATCCATTGAGACATAGAAAGCAAGATAGCAAAAGCCAACTGGACAGAAATTTCTGTTTCTTTAGACAAGCTGCCCAGGTCTCTGCAACCTGATCTAGTTGAGGATCTCCCTGCTGACTGCAGAGGGGGTTGGACTAGATGACCTTTGGGGGTGCCTTCCAACCCAGACATTCTATGATCCTATGATTTTATGGTTCTATGAATCCATCACTAGGACAAATTGGTCTCACTGGGGTATGTTTTGTTCAGCGTGTCTTCTTCCAGCTCTGCTCTGCTCTGCTCTGAAAAGCAATACCAGGCCTGAAGGATCCTAAGTAATCCATCAGTGGTACCTCTGGAGTCTTGCCCTGCTAAGTTTGTTGTATTTATAAGCATAAAAATGCCAGTCTGATGTTAGCAGGAGCTGCCAACACCTAATGGCCTTAAATTTGGAAAATCAATGTGTTTGCTTGTCATTTGCTAGTAATAATAGAACTGGAGACTGGCAGGGAGCTTCTAAGAGGCATCTTAGTTGGAGACACAAAGCAGATCCCACAGAAACGCACAACTGTGCCTCAAGGACTATGTAGTCCCAACCCCCCTGCCATAGGCAGGGACACCTCACACTGCATCAGGCTGCCCAGAGCCACATCCAGCCTGGCCTTAAAAACCTCCAGGGATCAGGCTTCCACCACCTCCCTGGGCAACCATTTCCAGTGTCTCACCACCCTCCTGGGGAAGAACTTCTTCCTAACATCCAGAATGAATCTACCCATTTCTATTTTTATTCCATTCCCCCTAGTCCTATCACTACCAGACACCCTAAAAAGTCCCTCCCCAGCTTTCTTGTAGCCCTCTTCAGATACTGGAAGGCCACAATAAGGTCTCTTCAGAGCCTTCTCTTCTCCAGACTGAAGAGCCCCAACTCCCTCAGTCTGTCCTCAAAGGAGAGGAGCTCCAGCCTTCTGATCATCCTTGTGGCCCTTCTCTGGACATGCTCCAGAACCTCCAGATCCTTCCTGTACTAGTGGCTCCAGAACTGGATGGAGTATTCTAGGTCGGGATCTCACCAGAGCAGAGTAGAGGGGGGGAATCACCTCCCTCGACCTGCTGGCTCTGCTTCTCTTGATGCAGCCCAGGATGTGATTTGCTTTCTGGGCTACAAGTGCACACTGGTGGCTCATGGTGAGCTTCTCATTTACCAGCACCCCCAAGTCCTTTTCTTCAGGGCTGCTTCCATTCCAGTGTTCCACCTCCCTCATAGTGAAGAATTTCTTCCTAATGTCCCATCTAAATCTCCCCTGATCTAATTTAAGACCATGACTACTTGTTCTATTGCTGCCTGCCCTTATAAACAGACACTCATCAGCTCTCTTGTAGGGCCCCTTCAGGTACTGGAGGATAAAATCAGTCTGCTTTTGCCAACAAGGTCACTTAGAGGAGTCATTGTACATTCAGCTTTGAAATGGCATGTCCAGGCTGGGGTTTTGCAAGCTGCTGTATGACTGACATGGGTCATTGATAAGTTTGTCAGATGCAATCGTTCATGGTCCATTCCACCAGATTTCACTAGGCAAGTCTCATTGACAGCCATGAGATGTGATTCATTGGATAAACAGGAGACAAGGAGAATAAAAACATCCTGCAGTCATAAAAGTCCCCCTGAGCACCCTTCCCTCCACATGCCCCATCACCCCTTGTGCCTCCTACCTTCCTCAAGATGCTGGTGGAGCTTTGCCTTAGCTCATGAACTGCTCCTGCCTCAAATTTCTTCAGCCATACGCAGTCTCCCTGTCCACAACAGAGGTGGGTGAATGATAGAGCAAGGTTCTGAGCAACAGGGGACATTGGGACCCAGGTCTGAACACCAGATCCTTGGCTTTTGGGTGAGGAACTTTTTAGGGTGTCAGGTAGCGACAGGACTAGGGGCAATGGAGCAAAACTGGAAGTGGGTAGATTCAGATTGGATGTTAGGAAGAAGTTCTTCACCATTGTGGTAGCTTTAGGCAATGCCTTTAAAAATTAGCTGCACACCACAATCACGAGCATGGTGAGACAGGGAGGTGGTGGAAGCCTCATCCCTGGAGGTTTTTAAGGCCAGGCTGGATGTGGCTGTGAGCAACCTGATGTAGTGTGAGGTGTCCCTGCCCCTGGCAGGGGGGTAGGAACTAGATGATCCTTGAGGGCCCTTTCAACCCTGTCAATTCTGTGACATTGAAAGTGACTGGGGATTTTCAGAGTTTTGGGCAGTAGATTCTCTCCATACTGCACCCCAATAAGAATACCAACAGCAAAAAAAATGGGGCATTAATAACTAAGTTTAGTTTCCTCCCTTTTCAGGACAAAAATGTCTTGCCACTTTACAAAACAAAACACAAAGAGTAATTGGGCATTGGGATGTGCTGCCCAGGGAGGTTGTGGAGTCACCCTCCCTGGAGGTGTTAAAAAAAGGATTGGATGTGGCACTTGGAGCCATGGTTTAGTTGTCAGGAGGTGTTAGGTATTATTAGGTAATAGGTTGGAGTCGATGATCTCTGAGGTCTTCTCCAACCTGGTTCATTGTATATTTTCTATGATTGTGTAAACTATGTTTTTAGGAAGGAACTGATGGGTGGGATGAGTTTTCTTGGCCATTGTTTTCCCTCAAACTCCACAAGGTCCTATGGGACAAAGTGGAATTTGACAGCATTTTTTCTGTGTCTTGTAAGAAAGGTCTTTATTAAACAGATCACTACCTACAGGCTGTCCTGTAAGAAAGGTTCTTCATGATGCCTTTAGGTGAAGACATCTCTAACAGACATCAGACCTGAATGACCTGAATGTGGATGTCAAACACCACCATCTCACATGACTCCAAGCGTCAGGGTGAGGGCTGAGGTAGTAAGTCCATAGAATCATAGAATCAATCTGATTGCAAGAGACCTTCAAGATCAAGTCCAGCCAACCCAATACTGTAGGTCACCACTAAACTCAGCACCACAATGGCTTTTAAATCCCTCCAGGGATGGGGACCCCATCACTTCCCTGGACAGCTTGTTCAGGGCTTGGCAACCCTTTCTCTATGCTTGGGAACTTACTTTCACCCTTAGGGTACTGCATCCCAGGACATGCAGTACAGCAGTCCAAGTCTTTCCTTGCTTGAGTAACTCAGTGAACAGAAGGGGTGGGAGAAGGCTGCACGAGGGTCCTGACCTACCTCACACAAAGCCACGTTGGAGGTCTCAAGGGTGGCAGCTGCACTTTTTGAGGAAGAAGAGCGGGTTACAGACTTCAGGCTTCTGCCATCAGCTGCCACGCTGTTTGCATCAGTCAGACTGTCCAACGTCAGCCTCTGGGGCGAAAGCAAAGCAGGTGCAAGACAGTTACCACCTATGATGTGAACCTCCACTCAAGCTCTGCCTCAGGCCAAACATTTCACCTGTAGTAGGAACCTCCTAAAACTCCCAAATATTCCATCTCACCTCTCTGAAAACCTCTAAGGGGCTCATGAAGTCCACCTTGTTTAGTGCCTTGAAACACAACTGCAAGATTTGAGGTGATGGAAATGCCATGGCTCAGTGGAGACACCAGAGGAGACAGGTGGCTCTCAAAGCAAGGCACAGGGAAGCATCTCCTCTGGCAGATGCAAGAAGCCTGGACTGTGCTGATAACCTTGGCAAAGGGATTGGCCCACAGCAGTTGATATTGTTGGCATGGCCCTGGGCATTTCTCAGGCCTATGTCAAGTAATACTCCCTCAGCACCTCTCCAGCATGAGCAGGAGCCAGTAGAGGCCAAGAATGGTTCCCAGTAGGTAGTTTGGCTGCAGACACTTTATTTTAGAGGGCAAGAAGGTTTAGCTATATTGACATGAACTATGCTACACCACCCAGCCTCAAGAACAAAGACTAAGCCCTGGCTATCAGAATAAGCAGAACCAAGTGAACTATTTTATAGCATCATAACCTCTCTGAAACTGAACGGGCACCTGAGCCAAGACGCAAAAACACTCAGCGTGGAGGAAATCTTCTGATATGCAGGGGAAGATGAGGCATGGAGAAGTAAATGACCTTCCCAGACCATCATGCAAATGAAAATATCATGCAGCAAACCTATCTTGGAATGCCCCACCAGATTACTTTCATGAATGGAAGGACTGACCTTTTTATGTAGCTCTGGGTTGATGAAGATGAGGTCCTCCAAGGTTAGTATGATCTTGTTAGGTCCCCTGAAGAGCTGGCTGTTCAAGATGTTATGCCTGGGAGATTTGGAGAGCCACAGTTATCATTTTTAGGTATGCAACCAGTGTACCTCACCTTTAAGTCCCCCCCACATATGGCTTCCCCGCACTGGAGAGTAGAAGGCTCTGAGAAGACCTTATTGTGGCCTTCCACTATCAGAACAGGGCTACAAGAAAGCTGGGGAGGGACTTTTTAGGATGTGGGGTAGTGATAGGACTAGGGGGAATGGTACAAAACTAGAAATGGATAGATTCAGATTGGATATTAAGAAGTTCTTCACCATAAGGGTGATGAGACACTGGAAGAAGTTGCCCACGGAGGTAGTGGAGGTTTTTGAGGCCAGGCTGGATGGGATTCTGAGCAATTCTGATCTAGTGTGAGAAGTCCCTGGCCATGGCAAGGTAGTTGGAACTATATGATCCTTGAGGTCCCTGACAATTCTATGATTCTATAAGGAAAATGCAACATGTGGTGTGGCAGTAGGGATGGACATGGGTGAAAGAAGTAGACAAAACATGATGTCCTGACTTGCACTGAAATGTCCTGAGTCAAACAGCAAGGATTATCCAAACCTAAAACAACAAAAGCTGCAATTATCAAAAGTTCTCAGCACAAACAGACATTATAGAACCATGGAATCATAAAAATATTTGAGCTGGAAGAGACCTCACTACAAAAAGGACATTGAGCTGCTGAAACATGTCCAGATAAAAGCAACAAAGCTGAGGTCTTCTCAGGAGCAGCTGAGGGAAATGGGGTTGTTTAGCCTGGAGAAAAGGAGGCTGAGGGGAGACCTTCATGGTTTCTACAACTACCTTAAAGGAGGTTGTAATGGGGTGGTCTCTTAGAATCATAGAATCAATAAGGTTGGAAGAGACCTCAAATATCATCAAGTCCAACCTGTCACCCAACACCTCATGACTAGACCATGGCACCAAGTGCCACGTCCAATCCCCTCTTGAACACCTCCAGGGATGGTGACTCCACCACCTCCCTGGGCAGCACATTCCAATGGTGAATGACTCTCTCACTGAAGAACTTTCCCCTCACTTCCAGCCTAAACATCCCCTGGTGCAGCTTGAGACTGTGTCCTCTTGTTCTGGTGCTGGTCTCCTGGGAGAAGAGACCAGCCCCCTCCTGGCTACAACCACCCTTCAGGTAGTTGTAGAGAGCAATAAGGTCTCCCCTGAGCTTCCTCTTCTCCAGGCTAAACAACCCCAGCTCCCTCAGCCTCTCCTCACAGGGCTGTGCTCAAGGCCTCTCCCCAGCCTTGTTGCCCTTCTCTGGACACATTCAAGTGTCTCAATGTCCTTCTTAAACTGAGGGGCCAGAGCTGGATGCAGTACTCAAGGTGTGGCCTAACCAGTGCTGAGTACAGGGGCACAATGACTTCCCTGCTCCTATTCTTGATGCAGTCCAGGATGCCATTGGCCTTCTTGGCCACCTGGGCACACTGCTGGCTCATGTTTAGGTGGCTGTCAATTAGTACCCCCAGGTCCCTTTCTTCCTGGCTGCTCTCCAGCCACTCCAACCCCAACCTTTCTTAGGGTCTGGAACAGAACCATGGGTAAATTATAAAAGCTCCCCAGGACACGAGTCACCATCAAAATGTGCTGGGTGGCTCTCTATATCATAGCCTGATGCAGCATGAAGCACACAGTGAGCTGAGGTCCCATCCCTGGAGATATTCAAGGCCAGGCTAAGCAGGGCTCTGGTCATCCTGATCTAGTGGAGATGTGTCCTCCCCCCCTGCCAAGGGGTTTGGTCTAGATGACCTTTGGAGGTCACTTCCAACCTAAATCATTCTATGATTCTACTCCCCCTTGTAATGACTGCAAGCTCCTACAGAGGGAAAAGATACAGGGTGGGTGAGAAGTTTGGCATGCATGGAGGTCTTGGATGCAGTAATGCTGAACCGCTGCTGTTCCTCTTGCTCAGGAATAATTAGATCAAGTCGATGACTGTGCTGATTCAGATCTACTTCTTCCAGGACCTGAGCCAGATGGGATGTCTGTCATGCACTGTGTAATGCAGGACAAATGTGCTTCTGGCATCTCCACAGGATGCTGCTGCCTGTGTTTGCAAAGACTGACTCTCTGCACTCCTTGATAGACTACCAGATTTGCAGAATTGCCACAGGCAAGAGAAAATTCAGTCATCTGACCAGCAAAGACACCTGCAACCCCCTATTTGCCCAACTGCTCTTGAAGAATAGAATAGAATAGAATAGAATAGAATAGAATAGAATAGAATAGAATAGAATAGAATAGAATAGAATAGAACAGGTTGGAAGAGACCTTCAAGATCATCGTGTCCAACCTATCATCCAACACCACCTAATCAACTAAACCATGGCACCAAGCACCCCATCAAGTCTCCTCCTGAACACCTCCAATAATGGTGACTCCTCCCTGGGCAGCCCATTCCAATGGGCAATCACTCTCCCTGTGTAGAACTTCTTCCTAACATCCAGCCTAATCCTCCCCTGGTGCAGCCTGAGACTGTGTCCTCTTGTTCTGGTGCTTGCTGCCTGGGAGAAGAGACCAACCTCTGCCTGGCTACAACCTCCCTTCAGGTAGTTGTAGAGGGCAGTAAGTTCACCCCTGAGCCTCCTCTTCTCCAGGCTAAGCAACCCCAGCTCCCTCAGCCTCTCCTCATAGGGCTTGTGTTCCAAACCCCTCACCAACTTTGTTGCCCTTCTCTGGACACCTTCCAGCAAGTCAACATCCTTCCTAAACTGAGGGGCCCAGAACTGGACACAGCACTCAAGGTGTGGCCTAACCAGTGCAGTGTACAGGGGCAGAATGACCTCCCTGCTCCTGCTGGCCACACTGTTCCTGATGCAGGCCAGGATGCCATTGGCCTCTTGGCTGCCTGGGCAAACTGCAGACTCATGTTCAGCCTACCATCAACCAGTACCCCCAGTCCCTCTCTGCCTGGCTGCTCTCCAGCCACTCTGACCCCAGCCTGTAGCACTGCCTGGGGTTGCTGTGGCCAATGTGCAGAACCCGGCACTTGGATGTGTTCAATCTCCTGCCCTTGCACTCTGCCCATCTGTCCAGCCTGTCAAGGTCCCTCTGCAAAGCCTCTCTGCCCTCCAGCAGATCAACTCCTGCCCCCAGCTTGGTGTCTTCTGCAAATTTACTGCTGATGGACTCAATGTCCTCATCCAGATCATCAATCAATATGCAAGGCAGAAGAGACCCCAGCGAGAAATTAAATGGTGCACTGCCAAGGACTACATGTTTACAGAATCATAGAATAGCTTGGCTGGAAGGGATCTTTAATGGTCATATAGTCCAACATCTCTGCATTGAGCAGGGATAACTGCAACTAGATCAGGTTGCTCAGAGCCCCAGAAAACCTGACCTTCAGTGTTTCCAGGGATGGGACATCTATTACATCTCTGGGCAACCTCAGCCAGTGTTTCACCACTCTCATTGTAAAATATTTCTTCTTTATATCTGGTGTTCATCTCCCCTCTTCTAGTTTAAAGCTATCACTCCTTGTTCTGTAACAACAGGCCTTTATAAGAATTCTCTCCCCAACTATTTTGCAAGCCCTCTTGAACTACTGAAAGGCCACAACAAGGTTCTTCCCACAGCCTTCTGTACTTCAGCCTGTCCTCACAGCAGAGGGCTTCCAGCCCTCCCATTATTATTGTGGCCTACCCTGAACCTGATCCAACAGGTCCATATCTCTCTTGTGTTGAGGATGCCCCACACACCAGGTCCACACTCTGCTTGAATACCTCCAGGGGTGATGACTCTACCACTGCCCTGGGCAGACCATTCCAATGTTTGATAGCCCTTTCAGGGAAGAAGTATTTCCTAATATCTAGCCTAAACCTTCCCTTGATGCTGTGCATCTGCTTCAGGTGACCCTGCTTTAGCAGAGGGGTTGGACTAGATGATCCCCACAAGTTCCTTCCATCCCCTACCATTCAGCACTAAACCTGTTCCTAAGCACCAGGTCCACACCGCTTGAACACCCCAGGGATAGTAACTCCACCATTGCCCTGGGCAGATCATTCTGATGTCCACTACAATTTCAGCTGCATTTTAGAAGAGCATGGCTAACTTTGTGGAGTTCAGAAGGAGGGATGATCACCTGTGATGATGTTTTATAATCTAATTGGAGGCTACAAAGGACTAATGGAGGTTTCTTAAGATGCTGAGGGTCCTGGAGCACCTCTCTGAAGAGGAAAGGTTGAGAGACCTGGGGCTGTTTAGCTTGGAGAACAGAAGACTGAGAGGGCATCTTCTCAATGCTTATCAATATCTAAAGGGCAGGTGTCAATAGGATGGAGCCAGTGGTGTCCAGTGATAGTACAAGAGGCACAAACTGGAACTCAGGAGGTTCCATGTGGACATAAAGAACAACTTTTCTCCTGTAAGAGTGCCAGAGCCCTGCACCAGGATACCCAGAGAGGTTGTGGATTCTCCTTCTCTGACGATATTCCAAACCTGCATGGATATCCTCCTTCTCTTGGTGACCCTCCTTTAGCAGGGGGGTTGGACAAGATGATCTTCAGAGGTCCCTTCCAACCCCTACAATGCTGTGAGGTGGGGGTTGGTCTCTTCTGTCTAGTATCATGTGATAGGACAAGAGGAAATAGCCTGAAAAATGTGCCAAGGGACATTTTGGTTTTGGTTATTAGGAAACATTTCTTTACAGAAAGAGTGGTCAGGCATTGGAAGAGGTTGCCTAGGGAGGTGGTGGTGCCACTGTCTCTGGAGGTGTTCAGGTGTAGATGTGGGAGTTCAGGACACAGTTTAATGGCCATGGTGGTGTTAGACTGATGGTTGGAGGTCTTTTCCAACTAGAGCAATTCTATGATTTCATAACTGCCTTGTTGCAACCCACCCAACCCAGCTTCATCCAAAAACCTCATCACTGATGTACTTTTCACCATGTTTGGTCAATCATATCCTCTCCCCCAACCGTGGAAGGAAGCACCTCTCTGTTGAAAGCAAAATACACAGAGTAGGGTGAATCATAATTAAGACCACTGAGCAGATCCCTGGCCATGCAAAGACCAGAGCTCCCACAGTTTAAATCAGAACATGCTGTGGTTTAAATTCAGTTCCAGACAAGCCCTTCCCAACATAAATCACGGTCTGAGTCATGCTAGACTGTGTTGTTTTGTTTTTTCTTTTCTTTTCTTTCTTTCCCTCCTTGCAGATGGTCAAACCTCTTTACTCATGCCTGAGCCTTCCCAAGCACAGTCTGGGACTTGTGGAACAGTTTACAAGTGGAGTAGGCAGAAAGATTGTCTTTTATTTACGTCACTGTTGAGGCTGGAGGGCAAGGTCTTTAAAGTGTGGATGGATCAAGGGAACCTCCTCAGTGGCTGAGGTATCAGAAGCAGCTGTGTGTTATAAGCAGGGAAAACACTGGGGTTGTCTCTTGCTGGGTGGCCTTATAACATCTGGGTTTAGAGGGATGAATCAGGAGTAGAGGGAAACCAAGTTTTGGGATGAGGTGATAGGCAGAGCTGGACGATCCAGGAACTCTGCTCTGCTGAACTCTTTGCTGTGGTGCCTTCTGATTTCAGTCTAATTTGACTCTGATTTCGGTGATGCACCATGAAGATAACAATAATGGCAGACATTGTCCCAGGGACCAGTTTGGACCAGGTTACCTTGTGTTATGGCCATATTGTCCTTGCCATGGCTCCTAGACCATGCAGTCCATGCTGCCTCAATTCCACCTTGGATGTAGGGCTGGAATTCAAGTGTGGTTCATGCAGTTGTTGGAAATTGTTACTTCCCCAGCAGACTGCTTCATTTGCTCCAAAGATCCCATGGCCAGACTAATCCCACGGTCAGGGAAATGGACTCCAGCTCAAAGCAGGGCGTGAATCAGCTTGGTAATGAAGAAATACCCCAACTGATTGCTCCAAACCATCTCCAGAGATCATAGAATCATAGAATGCCTTGAGTTGGAAGAGAGCTTAAAGATCATCTAGTTCCAACTCCTCTGTCATGGCAGGGACACTTCCCACTAGACCAAGTTCCTCAAAACCTCATCCAGCCTGATCTTAAACACTTCCAGAAATGTGTTCTCTCTTTCTCTTTAGCACACAGAGAAAGTCAAGAGGGTCAGCCTAGGTGCATCATGGAACATATTAGGACAGAAACTCAGGAAAGAAAGGTCTGGAATGAAAATAAAAGAAAAATACATACAATGTGGTAGCCTGCTCAGACTCCTCCAGCATGTTCCTGAAGTAATCTCCTGTGTTTGGTTTGCACAGTTAGTATTTCTAAAGCGATAGTCACCTTCCTAATGCTGCAGAGCCATCAGCCAGGTAATCCTTCCAGCAAAAGCCTGCAATGCTCTTCTATACCTGGAGTGGATTAAGGGTAAGATGGCTCCTCCTGAGACTGCAGAACCAGAGCTGCAGTGCTCAAGCCACTGTCACATAATAATATCACTTAATAATGAAGAGATGGGTGTCTGGAGGTCAAAGACCATAGCTATGTGTTCACGGAAATATAGAATGGTTTCGGTTGGAAAGGATAATAAAGATCAGCAGGTTCCAACCCCTTTGCCATGGGCAAGGACACCTTCCACTAGGTCAGATTCTCAAAGCCCATCCAACCTGGCCTTGAGCACTTCCAGGGATGGGACATCCATGACTTCTCTGGGCAGCCTTTTCCAGTGTCTCACTATCCCCACAGTAGAGAATTTATCTAATCCAAGTCTATCCTCCTTCAGTTTCAAACCATGACTCCTTGTCCTGTCACTATGATGATCTTGAAGGTCTCTTCCAACCTGGTCTATTCTATTCTATTCTATTCTATTCTATTCTATTCTATTCTATTCTATTCTATTCTATTCTATTCTATCCTGTTCTGTTCTATTCTATCCTGTTCTATTCTATTCTATTCTATTCTATTCTATTCTATTCTATTCTATTCTATTCTATTCTATCCTATCCTATTCTATTCTATTCTATTCTATTCTCTCTGATAAAGAATCATAGAATTGTTAGGGTTGGAAGGAACTCAGAGATCAGCTAGTTCAGCCCTCCCCCTGCCATGGGCAGGGACACCTCACACTAGAGCAGGCTGGACAAAGCCACATCCAACCTGGCTTTAAAAACATCCATGGATGAGGTTTCTACCACCTCCCTGGGCAACCTGTTCCAGTGTCTCACCACCCTTACAGTGAAGAACTTCTTCCTAACATCCAATCTAAATCTATCCATTTCTAATTTTGCTCCACTCCCCCTAGTCTTATCACTCCCTGACACCCTAAAGAGTCCCTCCCCAGCTTTCTTGTAGGCCCCTCTAGAACACCTTTAGGTACCAGAAGACTACAATAATGTCTCACTGGAGCCTTCTCTTCCCCAGGCTGAACAACCCCAACTCTCTCATCCTGTCCTCATAAAAGAGGTGTCCCAGCTCCCTTTATTCACATGGTTCAAACTGCTGGGTAAAATGCAAATCTCCCACATCAGGTAAAAATGGCATCAGATCAAATCCATCCTGCAGTTCTCACCTGATAAGAGCAGCCAGGCCCACAAGAAAAAGCACCAGGGCAAATATCATCATTACTCCCAACATTATGACTGCAGGCTCAATCCCTGTGCAAAGAGGGGAAGAAGCATCAATGAATTAGAAAATCCCTTTGATTCAGGCAATCATATGGAAAGTATCAAACCATTAGGCTACAGAGGCAAATATTCAGCCAGGAGAATGCTAGGGGACAATTTTGAGGCCATGCTAATTTCTGCATACCAAATGCTTACTGACTTTATTTTCATGAGACTGAAACTAATTATTTAATTCCATGCATATTTTATATTTTTTTTCCTATACCAGACATAAAGCCTTGGATCAGTGGGAAAAAAATAGTTTTTATTCAAGGAGATAAAGACTGGACTCCCAGGGAAGAATTACATTTCAGAGGCACCTTCTTCAAAGGTCATAGCTTTGGAGAAGTTGATCTTCTTCTCTCCAGGAGCTGCAATGCTGAGAAATCTTTGTCATGTGGTATCAAACTGATGGCCAGTGTGAGTGACCAGCCCAGCTGGGATCTTGCATTCCCTGCTAAACAGCCTGATGTTGAAAAGAGCAGGGGAGAAGGAGGAGGAGGTTGTTGATGTTTTTCTCTATGGGCCAACCTACAGGAAGGGATATCTCCAGCTACTTTACTCACCAGTGTCTTTGCTAGAGAGCTAAGGAAAGCTGGCATGAGTGGATGAGCTAAATTCCAGTATGAACTGGTTGTTGTCACTGTCTCTTCTGGATTTTTCCTTTTTTTCCTATTCTGTCTGGATTCAGACATAGAATCATAGAATTGTTAGGGTTGGAAGGGACCTCAACCAAGTACCAAGTCCCCTGCCATGGGCACATCCTTAAATACAACCAAGCTTGGAGAAGTTTGAGTTGATAGAAGGTTCATAACTCTGTCACACTTGGACCTAAACCACAGGCCTTGCTGCAAGCACTGAAACCTTCCCAGTGAAAGCTGCAGTCATTTTCAATGGTTTTCTTTGTAGGAAAAGACAGAGTGTTTTAGCTCAGATTTTCATGCTGGAGTTGAATTTTCTTTCTGCTTCAACACAAGGACCCAAACCCTGATTATCCTCACACTTACACAAGAATAGGTTATTAGTTGTGGATGCTCATCCCTGAAAGTGTTCAAGGCCAGGCTGGATGGAGCTCTGAGCCAACTGGTCTAGTGGGGGGTTGGACTGCATGGAGTGGTTGGACTAGATAACTTTGAAAGGTCCTTTACAACCCAAAATATTCTATGATTCTAGTGAAAGATGATCTTCAAGGGTCCCTTCCAACCCAAAATGCTACACCTTGAGCATTGTGTCCAGTTTTGGGCACCTCAATACAAGAGAGATGTGGAGGTGCTGGAGCCAGTGCAGAGGAGGGCAGCATAGCTGGGGAAGGGCCTGGAGAACAAATCTGATGGGGAGCGACTGAGGGATCTGGGGATGGTTAGTTTGGAGAAGAGGAGGCTGAGGGGAGACCTCATTGTTGTCGACAGCTACCTGAAAGAACATAGTGGAGAAGCTGCTGCTGGTCTCTTCTCACAGGTAATTGGTGACAGAACAAGAGGGAACGGCCTCAAGCTGTGACTGGGTAGGTTTAGACTGGACAGTAGGAAAAGTTTTTTTCCCAGCAAGAGTGGTCAGGCACTGGAATGTGCTGGGCAGGGAGGTGGTTGAGTCCCCAGCCCTGGATATGTTTCAAGGTGGTTTGGATGTGGTGCTTGGGAATATGGTTTAGGGGTGAACCTTGTGGAGTAGGGTTCTGGGTTGGCCTTGGTGATCCTGAGGGCCTTTTTTTCCAGCCTGAATGTTTCTGTGATTCTGTGACCTTCAAGGGTCCCTTGCAAACCAAGTGTTTCTATGATTTTAGTGAAAGATGACCTAGAAGGATACCTTCCAACACAAAATGTTCTGCAATATTGTGGTGGGTTAACACCCTTTCTGAAAACGAAGATGGGAGGGCTTGTGAGTGCTTTGCCTTCCCTGCAGGGCATTTTCCCGCTGAGAAACTGAGTCTGTTCCATTCCCCCCACCCTGTCCAGCTAGGGTATAAAAAGAAAGGCATTGGGGTTCATTAGCTCTCTTTTTGGCTCCTGCTTCTCCTGGATGAGAGCTACTGCAGCTGCCCTCCTGCTCCTCTGCCATGTGGTTGGACCTGATCCTTCTCCCTGCTGCCTCTGTGCCTCTTCAGAGAGAGACTGGTTTTGTATTCTTCTTCTTTGTCCCCCTCCCATCCATCCCTGTTCCTTGCCCTCGTGAACCTTACCCGTTATTGAGATATATATTTTTTTTCTTTTGTTTTGGTTTTGTTTAAAGAAAAACTGTTTACCTCTCTACTTCCAAGCTGACTCCAAATTATTGTTTGGTGGATTTGCTCCTTTCCCTTTTTTTTTTCCCTCTCTGTTGGGAAGGAGGAGGGGGGAACAGGGGAGAGATTCTCAGCCTTGCCCCCATCTGAGCTCTTAACTCCCAGTTAAGGCTCAAACCATCAGAAATATTAATGAAAGAT
This sequence comes from Colaptes auratus, assembly GCA_015227895.2. Classification (NCBI taxonomy): domain Eukaryota; kingdom Metazoa; phylum Chordata; class Aves; order Piciformes; family Picidae; genus Colaptes; species Colaptes auratus. The sequence continues at coordinate 35,521,834 of CM037631.1, forward strand.
GACCTTCCAGGGTCCCTTCCAACCCAAAACATTCTATGGTTCTATGTTTAGAAGAAGGGACAAAAATGGAGAAAAAGAGATGACTGTGGGGATATTGGTAATACATAAGCATGTTGTCCATTTTTCCAGCCAACCCCTGTGCCTGATCATCACAATCAGTAGTAGCTTCTTCTTAACCCCTATTCCTAATTTTTATCCTGCATGAGTGTATTTTCTGCCTGCATGTGATATTTGTAGACTTCAATCTAACCAACAGGTAAGATGAGAAGACCTTGAGCTTGCAACCCATGAGAGACTACAAGTCTAGAGACCTGCAGCTGTAGAGACCAAAGGGTTGGAAAAATGGCTATGAGGGAATCATAGGTTTGGACCATCTACCAGAAGATGCATTTGTGTGTCTGCTGGAGCTGGGGTGGTGAGATCTGATACCAGCTTGGAAGGTGATTAAGTGCTGCATAAGAACAGGATCAGGAGTTTTGGGCTCCCCAGTTCAAGAGAGATAAGGAAGTACTGAAGGGAGTCCAGCAGAGGCTATGAAGATGCTGAGGGAACTGGAGCATCTCTCTGAAGAGGAAAGTCTGAAAGACTTGGGGCTGTTTAGCCTGGAGAAGACCAAGAACATATCTTCTCAATGCTTATCAATAGCTAAAGGGCAGTCAAGAGGATGAGGCCAGACCCTGTTCAGTGATGCCCAGTGGTGCCCAGTGACAGGACAAAAGTCAACAGTCGTTTGAAAGTGCTGGAACCCTGGATCAGGCTGCCCAGAGAGGTGTGGAGTCTCCTTCTCTGGAGAGATTCCAAAATTGCCTGGACACAATCCTGTGAAACCTGCTCTGCTTTAGAAGAGAGGCTGGACTAGATGATGCTCAGAGGTGCCTTCCAACCCCTACCATTCTGTGATTGTGGCATCAAACCATATGTTGGCAATACTGGCTATGGGTAATGGTGCCTGCAACCACATTGGTCTCCAGTGTGTGTTACACTGCTTGTGACTGGTTATGTGTGCGGCGTGTATCTGTTCATGTTCTGGGAGCACCTGCTGGTAGACCTGGGGTCAGGAACAACATCAGCCTGGCAGCCCTCTCCCTGGAGGTGTTCAAGGCCTGTTTGAGCAACCTGATTGAGCAGCCTGATCTAGTGGACGGTGTCCTTGCCCATGGCAGGGGGGTTGGAACTAGATTATCTTCATGGTCTCTACCAGCCCAAACCACTCTGTGAAACTATGAGCTTCACATCCCATCTGCCCTCTCAACCCCAACTCTATACATTGCATGGGTTTAATTCTGGTAATAAACTCCAGGCTCTAAAACATCAGTCATAACAATAAATTACCACTTTCCTGACAAATGCCTGCAGCTTTATGCTTTTGCAAAGGTGAGAACATAAAACCTGATCTTTCTAAAAATCAGGGAGATTTTTCCATAGCCTGCACTGGGATGCTAAATTGCTGCACTGCTCCTAGTAGCAGTGTGAAATTAGATCTATGGTAGCATTATATTTGTCTCTTCTATAGTTTGCTAGCTGCTGTAAGATCAATACATCTCCAATTTCCATGGAGAGACACTGATTTAAACCAGCTATGGCAGAGCCAAGGGGTATGTTTTTCTCAGCTGCTGCATGAAATATTCTGTAGATGTGGTTAATTTTGTCTGTTTAAGTCATATCCTGGAGCAGTAGGAGTAAATGCTTACCATTGTAAGTAAATATGTCAAGTGGAGGCTAAATATCTTACCCTGAGATTTTTGGTTTCCCTGAGGGCATTAAATTGCACCACAAATGCCTCAAATTAAAAATAATAAATACAACCAGTGCTTGGTCTTGCAAATCCAGGAAGCAACAGAGATATCTCTGCCTCTAAGTCCTTAATTCACCACCTCTGTGGTCTACAGCAACTCCAATTATTTTTGAGCAATGATGATCATCTTTTCCTGATGAGGTGAGCTCAGATGATCCTTAAAGCTGCACAGCTACCTGGGTAAAGAAGCTGGAGTAAACCAGGAGAGGGGATGAGAGTATGTGCTGTAGGGCTGCAATCTTAGGCTGTCTTCAATGCAAATCCTCTTAATGCCCTGCCCTCTCAGAAAGACACAGCGCTGGCTCAAGCCTCTAGCATGTATTGATTGCTATCAGAATAGCCAGATCTTAGAATCATAGAATTGATTTGGTTGCAAAAAGACTCCCAAGACCATCAAGTCCTCACCTGGAATATTACATATGGAGGTGGTCAGAAGGAGACTTGATAGGGTGCTTGGTTGCATTGTTTAGTTGATTAGGTATTGTTAGATGATAGGTTGGATGTGATGATCTTGAAGGTCTCTCCCAACCTGGTCCTATTCTACTCTATTCTATTCTATTCTATTCTATTCTATTCTATTCTATTCTATTCTATTCTATTCTATTCTACATCCAGTTCTGGGCTCTCCAGTTCAAGAGGGACAAGGATCTCATGGAGAGAGTCCAACAGAGGCTGCAAGGATGATTAAGGGACTGGAGCACTGCCTTATGAGGAGAGGCTAAGAGCCCTCGGGCTGTTTAGTCTGGAGAAGAGAAAACTGAGAGGGGACATAATAAATGTCTATAAATATCTGAGGGTTGAGGGTCAAGAGGAAGGAAGGGAGAGCCTCTTCTTACTTGTGCCCTGTGATAGGACAAGGGGCAATGGATGTGAACTGCAGCACAGGAAGTTCCACCTCAACATGAGGAAGAACTTCTTTATCAGAGTCACGGAGCACTGGGACAGGCTCCCCAGAGAGGTTGAGGAGTCTCTGCAGACATTGAAGCCCCATCTGCATGCATTCCTCTGTGACCTGGGCTAGATTCTATGGTCCTGCTATGGCAGGGGGTTGGACTCAATGATCTTCAGAGGTCCCTTCCAACCCCTAACATCCTGTGATCCTGTGATCCTGACACCACCATGGTCATTAAACCATGCTTTAAAGTGCCATGTTCACATCTTTTTCACCTCCAGGAACAGTGAATCCACCAACTGCTCAGGCAACCTATTCCAATGTTGACTGTTAGATCTGGAAAACTCCTTCCAGCACAAACCAATGGCAATAGTCTTATTGCCCTAACAAGCAATAAGGTCTTGTGAAGTACTGCATCCAGGTCTGGAGCCCTCAATATTGGAAGGATGTGGCCCTGACGGAGCAGGTCCAGAGAAGGGTGACAAAAATGATCAGGGGGTTGGAGCAGCTCTGCTAGGAGGACAGGCTGAAGGAGCTGGGGGTGTTCAGCCTGGAGAAGAGAAGGCTCTGGGGAGATCTGATAGCAGCCTTCCAGTACCTGAAGGGGGCTACAAGCAGGCCTGTGGTGATAGGTCGAGGGGCAATGGCTTAAAACTAGAGAAGAGCAGATTTAGATTGGATGTTAGGAACAGGTTCTTTACTATGAGGGTGGTGGAACACTGGAACATATTGCCTAGGGAGGTGGTTGAGGTCCCATCCCTGGAGGCTTGACAAGGCTTGACAGGGCTCTGGGCAACCTGATCTAGTTGAGGATTTCCCTGCTGACTGCAGAGGGGATTGGACTAGATGACCTTTGGAGGTCCCTTCCAACACAGACCATTCTCTGATTCTATGATTCTATCTCTCTTTACAGCTCCCTGAAAGGAGGCTGTAGTGAAGTAGGGGTTGATCTTTTCTCCCAGGTATCAAGTAATAGAAGGAAAGGAAATGGCCTCAAGTTGTGCCAGGGGAGATTTAGATTGGATATTAGGGAAAAAAAAACAAACCACAAAACCACAAAACTAAACATTTACTTAAAGGGTGTTCAGGCATCAGAAAAGGCTGCCTCAGGAAGTGGTGGGCGATTATAAAATCATAGAATGAGACAGGGTTGGAAGGGACCACAAGGATCATCTAGTTCCAACCCCTCTGCCATGGGCAGGGACACCCCACACTAGATCAAGCTGGCCAGAGCCCCAGCCAGCCTGGCCTTAAACACCTCCAGGGATGGGGCCTCAACCACCTCCCTGGACAACCCATTCCAAGGCTTCACCACTCTCATGGTGAAGAACTTCCTCCTCACGTCCAGCCTGAATCTCCCCACCTCCAGCTTCATTCCATTCCCCCTAGTCCTATCACTCCCTGATAGCCTAATGTTCAAAGAACATGTTGCTGTGGCACTTCAGCACATAGTTTAATGGCCATGGTGGGGGTTGGGTTGATGATTGGACTTGACGATCTTAGAGGTCTTTTCCAACCCTAATAATTCTATGATTCTATAAACAGTGTGATCTCTTTATAGGATTCCCATTACAAGCAATGATGATGACTGGTCATATTTTATATGAATTTTTTGTTTTTAGGGTTTTCTCTTAGGGATGCTCTCCCCTGGAGTAAGAGAAAGGAAGAGACAAATAAGAAGCATGGACACAATGCCATTTGACCCTGTTTCCTTTTTTTTTTTAACTTTCTTACCTCCATTGCAGAGAACATCTGCATCAAACCAGCAGCTGGAGTCTGGCTTGGGTGGAGCTCCACTGGGAAAGTGGATGGCCCAGTCTAAGGACTTCACAGAGTCTGAAGACATGTCCAGCAAGTGGGTTGGGAAGAGCTGGTTCCCACGACCATCTGTGTCCAGTATCACATAGTTGCTCATCCTCTTCCCACAGTTGTCTGTCTGTATCCAGTTATTAAACCCAGGGAAACTGAAGTTTTTTGTGTGCTCAGCTATGTTAAATCCTGAGACTCTGGCTCCATTCCTCCGAGCACTGTCTATGGCCATTGCCATGAAGTAAATGGCATCATATATTGTGCCAAAGAGTGGAGAAACCTAAAAACAGAGGAGAAATTGTGGTCAGGACATGCTGCTGCCAACCTCGAGTTGGAGATCAGAATCACAGAAGCATTCAGGTTGGAAAAGACCCTCAGGATCACCAAGTCCAACTCAGAACCCTACTCTGCAAGGTTCACCCCTAAACCATATCCCCAAGCACCACATTCAAACCACCTTCATACACATCCATGGCTGGTGACTCAAGCACCTCCCTGCCCAGCACATTCCAGTGCCTGACCACTCTTTCTGTGAAATTTTTTTTCCTAATGGCCCGTTGTGCTAGGTTAAGCCCAGCCCAGGAGGTGGGTGGGCTGAGAAGAACCTAGCCTCAGGTGGACAAAGAAACATAACCAAGGTGGGCAGAGAGACATAACCCCCCTAGCAGGGGAAGGGGTCCCTGGGTCAAAGTCTATTCCACTCCCACTTCCTGTCCTCAATCCTATTTAAAAGGAAGCCATTCCCTGCCTCACTCTCTTCTCTTGCGCTGGCCTCTCTGACATGCTGCTCTTGTTACCACATGGTGGGGCTTGTTCCATGCTATTCCAGACTCCTAAGGCACTGCATATAAGGAGAATCCATCTTGCATCCAGAGAATCCTTTGCCAGATGTGACTGGTTTTGCATATATTTTTATTTGCCCTTTCCCCTTATACCTTTGCAGCTTTCCTTTTATTCAAATACCTTTTATACTTTGTTAAATTTACCTTTTTACTTCCAAATTGATTCAAGCCTGTTTCTTTTGTAATTTTACCTCTCTTTTCTCCTTCTGCCTAATTTGCTTTTTCCCTACTGGGAACAAAGGGGAGAGGGGAGGCTACCTAAATCTGTTACAGTTTGGGCCTTTGGGCTAGCAGGAAGGCTTAAACCATAACACTACTGTAAACCTACACAGTGGCAGCTTGAGGCCATTCCCTCTTGTTCTATCACTAATTACCTGTGAGAAGAGACCAGCAGCAGCCTCTCCACAACATCCTTTCAGCTAGTTGTAGACACAAATGAGGTCTCCTCTCAGCCTCTTCTTTTTCAAGTTAAACAGCCCCAGCTGTGACAAAAATGTCTCACTGGCTAGGCTGTAAACTCAAGAACTGAGACAGTTGAGCACCAAGCCTCAGTGAGTAATGGGTTTGAATAACAGGCTGAAGGCTGTTCTGGATCACTCAATATGTGTGGAACTTTGAATATCTTTCTTGTCTAATGGATGCTACCCAAAATAAAATTTCAAACTCTTTATAAGACCATGTAAAATTGTATCATCACAGGAAGAGCCAAGTCCCTGAGCCTGATGCTCAGCTGGCATTTTATCACAACCTGCCTCAGAGCACTCCACTAAAACAGCTTCCACAAACAGAAGATCAAAGGCAGAGACTTGTGTCTCTACCCAGGTAGGAAAAGTGTCATGCCCAAAGGATCTACCCTGTCAGTCACAACATTCTATGTTCCTAGGATGTAAAAATCACAAGGCAGTGCCACAGCAAACTCATTCTCTGGGTATCAGAGCCTTTTCTCCTTGCATTTCTCCCTTCCATGCCAGAGTTGTTTTAGGAACCCATCACAGACTTCAAAGAATTTCAGGGGTTGGAAGGGACCTCCAGAAATCCTCAAGACCAACACCCCTACCAAAGTAGGATCAGCTAAGGCAGATCTCAAAGGAACCCATCCAGAAAGACTTTCCCCCTCCCCTAATTCCACACATGGTGGCTTTTGCAATCACATGGTCATCCACAGCGGGTAGATGAAGAGAGATTATAGCCATAGACTTGTGATAAAATGAGAAGTGTAGTTGGGAGCCATAGAACTTGACATATGTGGTGGGATTCATTGAGGTTTAGGCTGGATGTTAGGAAAAAATTCTCCATAGAAAGAGAGATTGACCATTGGAATGTGCTGCCCAGGGAGGTGGTGGAGTCACCATCACTGGAGGTGTTTAAAAAGAGATTGGATGAAGCACTTAGTGCCATGGCTTAGTAGATTAATGGCCATGGTGGTCTTAGGTTGACAGCTGGACTTGATGATCTTAGAGGTCCTTTCCAACCAAAACAATTCTGTGATATTTTATGATATCAGAAATAGACACCTACAATGAAGAATCCTACACTCAATGTAGTTACCCTGGGCTCTTTTTATAATGAAGAGGAAGAAATCCCATTGGAATGGGCTGCCCGTGGAGGTGGTTGAGTCACCTTCATTGGAGGTGTTCAAGAAGAGGCTTGATGGGGTGCTTGGTGCCACGGTTTAGTTGTTTAGTTGTTTAGGTGGGTTGTATTGTATTGTATTGTTGTATTGTATTGTTGTATTGTATTGTATTGTATTTAGGTGGGTTGGATTGGTTGATGGGTTGGACGCGATGATCTTGAAGGTCTCTTCCAACCTGGTGGTGTATTGTATTGTATTGTATTGTATTGTATTGTATTGTATTGTAAATGAATGCTTTTAAGGCATGACTTATGTCCTAAAGCAGACACACATGTAGATCTGATGAACCATGCCTTAAAAGCACTTGCATGTTTGTGCAAGATCATGGGTAGATTTGAGGGTTGGCTCAGCTGAATCCTGCATCTCGTCACCAATATAATGTAATAATTGTCATGGACGCATTCCTGTGTGATCTGCTCTAGGTGATCCTGCTCTGGCAGGGGGGTTGGACTGGATGATCTTTCAAGGTCCCTTACAGCCCCTAACATTCTGTCATTCTGTGAATACAACAAATTCCCCAGTTCTTCTTGTAGGCAATAACTGAATTTTGTTATAGGCTTCTGGTGACATTTGGATAATTGAGCTGATAAAGAATAACTTTGACTATAGTGCCAGGAAGAAGAAGGCAGCAATGATCCTGAGCGTTTTGCTGCAGAAGCATCCACTATTTCATTTTTCTGTTGCATCCCCACAAATTCTCAGGCATGTGGACACCTTATTTTGGTGTCTTACAAACTCTATGGACTTTATTCACCTTAGGAGAAAACTCTTAACTTGGGTCTACAGCATTTAGAGCACAGAAGGTTCCACCTCAACACGAGGAGACACTTCTCTATGGTGAGGGTGACAGAGTACTGGAAAAGGCTGCCCAGAGAGGTTGTGGAGTCTCCTTCACTGGAGAGAGTCCAAATCTGCCTGGATGTGTTCCTGAGTCACCTGTCCTAGGTGATCCTACCTTGGCAAGGGGGTTGGACTTGATCTCTGGAGGTCCCTTCCAAGCCCTAACATTCTGTGATGGCAAACAAAATCCAGGAGCCCCAGAAACAAGTCTTGAATTTGCAGTGTAGTCCTTCAGTTCAACCAACTGTGTTCGACTGCCAGACATCCAGGAGGAATAGTGTTTATTTCCAGAGGAATGTAGACCACATCTAACTTTCACCATGTTTTTCTCAAAACAAAAGCACACAATCTAGGTTGACTCTCCCCTGTACTTTATTACTATTGCTTGTCCCATATCTCCTGTTTCCAGGTCCCAGAAAAGCCCAAGAGAAAGAATATTTACCTGGGTTGCTTCCAAATCCCTGATTATTTCACCACTTTCTTTGGCTTCCCTGAATGCATGGTAGAAAGTCCTTTCTGCAGACTCCAGTGTGATAGTCAGCACAGCATCATAAGCTTCCTGGAGCTTGGTGTCATTATCAAAGATGTTGAATGAGATGTTTTGGTAAGGAAGGCTGTACAGCAAAGTGTCATATGGAATGAAGACATATCTTCCATCTGCTAGTCCCATTTCCAGAGCTTTTGTGAGGAAGGCAGCCTGTTCCTCCCCTCCAATGAGCATAGAATGCATGCACATCACTATAACTAAAACACAAGAATCACAGACAGTGTTGTTAATCCATGTGGGGGTTTTCAGCACAGAATAGACTCATAGAATCATAGAATCGAATCGTAGAATCAGGTTGGAACAGACCTCAGAGATCACCAAGTGCGACCTATTACCCAATACCTAGCACCTCCTGACAACTAAACCATGGCTCCAAGTGCCACATCCAATCCTTTGTTGAACACCTCTAGGGACAGTGACTCCACCACCTCCCTGGGCAGCACTTTCCAATGGCCAATTACTCTCTCTGTGAAGAACTTTCTCTTCACCTCGAGCCTAAACTTTCCCTGGCACAGCTTGAGACTGTGTCTTCTTGTTCTGGTGCTGGTTGCCTGGGAGAACAGACCAACCCCCACCTGGCTACAACCTCCTTTCAGGAAGTTGTAGAGAGCAATTAGGACTCCCCTGAACCTCCTCTTCTCCAGGTTAAACAACCCCAGCTCCCTCAGCCTCTCCTCACAGGGCTGTGCTCAAGACCTCTCACCAGCCTCGTTGCCCTTCTCTGGGCACGTTCAAGTGTCTCGATGTCCTTCTTAAATCGAGGAGCCCCTCTACCCCAGTGAAATAGCTGTATCAGGTCAGACTCTAATGGTCCCCCATCAATCTTATATGCTGAGGAAGTTGGGGGCTGCACCAATTTTGTTTAGCAACATCTATCAAAGGAGGCTATGAGTATTTACTGTTCTTGAAGTCACACAAAAGGAAGAGTGGAGAGAATTCTGACAGAGTGAAGCACATATGATAGGTGGTCATGGTGAGTCTTGTCATTGTCTGAGAGACCCAAGCTTTGTGTGCCCTGAGCCGACAGACACCGTAGAGTCATCACTGCCCAAGATCCACCCAGACACCCTGCCACCATATACACAGATTTAGTTGGGCACTGTGTTGTGTTTCAACATCTGGTCCATGTTTGGCCAACCTAGGGTCTCTGTCTTTGCCTGCAAAATGCTGTGGGGCTATTGTCCCTGTTTCTAGATCTGAAATACAGATGTGTATGTTTCACAGGCTTTCCACTGGCCCTTCATAGAAACATAGAATGGTCCAGACCAGAAGGGACCTCTGAAAGTTGACCTCCCCCTGGTCAACAGGGACATCCCCAAATAGATCAGGTTGCCCAGGCCCTCATTGAGTCTCACCTTGAATACCTCCAGGCAAGGGGCCTCAACTACATCCCTGGGCAACTTGATCCAGTGTTCCACCATCCTCACAGTGAACAACTTCCTGATATCCAATCTAAATCTGCCTGTCCCTAGTTTGAAACCATTGCTCCTCATCCTGACACTCCAGGCCTTTGTAAACAGTCTCTCTTCATCGTTTCTGCAGGCTCTCTTCAGTTACTGGAAGGCTGCTACCAGGTCACCCCAGAGCCTCCTATTCTCCAGGCTGAACACCCCCAGCTCCCTCAGCCTGTCCTCATAGCAGAGCTGCTCCAACCCCCTGATCATTTTTGTGGCACTCCTCTGGACCTGCTCCATCAGGTCCATGTCCTTCTTATACTGAGGACTCCAGACCTGTACACAGCATTCCAGGTGAGGTCTCACCAGAGCACAGTAAAAAAGAAAGGAAGCTCTCATAAAAGCTTCATGAAAGCAAGCTCTCATGATCTTTCATCCAACACACCATTTCAAAGCTCAGTCAGTGAGAGGATCAAAGTAGGGCAATAATGAGATGGGGAGTTGCAAAGGAGAGCTGCCTGCTACTAAATCAGGAGGGAGCAGGATCACTAGGGTAGTTGTGGTCTTTCCTTGGAAGACAAAAAAAAAATCCTTGATAAAGTAGAAGCTGGACAAGAGCATTTTCAGGTTGCTGAATTACAGGAAAGGAATGAGTGTTTCTAGGCAGTATTCTGTCTCATACTATAGCAGAGGGCTTAAGATGGTCAGATGAACCACATCTGAGGAGGAACTGGTTATCTCCACTGGTTATGAAAGGAGCCCCTCCACTCTAAGTCACATGGAGAGGTGTGGTGGTGATGAGAAGAACCCACTCAAGGACTTGAGCATAGATTTGAGCACTGACAAAACTCCAAATTGGGCAGCACCTTGCTAACCTTGCTAGTCTTCGGCATAGAAGCCAGAGTCTTAGCTCACCCTCTTTTGGATTCACAGTGCTGACTGCAGAGGTGTACATGCAGGACCAGAACTCCATCCCAGACTTCCTACCAGGGCTCTGAACCAGCAAAATAGGACTTTTTTTTTGCTCACATTGTTCTGAAGATGAAAAAGATCATTCTTTACTCTGTGCTGTACATCAACAGGAGCCCTTCCGCTGCTTTAATATGTGAGGTACATCGCTGGATTTGACTTCTGACACCTTCACTGGACACAGCATCCAAGTATGAGATATCTGATAATCCATAATCCAAACCACCACAAACATAAAACCTTTCAGTAAACCCCTCCTTACACTTGACAGGGGCAAGCACAGGCACTCATCTATTAAATACAACTTCTTCAAATGAGCTATACCCAATCCTTCAATGTTCTAGAAGACTATTTTGCCCTATCTCCACCACATATAAAATGCTCAGTATTCTTTTCCTTGTAGTCCTGGCTGCATTTGGGTCAGACATAAAATTTCTTCTTGACTTAAAAGATTTCAAACTGTCACTGGCTGAGTTATGCCTATTGGATACCAATGCAGCCCTACCCTGGAGAAAACAAAAAAGGAAAGGAATGAGACTCAGAGCACTTACTTTTAATGCCATCAACTTCTTTAATCTCATTCCAGGTGTCTTCAATGTCTTTTCCTCCTTTGTGTATGGATGTAACAATGCCTACAGGAAGGCCCTGGTTCCTGAGTGCGCTTGCTAACTTGTTGGCAGTGTCCCTCCAAATATCATCATTGGAAGCAATGATGCCAACATGAGCCCAGCTAAAGTACTTCATTACTGTAAACAAAACTTGGGCTGGAGAAGGCAGGGTCCTTGCAAATGTAGGGTGATGGATGGTGGAATCCAGTCCGTAATTGACACACATCCACGAGAAGATAGCTTTATTCCAGTGTTCTCCTAAAAGTGAGGCCATCTCACAGAATCCAGGGTTCAGAGGGCCTATGAAAGCTGAAGAGAGCTTCCCAAAGTCAAAGAACCTAAGCAGAGCTCTTGGTGTCTCGCACTCTTCTCGCAGAACCACATAATCCAGCCTGTGGCCAATATCTAGTGAAGGATCTTTGCTTATTCGTTCCACTGCCAACCTGGCAGCCACGTGGGGAAAGGCTTTGGAAAAGAAGGGATCACAGTCCCAGGGCCCAAGCACTCCAATTTTAAAAACAGAAGAATACACTGGAGAGCAAAGTAGGTTAATTCCCACCAGCAGCCAGCAGAGAGCCTGAAAAAATGTCTTGAATGAATTTCCAGCGTTGAACTGATGCAATCTCATCTGCCTTGGCAGCACCCGGAGCAAGCGGTGAGGACACCGCAGGAGAAACGACATTTTCTTACAGGTGGGGAGGCCCTCAGGAAGCCAAGCAGTGCACTACCAGCTGCTGGAAGAAAGGAGATTATGTTTACCTTCCTGTATCTCTTCAGTGCAGGTAGGTAACAGCTGAGTCAGCCCAATCACACAACGCTGCTCAAGGTGCAAGGCAATGAGCTACCAAAACCTTCTTGTCCTACCACTTGTTATTAGAGAGACCAACCCCTACCTGACAACAACCTCCTTTCAGGTAGCTGTAGAGAGCAATAAGGTCTGTCCTCAGCCTCCTATTCTCCAGGTTAAACACCCCCAGTTCCCTCAGCTGCTCCTTAGAAGACCTGATCTCCAGACCCACCACCAGCTTTGCTGCCCTTCTCTGGACATTCTCCAGCACCTCAATGTCTTTCCTGTAATGAGGGTCTCCAAACTTCAACCAGCATTTGAGATGCGGTTTATCACTGCTACATACAGGGGCATGATCACTTCCCTTCTCCTGCTGGCAACACTATTCCTGGTCCAAGCCAGGATGCTGTTGGCCTTCTTGGCTACCCAAGCACACTGCTGGCTCATGTTCATTTGGCTGTCAACCAGCACCTTCAGGTCTTTCTGTGCCAGGCAGCTTCCCAGCCACTCTGCCCCAAGCCTGTGGCATTGCATGGGGATAATTGCCAAACCACAACAACAGATACACATGGAAGAAAACAAAAAGGTGAAAAAGGCTCAGCCAGCAGCTTTGACCAATCCAGAATAGAATAGAATAGAATAGAATAGAATAGAATAGAATAGAATAGGAGTAGAGTAGAATAAACCAGGTTGGAAGAGACCTTCAAGGTCATCGTGTCCAACCTATTATCCAACACCACCTAAACAACTAAACCATGGCACCAAGCACCCTATCAAGTCTCCTCCTGAACACCTCCAATGATGGTGACTCCACCACCTCCCTGGGCAGCCCGTTCCAATGGGCAATCACTCTCTCTGTAGAATTTCTTCCTAACCTCCAGCCTAAACCTCCCCTGGCACAGCTTGAGACTGTGTCCTCTTGTTCTGGTGCTGGTTGCCTGGGAGAAGAGACCAACCTCTGCCTGACCACAACCTCCCATCAGGTAGTTGTAGAGAGCAATAAGGTGTCCCCTGAGCCTCCTCTTCTCAGTGAGTTTGGAATATGAATGAGAGCAGATAGAAACACAAATACACTCACCTACAGACACATATATACCTCTGTTTGGAGATCCATGTGGATGTCCACATCATCTTAATGCTTTCTGAAAAGGTTTTTCAAGGACAATTCACATCAGAGTGTCTCAAACCTGGCAAAAAAGAAAGGAGATCGCAAAATGAGCAAAAAGGAGGATTATGATTTGAATTTAGATACAGAACTGGTAAATAACTTCTGAGGGAAAAGCTTGGCTTAAAATACTCTTGGTTAGAGACCAGAATCCATAGGGATTTGAGGCATAACAACCTTACCCTTCAGAGCCAGAAACAGAAACTGCAAACCCACCACAGTGTCCCTGCCTTCCGCAGTGTCACCCTGTGGCTTAGAAAATGTGCTGATCCAAGCAGGTTTGTGCTCTAACAATAGCAGGTCCCTTACACCAGTTACCTGTTCAGCACTGGAGAAGTATTTTTATCCTGGATCCTCAGCCACGAGACGTGTGACCCAGAGCACTGCAATGCAGTGTTCTAAATGCACCTGGAAGTCCTCTAGCTTGATGGAGAGACACCTCCAGGAAAAGCCACCCACCAGCAAAGCAGCTTCTACTCACCAGTGGCTATCCCTTGGATGCATGTCCCACCTCAAGGAGAGGTGATGCATGGCCAGCCTGCCCTGCAAGCATGCTTCAATGCCTACCTCCTTTGGCTCCCTGCTTGCGTGGGACACTCCAACTGCATGGGAGCTCTGGGACCATCCACACTGTGTCAAAAGTTCTCTTCCAACCAAAATGGTTCTATGACTCTAACATCTTCTTGTCCCTTTGGGTGAGGACCATCCTTCCCCTCTAGGGGTTCACAGCTTGGGGTACATCTCTGCAAGCCCTTAGTTCCTCAATGAAGGCCTTGAAGAGCTCCAAGGCTGCCTCACTCTGAACTGCCTCAATGCAGAGACGTGTTCATATCTAAGTAATTGTAGAGATAGCATCTTAAAGCTCTATCCTGGGATTAGTGGGATTTAGCTCCTGGGACCTGTCCCTGGTAAACAGCACTGTAAGTCTCTCTGCAATGCAGCAGGGATAACTCCTCTTCTGCCCTGTCAGCAGCAGAGACAAAAGCTACTTTAGGTTTGGGGGTATGTAGAATATTTGATTTGGGGCTTTACCATCCTGCTGATGTGCAATATTCCCCTTTTCCCCATTTCCTCCTTCCACTCATCATGACACACAGACAGGTTTTTATACTAGCATCAAAGTCTTATCAGTTATATCCCTGGCTCCTCTTGGTATCTTCCTACAGCTGAGTCCTCCAATAACCCTCTCCACACATCTAGACACCTTCCTTCCCCAGTGGACTTGGCAATAAAACTGTCATCCCAAAAGACCTTAAATGTCTCCATGCCTGTCCTAGCCAGGGATCCCTTTGCAATAACTCAGCTGAAGCCACAGGACCAGCTCTTGTGGTCTAAAGGAAACCATTTGTAATTCAACCTTTTAGCAGAACTAGCTACAAATGCATCATATAAATTATGGACATCTTGTTGGTGTGTGCTCAGGAGCTGTTCTTCATGACTAATGTTTGAGGGAAGCCACAAAGTCTTTCGGATGCAGTGGGAAGAGTGACTGTTTCCATTATTTCATTGATTTCCTACCATTCATCCATTTGCTTGCACAGCCCATACAGAATCAGAGAATCATAGAAGAATGGTTTGGGTTGGAAGGGACCTCCAAAGGTCATCTAGTCCAAGCTCCCTGTAGTGAGCAGGGACATCTTCAACTAGCTCAGGTTTCCCAGAGATCTGTTGAGCCTCACCTTGAGTATCTCCAGGGATGGGGCCTCAATCACCTCCCTAGGCAACCTCTTTCATGGTTCCACCACCCTCATGGTGAAGAACTTGTTCCAAACATCCAGTTTAAATCTCTTCTCTAATTTCAAACCACTGCCCCTCATCCTATCACTACAGGCCTTTGGAACCAGTCCCTCTCCAGCCTTCTTGTAGGCCCCATTAAGGTATTAGAAGGCCACTTTAAGGTCTTCCCAGAGCCTTCTCTTCTCCAGTCTGAACAACCCCAGCTCCCTCAGCCTGTCCTCACAGCAGGGGTGTTCCAGCCCCCTCATCATTTTTGTGGCACTCCTCTGGACCAACTCCATCAGGCCATATCTGAGAAGGTTCCTGAGCACTGGTAGAGCTGAAGATAGCTCCCAGAAATTACCAAATAGATTCACATTTGGTAAGCACCTAAGAGGAACACTGACATCAAACTCCAACTCAGGACACTGCTTTGTATGCTACTACTGCCTTAGGTTTTGACAGTAGGCTTTAATCAAAGCATGAAATTAAAGAAAGTTCTTGCAGCTAAGAGTCTGGTGATTTGAATTGAACTGAAAAGGTTGATTTGTTCCTATACCAATGTACCACATCTCTTTCTATATATATCATATGCTCCCTACTGTCTTGTTTCTTTTAGTACCAACAATGGCACTGCACCAAGGGTCAGTGGTCTCAAACTCTCATGGAGTAGCTGCTAGACTCCAGTGACACTTCTAGGGGACATCTATAGCATTAAAACCTCCTGTGTCAAAAAAAAACCCCAAAACACATGGGTCAGGAACCCAACAAGGAATTATATCATCAGAGAATTGTTTTGCTTGGAAGAGACCTTTAAGATCAAGTTCAACTGCTAACCGAATACTGCCAGGTCACCACTAAACTTGATCTAGGTACGCCTGAGTCAGCATGGGGGTTGCAATCAGTGATGGCCAGAAGTTCCTTTCAACCCTATGATTCTATGATTCCATGTTTCCATGATTCTATGTTTCTATGAAACCATGTCGCTCTAAGCACCACATCTACATGTCTTTTTAATCCCTCCAGGGATGAGGACTCCACCATTCTGGGCTAGAGGACCTCTTCTATGAGGACAGACTGAGAGAGTTGGGGCTATTCAGTCTGGAGAAGAAAAGGCTCTGAGGAGACCTTCTTGTGGCCTTCCAGTATCTGAAGGGTGCTACAAGAAAGCTGGGGAGGGACATTTTAGGGTGTGAGGTAGTGATAGGACTCTCCTATATTCACTGGAGTGAGTGAGAGATGGCCACACTCGCACAGCCACAACACCCCTCGTGGGAAGGCTGAGCCACAGCTCCATTGCTTCGCTTTAAATTTTCAGAGCAGAAGAGGGTGCTCTAAGTCTCTCTCTCAGACCTCTTACAACAGCTTGGCTAGACAGCCTCCCAGGAGCTGCTTCTCTGAGCAGCTCAAACATGCTGGAAATAAAATGTGTTCGGTAATGAATTGGATGAACAAATTCAGAGGGTACCACTGAATGAATCCGAGGTGTCTGGAAAGCTTCTGCAGCCATCAAAGAGAAACAGGGAAAAGGGTTGGCTCCTCTTCTACTTCTGGCTTTCCCTGCAGAAAAGTCTCATATCTCCACTGATTATGGAAAAAAACTGAGGGAGAGCAGCATGCCAATGTTTGCTTTTCTTCACGTCCTCTGAGCCTTAATTAAAAGATCCAGCCTTGGAGGATCTACCAGGTTCCCACGTCTATTATTCCAGCTCTTAATTACCCTCACCATTAAAAATACCCACTTAATGTCTAGTGTGTCTGGTTTCAGCTTCCTGCAACTGCTTCTCTCTCCACCTATGCCTGAGAAACAACAAGCCCAGGAAGCACAATAAATATCACCTCCCTTTAGTCATCTGCACACCATAATTAGCTTACATTCTAGTCAGCCTCTCAGAAAAAGAAGTAAACAGCTCCTCAAGGCTATAGAAGAGAATTTCAGGGTTTCTTCCTTGCAGTTCTTTTTTTCCCCCACATTCTTCCTTAATTTTCTTTCTTTTTGCTAATTAAACCCAGTATCACAGAACCATAGAATTGTTAGGGTTGGGATGGACCCTCCCCAGTTTTCCTGTAGCCCCCTTCAGATACTGGAAGGCCACAAGAAGGTCTCCTCAGAGCCTTCTCTTTTCCAGACTGAACAGCCCCAGCTCCCTCAGTCCTCATAGGAGAGCAGATCCAGCCCACTGATCCTCCTTGTGGCTCTTCTCTGGACACCCTCCAGCACCTCCAGATCCTTCCTGTAATAGAGGCTCCATAAATGCATGCAGTACTCCAGGTGAGGTCTCACCAGAGGGGAGCAGAGGGGGAGAATCACCTCCCTCGACCTGCTGGCTGTGCTTCTCTTGATGCAGCCCAGGATGTGATTGGCTTTCTGGGCTGCAAGTGCACACTGCTGGCTCATGTTGAGCTTCTCATCCACCAGCACATCCAAGTCTTATTCTTCAGGGCTGCTCTCAAGCCAATCCCTGCCCAGCCTGTATCGGTGCTTGGGATTGCCCCGACCCAGATGCAGGACCTTGCACCTGGTCTTGTTGAACCTCATGAGGTTGTCGTGGGCACAGCTCTCAGAATTACAGGATCAACCACATTGGAGGACACCTCTGAGATCATCAAGTCCAACTGATCACCCAACCCCATCTAAGCAACTAAACCATGGCACTAACTGCTTCATGCAGTCCCAAACACCTCCAGGGATGCTGACCCCACCACCTCCGTGGGCAGCCCATTCCAATGGCCAATCTCTCTTTCTGTGAAGAAATTTTTCCTAAGATCAAGCCTAAACTTCCCCTGCAGAGCTTAAGACTGTGTACTCTTGTTCTGCTAGCAAGCCGCAGTCTTTAATGTTGAATATAGAGGAGATATGTAGGCTTGAGGCAGAATGCCTGGAAAGCCACCCTGTGGAAATGTGCTTTGGGGTATTGGTCAACAGTCAGCTGAAGATAAACTAGTTGTGTACCCAGGTGGCCAAGAAGGCCAATAACATCCTTGCCTGGATCAGGAATAAGTGGCCAGCAA
Source organism: Colaptes auratus (assembly GCA_015227895.2). Classification (NCBI taxonomy): domain Eukaryota; kingdom Metazoa; phylum Chordata; class Aves; order Piciformes; family Picidae; genus Colaptes; species Colaptes auratus. The sequence goes on from CM037631.1 coordinate 35,539,843, forward strand.
GAGTAGACAGGTGTTTGTTCCCCTGTACCCAGCACTGGAGAGGCTGCACCTCAAATCCTCAGTTCTATTTTGGGCCCCTCATTACAAGAAGGATATTGAGGTGCTGCAGAATGTTCAAAGAACTGTAAGAAAGCTCTTGAAAGATCTAGAACACAAGACTTGCATAGAGCAGCTGAGGGAAATGGAGTTGTTTAGCCTGGGGAAAAGGAAGTTCAGGGGAGACCTTATACAATACAATACAATACAATAAATCCAGGTTGGAAGAGACCTTCAAGATCATCGTGTCCAACCTATCAACCAATCCAACCCACCTAAACAACTAGATCATGGCACCCAGTACCCCATCAAGTCTCCTCCTGAATACCTCCAGTGATGGTGACTCCACCACCTCCCTGGGCAGCACATTCCAATCGGCAATCACTCTCTCTGTATAGAACTTCCTCCTAACATCCAGTCTAAACCTCCCCTGGTGCAGCCTGAGACTGTGTCCTCTTGTTCTGGTGCTGCCTGCCTGGGAAAAGAGACCAACCTCTGCCTGTCTACAATCTCCCCTCAGGTAGTTGTAGACAGCAATAAGGTCTCCCCTCAGTCTCCTCTTCTCCAGGCTAAGCAACCCCAGCTCCCTCAGTCTCTCCTCATAGGGCTTGTATTCCAAACCCCTCACCCGCCTTGTTGCCCTTCTCTGGACATGTTCCAGCAAGTCAACATCCTTCCTAAACTGAGGGGCCCAGAACTGGACACAGGACTCAAGGTGTGTCCTAACCAGTGCAGTGTACAGGGGCACAATGACCTCCCTGCTCCTGCTGGCCACACTGTTCCTCATGCAGGCCAGGATGCCATTGGCCCTCTTGGCTGCCTGGGCACACTGCAGGCTCATGTTCAGCCTCCCATCAACCAGCACCCCCAGGTCCCTCTCTGCCTGGCCGCTCTCCAGCCACTCTGACCCCAGCCTGTAGCCCTGCATGGGGTTGTTGTGGCCAATGTGCAGAACCCAGCACTTGGATGTGTTCAATCTCATGTCCTTGGATTCTGCTTATCACTGTCTACAACTCCCTGAGAGGAGGCTGGAGCCAGGTGGGTGTTGGCTTCCTCACCCAAGGAACAAGGAATATAACAAGAGCAAATGGTCTTAAGTTGCAAGAGTGAAAGTTTAATTTGGGTATTAGGAATTATTTCTTACCTGACAGAGTGATCAAGACCTGGAAAATTTTGCTCATGGATATGATGGAGTCATCATCCTTGGAGGTGTTTAAAAGCTGTGTAGATGTGGTGCTGAGGGGTATGGTTTAGTGGTGACTTGGCAGTTCTGATGATGTTAAAGGCCATCTGGTATCTGAAGGGGGCTACAATAAAGCTGGGGAGGGACTTTTTAGGGTGTCAGGTAGTGACAGGACTAGGGGGAATGGAGCAAAAAGAAATGGGTAGATTCAGATTGGATGTGAGGAAGAAGTTCTTCCCCATGAGGGTGGTGAGAGACTGGAACAGGTTGCCCAGGGAGCTGGTGGAAGTCTCATCCCTGGAGGTTTTTAAGGCCAGGCTGGATGTGGCTCTGAGCAACCTGCTCTAGTGTGAGGTGTCCCTGCCTGTGTCAGGGGGGTTGGAACTAGATGATCTTTAAGGGCCCTTCCAACAGTGACAACACAGGGAAACATTCCTCTTCCATGGGACTCAACCTAGGAAGTGGCTACTCTTCACCATTTTCTTTACATGAGGCTTAGCAAGGCTGGGCTTTTAATAAGCGAGTTAAAGCCAGGTACTGGACTAGATGGAAGCACTGGAAAACTTGCCCAACACGTCTGAAATGTTTCTCATTAAATATGTCAAGTTCCCCAAACTTCAGACATGTCTGGATCTGCAGCTCAAGACCTCAGAAATTGCCACGTGTCATCTGGGAATGAAGATATCAAGTGGGTCACTCTTGTGGGCAGAGCAGCTGGAAACAGACGAATGAGTGATGCATGTTTCTCAAGCCTGACCCTCAACAAGACCTATTTGCTACAGCAATGCCATACAGCACTACAGGCTGGAGAGCAGCCAGGCAGAGAGGGCCCTTGGGGTGCTGGTTGACAGTAGGCTGAACACAAGCCAGCAGTGTGCCCAGGTGGCCAAGAAGGCCAATGACATCCTGGCCTGCATCAGGAACAGTGTGGCCAGCAGGGGCAGGGAAGTCATCCTGCCCTGTACTCAGCACTGGTTAGACCGCACCTGGAGTCCTGTGTCCAGTTCTGGACTCCTCAGTTTAGGAAAGATGTTGAGTTGCTGGAACATGTCCAGAGGAGGGCAACAAAGCTGGGGAGGGGTCTGGAGCACAGCCCTGTGAGAAGAGGCTGAGGGAGGTGGGGGTGTTTAGCCTGGAGAAGAGGAGGCTCAGGGGAGACCTCATTGCTCTCTACAACTACCTGAAAGGAAGTTGTAGCCAGGTGGAGGTTGGTCTCTTCTCCCAGTCAAGCAGCAACAGAACAAGAGGACACAGTCTCAAGCTGCACCAGGGGAGGTTTAGGCTGGGTGTTACAATGAAGTTCTTCCCAGAAAGAGAGATTGCCCATTGGAATGTGCTGCCCAGGGAGGTGGGGGAGTCACCATCACTGGAAGTGTTTAAAAAGAGCCTGGATGAGGCACTTGGTGCCATGGTTTAGTTGATTAGATGGTGTTGGGTGACAGGTTGGACTTGATGATCTCAAAGGTCTTTTTCAGCCTGCTTAATCCTGTATTCTCAAGGAGAAGTCAGAGCATCAGCCCCAGAGGCTCAGTGACAATAAAATAATTTAACTGATGGCCTTAGCAGAAAACGTGAAGGAAACACCAAACTCAGCCAGCACTTGCAAAGGTCAGGAAGCTTGCAGTTGTTTAGATAATGAGAAACCAAATCACTTCATCACAGTGAGAAACACAAAAAGAAACAAAAAACAACAACAACAAAAAAAAAAGATTGCATTAAATCTTCTGGAAGACAAAGAATGATGGATTTTGGCCAGCCCTGTTCACGGTGAATGGCAACAAGACTTCCCAGTGCGTCAATGGACTCATGAATGGTTGGCTGATGTTTTAACACGATGACTTACCTTGTGCTGTGTTGCAAGCTCTCCCACAAGCTCATAACCTTACTGGAACACTCAGCAGATCCTGCCAGATCTGATAAGAGGCATTTATCCTTAAAACAAAGCTTGAACACCATGCTGAGCTGCATTGCCTTTACGCCAAGGCTTCACAAAGCCTGCAGAGGAAATAATCCCAGAAGATCTACTCTGCTCTGGTGAGACTCCACCTGGAGTACTGCGTCCAGTTCTGGAGCCCCTATTACAAGAAGGGTCTGGGGCGTGCTGGAAGGTATCCAGAGAAGGACCAGGAGGATGAGCAGAGGGCTGGAGCTCCTCTGCTATGGAGACAGACTGAGAGAGTTGGGGCTGTTCAGTCTGGAGAAGAGAAGGCTCCGAGGAGACCTTATTGTAGCCCTCCCATATCTGAAGGGGGCCTACAAGAAAGCTGGGGAGGGACTTTTTAGGGCGTCAGGGAGTGATAGAAATAGGGGGAATGGAAAAAAAGGTAGAAATGGGTAGATTCAGATTGGATGTTAGGAAGAAGTTCTTCCCCATGAGGGTGGTGAGACACTGGCACAGGTTGCCCAGGGAGGTGGTGGAAACCTCATCCCTGGATGCTTCTACAGCCAGGCTGGATGTGGCTCTGAGCAACCTGATGTAGTGTGAGGTGTCCCTGCTCATGGCAGGGGGCTTGGAACTAGCTGATCCTTGAGGTCCCTTCCAACCCTAACAATTCTATGATTCTATCATCTTCTGTCCCAATATGTCTTTCCTAGCCTCTGTCACTGTTGGCAGCTTGAAGGAAATAGCCACTTCTACAACTTTATCTAAACATTTGAGCCTTCAGATGTTTGCTGCTGGGATTCTAACTTGGACACTGAACTACAGCACAAACCACAGGGCACTGCTGTTGTATCTTCCTCCAGCTTTCACCTTGCCTACAACAATATGAACCTTCGTCCCCTGTTATCAGGCTACCCAAACATCTAGGCAATATGTGGTGAAAGAGTAACAGTCTGCTCTTCTCCAGGCTAGGTCTCTCAGCCATTCCTTGTAAGAAGGATGCTCCAGCCCTTTCATCGTCTTTGTAGCCTTCACTGGACTCTCTCCAGTATCTCCCTGCCTCTCTCAAACTGGAGAGCCCAGAGCTGGACACAGCAGTCCAAGTGTGGTCTCACTAGGGCAGAGCAGAAGGAGAGAATGTCTCTTGACCTGCTCTAACACTTCTATTATTCTATTGCTGGTTATTTGATGACTAGGTGGCAGTCAGGACTGATTCTTTCTATACCCCCAGGAGGCAAAAATAAAAAGAGACTCTGTGTTTTCCTCTGTTATCTCTGGTCTCAGCTTTCCTGAAGTATGTGTTCACCAGATATGTCAGCCTTGCTGGGTCAACTGGCTTTGAGCAGCACTACAAAACAACCATCTGCAACAGTCTGCTTGGTTCAAATCACCTTGGAAAGATTCATCTCAAGGGCTGTGTTTGCAAATGACAGTTAAAGGGCAGTAAAAAGCAGGTGTTCTCTGAAACTGTGTACATTGACCCTCATTAAGTTTTCTGCAGGCTCTGGAAACAAAGTGAAATCAAAATACTTCCTTCTGGGCAGGTCCTCAGAAAGGCTTTAAATGCAGCTTTCAAAAGTACCAGCAGAAATTCCTACAGATTTGCTTTTCTGCCAGTTTGAAATAGGACCAGTTAATTCCTATTAAATTGAGCAAGCACTTGCCCAAGCCTGTGGGCATAGAGGGGATTAGTGGGAAGGCTTGGGAAGACCATAGGCTGCCTGTGGGAGAGGAATTTGCAGGGAGTCATTAAAGCCAGACAGCAGTGAGGAGCTGGCACTCCTGCCACACTGCAATGCAAAGCAGCTGCCAGACCCCTAGGACAACTCAGGGGGTAGATACAAAACTGAATGCATGTGTATAGATATAAAAAATAATCATATATAAATATATATATATATATATCAGAATCACAGAAACATTCAGGTTGGAAAAAAAAGACTCTCAGGATCACCAAGTCCAACCCAGAACCCCACTCTACAAAGCTCACCCCCAAAGCATAGTCCCAAGCACTGCATGCAAACCACCTTTAAACACTTCTAGGGTTGGTGACTCAACCACCCCCCTGCCCAGCACATTCCAGTGCCTGGCCACTCTTGATGAGAAAAAATGCTTCCTGATGTCCAGTCTAAACCTGCCCAGTCACAGCTTGAGGCTATTCCCTCTTGTTCTATCACCAATTACCTGTGAGAAGAGGCCAGCAGCAGCCTCTCCACAATGTCCTTTCAGCTAGTTGTAGACAGCAATGAGGTCTCCCCTCAGCCTCCTCTTCTCCAAACTAACCATCCCCAGTTCCTTTAGTCACTCTTCAACAGCTTTATCCTCCAGGCCCTACCCCAGCTTCCTTGCCCTCCTCTGCACTGGCTCCAGCACTTCCACATCTCTCTTGTATTGAGCGCCCAAAACTGAACACAAAATTCAAGGTGTGGCCTCACCAGAGCTGAGAAAAAGGGGACAATCACCTCCCCTGCTCCTGCTAGAGTGTTATGTATATATATAACACTGAATTAGAAGGGATGAAGCTAGCAGGTTGCTGGAGTCTGCTGCCTACTAAGATTTTCCACCTGCCCAGGGAAGTTGATACCTAACACATGTTCTGAGTGGGGCTGGTCTCTTCTCCCAGGCAACCAGCACCAGAACAAGAGGACACAGTCTCAAGCTGTGCCAGGGGAGGTTTAGGCTGGAGGTTAGGAAGAAGTTCTTCCCAGAAAGAGAGATTGGCCATTGGAATGTGCTGCCCAGGGAGGTGGTGGAGTCACCGTCCCAGGAGGTGTTCAAGAGGGGATTGCACATGGCACTTGGTGCCATGGTTGAGTAATCATGAGGTCTTGGGTGACAGGTTGGACTTGATGATCTTTGAGGTCTCTTCCAACCATATTGATTCTATGATTCTATGTTTTGGTAACTCCTCCTTATGGATGAAGTGGTGCTAGAAAAGGGAGATATAAGAAACTATTGCTTATGCTGCTGGCAAAATAATCAAGTGTGTTGTGACAGCAAAGCTCTGATGTAGTAGAAGTTTCATCTTGGGAAGTTCAGATGCTGTCAGACATGTCATGGAAATGCATCTCAGAGCCTTAGATGATTCCTTTCTCTGCTCTTGAATATTCTTCTGTTTTAGATCTGGCTGGTCATGCAGAGATCTCATCTTAAAAATGCTGACCTGAGACCTCCACAGTGGAAATCTACATTTAAAACAGTGGGAACATACCTCATGGACATTGTTTCATCCCACACTGAAAATAACATAAAACTTTGGGTCTGGTACACAGATTTCACATGCAGCCTAGGCTAGATAGCTGAACTTCATGAATCCTCAGTTTCTAAACCTTTAAATACCTTAATCAGCAGGTTAAGGGAAGTTCTCTTCTCCCCTTACTCTGCCCTAGGGAGGCCACATCTACAGTCTGGGATCCTCAGTTCAAGAGAGACAAGGAACTACTGGAGAGAGTCCAGTGCAGACTACAAAGGCACTGGAGCATCTCTCTTACAAGGAAAGGCTGAGAGACCTGGGGCTGTTTAGCCTGGAGAAGAGCAGACTGAGAGGGATTCTTTTTCAATACTTATCAATATCTATAGGGCAGGGGTCAAGAGCACAAGGCGAAACTGTCTTCAGTGGTGCCCAGTGATAGTACAAGGGGCTTCAGGCACAAATTATAACACACCATGTTCCACATAAGAATAAGGAGGAACTTCTTTCCTTTGAGGGTGACAGCATTGGAACAGGCTGCCCAGAGAGGTTGTGGAGTCACCTTCTCTGGAGAGATCCCTAACTTCTCTCGACTTAGAAACATGAAATGGCTTGGATTGGAAGGGACCTTATAGATCATCTGGTTCCAAATTCCCTGCCACAGGCAGGGATACCTTCCACCAGACCAGGTTGAACAAGAGGACACAGTCTCAGGCTGCGCCAGGGCAGGTTTAGGCTGGATGTTAGGAAGATGTGGTGGTTTGGGCTGGGTGCCCTCTGCTACGTGGTGTACTTCCTGTGTCCAGAAGTCCAGCCCAGTGGGTGGACACAGGAAACCAGGTATCTCCTACCATAATCCCCTGCACCGCTATAAAATCCAGCGCAGGGTCTGGCACTTCCTCTTTCTTCCCCTCGCCAGCACCTGGTAACTGGGGGAGACGTCTCCCAGCCCTGGGCCTGGTTAGGCCCAAGGCCAGGGGGATGGGTGGTCTCAGGCCTGGCCAGCTGAGACTAGCCTAGCAGTGGGGGGGGAAGAAGGAGCCCTGGGGGTCTTGGGTGCACCCTCAGGTGGGGATGGGATGTTTCTGGGTCTGCTTTGAGGTTTCTTTTGTCACTGCTTCTGGTTCTCTGTACACACTCAATGCTTTCTGTTTAAACTTTCCATCACTTCTGCAATCCGTTTGTCAGAGTCATTATTTCTGCCCGTGGTGGGGAGGGGGGCTGCCTCAACCCACGACAGAAGAAGTTTTATACAGAGAGAGTGACTGCCCATTGGAATGGGCTGCCCGTGGAGGTGGTGGAGTCACCATCATTGGAGGTGTTCAGGAGGAGACTTGATGGGGTGCTTGGTGCCATGGTTTAGTTGTTTAGGTGGGTTGGATTGGTTGATGGGTTGGATGCGATGATCTTGACGGTCTTTTCCAAGCTGGTTTATTCAATTGTATTCTGTATTCTATTGTATTCTGTATTCATCCAACCTGGCCTTGAACACTTCCAGGGAGGGGACATCTATAGCTTCCCTGGGCAACCTGTGACAGTATCTCACTACCCTCACTGTAAATAGTTTCTTCCTCATAGCAAGTCTAAATCTACCCTCCTCGAGCTTAAAACCATTAGAGGATGACCAAAAATATCACAGAATATATCTGGGTGGAAGAGACCTCAAAAGATCTCAAAGATCTCAAAGACCTCAAAGATCAAGATGATGGAGTCACCTTCATTGGAGGTATTCAAGAAGAGGCTTGATGGGGTGCTTGGTGCCAGGGTTTAGGTTTTTTTTAGTTGTTTAGGTGGGTTGTATTGTACTGTATTGTACTGTATTGTACTCTTTTGTACTGTATTGTACTGTATGGTACTGTATTGTATTTTAGGTGGGTTGGATTGGTTGATGGGTTGGACGTGATGATCTTGAAGGTCTCTTCCAACCTGTTGTATTGTATTATTGTATTGTATTGTATTATCATTCAGTCCAACCCTTAACCCAGCACTGAAGAGTCAATAACAAACCATGTCCACAGGGGTCACCCCCAGGGATGGTGACTCCATCCACTGCCCTGTGCAGCCCATTCCAATGTTTGATAACCCTTTCAGGGAAGAAGTATTTCCTAATATCTAGCCTAAACCTCTCCTTGATGCTGTGCAACCTGCTTTAGGTGATCCTGCTTTAGCAGAGGAGTTGGACTAGATGATCCCCAGAGGTTTTTCCGACCCCTAGCATTCTGTGACTTCATGTAACTATGGAAAAGGGAAAGAAAATTAAACAATCAATCTATCTTCATGCCAACCATGTGATTATTTTGTTTGGTTTGGTTTGTTGGTTTGTTGTTTTTTTTTTAAGAGGAATTATAATTTAATGAAAACATTGACAGCAGCAAGGCAAAGGATAAATCCCAGTGTAAACACTGCCTTAATCCCAACCCAGATTCTGCAGGTGTTCCAAACAAACCCCCCCAGATATTAATCCCTTCATCTGAAACACGCACATCCAGGCTAACACCTCACTAAGTCTCTATTATCTGCTGCTGCACAGTGTGGCAGGCTACAGCAGGGCAAGTGTGGGATGACAACCTCATGAGGTTCCACAAGACCAAGTGCAAGGTCCTGCATCTGGGTTGGGGCAATCCCAAGTACCGATACAGGCTGGGCAGGGACTGGCTTGAGAGCAGCCCTGAAGAAAAGGACGTGGAGGTGCTGGTGGAGAAGAAGCTCAACAGGAGCCAGCAGTGTGCACTTGCAGCCCAGAAAGCCAACCACATCCTGGGCTGCATCAAGAGAAGCATAGCCAGCAGGTCGAGGGAGGTGATTCTCCCCCTCTGCTCCCCTCTGGTGAAACCCCACCTGGAGTACTGCATGCAATTATGGAGCCACTATTACAGGAAGGCTCTGGAGGTGCTGGAGTGTGTCCAGAGAAGAGCCACGAGGATGATCAGAGGGCTGGATCTGCTCTCCTATGAGGACTGAGGGAGCTGGGGCTGTTCAGTCTGGAAAAGAGAAGGCTCTGAGGAGACCTTCTTGTGGCCTTCCAATATCTGAAGGGGGCTACAGGAAAGCTGGGGAGGGCCTTTTTAGGCTGTCAGGTAGTGATAGGACTGGGGGGAATGGAGCAAAAAGAAATGGGTAGATTCAGATTGGATGTGACGAAGAAGTTCTTGCCCATGAGGGTGTTGAGACACTGGAGCTGGTTGCCCAGGGAGGTGGTGGAAGCCTCATCCCTGGATGATTTTAAGGCCAGGCTGGGTGTGGCTGTGAAAAACCTGACATAATGTGAGGTGTCCCTGCCCATGGCAGGGGAGTTGGACCTAGCTGATCCCTGAGCTCCTTTCCAACCCTAACAATTCTATGATTCTAAAAAGAGAGAAAAAACAGATCAAAACTACTGGTAAAAATAATAAGCACTGACCCAGAAGTCAGACAGTACTTTGAAACAGCAGCAACCTACTCCTGCTCCAGCTTTTCAGGGTGGTCATCATGAAGGGTCCCTTCCAGAGTGGTGACATAAATAAACAGCATGCTCCTTGTGGAGAAAGAAACCCTTCAGAGAAACTGAACTTTCAAAGCATATCTGTGGCCAAAGAGCCAGGCCATTAGCAGCTGAAGATCAGCATGGCACTGGTGTGGTTCATACAGCAATTATTTCAGCCAGGACGAACAGAGGAAGAGTCCCGGAGCTGCAGCTCAGGTCTTCTGGTGCCCATTTGAGGGAATTGATAATATCTCTGTCTCTTTGGGTGTGAAAGTGTCTCTGCTGATTAAAATTCCCTGAAGCCCTACATCTCCTAAGCTGATAATGATAAGCCTCTCAGGCTGCTGCGTGATACTCTGTTCCTTCCAGTGCTCATGTGGATGAGCAGCAGACATGAGGCACAAGTAGTCACTGCTGAGAGCTCTGCAAGCTGTGCTCAGAGCCATTGGAGAAAGAGGCAGGAGCAACACATGGGTCTGGGGATGCAGCAAATCTGCTGCCCTAGGAACCACTTCCCCTGACTTGCCTATGGCCGGATCAGGCTGCATGAATGTCTGCAGGGCCTGTAGAGCAGGAGCAGGGTGGTGATTGTCCCCTTGTACTCGGCTCTGCTGAGGCCACACCTTGAGTATTGTGCTTAGTTTTGGGCACCTCAATACAAGAGAGATGTGGAGGTGCTGGAGCCAGTGCAGAGGAGGGCAGCCTAGCTGGGGAAGGGCCTGGAGAATAAAGCTGTTGAAGAGTGACTGAAGGAACTGGGGATGATTAGTTTGGAGAAGAGGAGGCTGAGGGGAGACCTCATTGCTGACTACAACTAGCTGAAAGGACATTGTGGAGAGGCTGCTGCTGGTCTCTTCTCACAGGTCATTAGTGTTAGAACAAGAGGGAATGGCCTCAAGTTGTGACTGGGCAGGTTTAGACTGGACATTAGGAAAAAATTTGTCATGACAAGAGTGTTCAGGCATTGGAATGTGCTGGGCAGGCGGGTAGTTGAGTCACCAACCCCTGGATGCGTTAGGATGTGATGCTTGGGGATATTGATTAGGGATGAACCTTGTACAGTAGGGTTATTGGTTGGCCTTGGTGATCCTGAGGGTCTTTTCCAACCTGAATGTTTCTGTGATTCCCAGATAGCTGCTGAAGGTTTAAGAGAATTGGCTCAGGAAAGCTGCTTCCTAAACTGTCCTGGGGCTCTGACAAACTTCTCCTGACTTCTCATAGCTCCTGGCTGTTGCTCCCCATCAGATATCTGATCTAGAGAGGACTGGCAGGAGATGTTCTTAATGCTTATCAGTATCTAAAGGGTCAAGGGGATGGGGCCAGACTCTTTTCAGTGGTGCACAGTGATAAGACAAGGGGCTTCAGGCACAAACTAGAGCACAGGAAGTTCCATAAGGAACTTCATAAGGAAGAACTTTGTTGTGAAGGTGCTGGAGCCCTGGAGTAGACAGCCCAGAGGGGTTGTGGAGTCTCCTCTGGAGAGACTCCAAACCTGTCTGGACATTAAGATCCTGTGCAATCTGCTGTGGGTGACCCTGCTTTAGCAAAGGTGTTGGACTAGATGACCTTCAGAGGTCCCTTCCAGCCCCCACCACTCTGTAATTCTGTGATCTGATCTGAGACTCATTCCCAGGCCAGGCCACTTCTCATTTGACCTTTCAAATCAAAGTCATAGTGTCTCTGTGAGGCTGCAGTGCTCAAAGGCAGGCAAAATAGAAAGGTGTAGTGAGAAATCACTTCCCTAGGTTCTAGGATTGCCTCCTTCTCAGATGGATTTAGTAGGGGCAAGGCAATGGGGAGGGCAGCTTGCCTTTTTCTACTAGCACTGCAGGTTTCATGCTGTGAAAAGGGGATATAGTTGCTGCCTTCATTCTTCTATCATTTTACCTCCTGCAGGTGATCTGCAGCACAACATGTACTTTTGCACAATAAGAACCAGAGCCTTGATTACCTTTTCCTGTGTTTTAAGGAGCACAGGATGTGTCCAAGCCTGCATCTGGATCAGCATTACTGCGAGCAAACCGCGGTACCAAGTAGCTAATCCAGCAGGTGCAGCAAAGAGTTGTCACTTCTCCTTCTTCCCTGAGACACAGCAAGGACATAAGTGCAAGCCACGTTTTAGCCCATGTTGAGCAGCAGATGCTATTTTTCCTGAGCACTAAGCTGTTCAGATGGGAATCTGCTGGAAGATTCCATATCTGGCTGACTGGCAGGGAGGATGTCAGGGAGCTGTGTAAATAGGCCATCAGGTGTGCAGCTGATGGAGTGAAGATGCTCAGCCACAGCAGTACCAAACTCTGCTTCCAGTTCTACCCCACCCTCTGAGCATTATCCTCGAAGTGGAAAAGCCAAGGAGAAGTTCTTCTGGGCCAAGAGGAAAGTCAGTACAGTAAAATAGGTAAGGACATTCTTAATTGTAACAATTAGCATTTAATATATTAGCTCAGCTCCATGTGTTGCACCTGGGCTGGAACAGCTTCCAGCTCTCTTCTTGGAGTTTCCTGGTGGCTTTTCTCGTTGCTGAAAGCTCCTGTGTGATGAAATGCAACAGAGAAGGGTATGTATGTGGGTGCAATGCAAGAAGAGTAATGAGCATGTTCTTCACAGTACACCAAGGCAGGTACAAACTGGTGGAGCATGCTCCAGGCAGGAGAACACATTTCAGGGTTTCCTGCTTTGTCCCTTGTTTTATGTAAGAGCAAAGGCAAATAATTTCACCCACACAGTAAAGATGTGTGGCTGCAAGACTTTAAAAGGGAATGTGAGCTAGTCGTGAGCAAAGCATTGTGTATCAATTAGCAGGGTCTTCCTCCCCTCCATCATCTTCATTTCTTCTTCCTCCTTGCATAGAATCATAAAAACATAGAATCACAGAATGATCCAGGCTAGAAGGGACCTCCAAGTATCAGCCAGTCTCAAGCTGCGCCAGGGGAAGTTTAGGCTGGAGGTGAGGAGAAAGTTCTTCACTGAGAGAGTCGTTCGCCGTTGGAATGTGCTGCCCAGGGAGGTGGAGGAGTCACCATCCCTGGAGGTGTTCAAGAGGGGACTGGACGTGGCACTTGGTGCCATGGTTTAGTAGTCATGAGGTGTTGGGTGACAGGTTGGACTTGATGATCTTTGAGGTCTTTTCCAACCTTATTGATTCTATGATTCTATGACATCCTCAATTAGATCAGGTTGCCCAGGGCCCTGTCGAGCCTCACCTTGAATACCTCCAGGCAAGGGGCCTCAACTACATCCCTAGGCAACCTGTTGCAGTGTTCCACTGCCCTCATAGTAAAGAACTTCTTCCTGATATCCAGTCTAAATCTGCTCTTCTCTAGTTTGAAGGCATTGCCCCTTGTCCTGTCACTGCAGGTCTTTGTAAACAGTCTCTCTCCAGCCTCCTTATAGCACCCTTCAGTTACTGGAAGGCTGCTATTAGGTCGCCCCAGAGCCTCCTCTAGACTGAACACCCTCAGCCTGTCCTCATATCAGAGCTGCTCCAACCCCCTGATCATTTTTGTGGCCCTCCTCTGGACCCTCTCCATCAGCTCCATCTCCTCCCTATTTTGACGGCTCCAGAGCTGGATGCAGTACTCCAGGTGAAGTCTTCCCAGAGCAGAGACGAGTAGCAGAATCACCTCTCTGGATCTGCTGGCCATGCATCTTTTGATGAAGCCCAGGCTACCACTGGCCTTCTGGGCTGCACACTCACACTGCCTGCTCATATCCAGCTTCTCATCCATCACCACCCCCAAGTCTTTTTCCTCAGGGCTGCATTCTATCCCCTCCTCCCCCAGTCTGTATTGGTAGTGAGGATTGTTCCAGCCCAGGGGCAGAACCCTGCACTTGCTCTTCTTGAACTTCATGGGCAAAATAACACCCCCACAAAATTTCCTGCTCCTGCTGCCATCCTCAGGTGCTGTTTGCTTTGCCCAGGCCCCAGCATGGGCAAAGTTAGAGCAAACTCAGCATGTCTGTGTCTTGCAGCCAACTGTCCTACCCGAATCTAGAAGTCATAAGCCCCAGCTAGGGGTAGTGACACACAAGACCTTCCCTTTCATCTCAGCTGACATCAGGCAGCACTGTGGGTGCCAAAAGCGGCTCTGACTCTGGGGGATGTATTTGATTGATTTGTACTCCCTTTTCTTTGATTAGACTTATAAAATCATGGACTGGTTTGGGTTGAAAGGGACCTTTAATGGTCATCTAGTCCAAATGCCCTCCAGACAGCAGGAACCTCTGGAAATAGACCAAACTGCTCAGGGTCCTATCCAACCTGACCTTGGATGTTTCCAAGGATGGATAATCTAACACCTCTGAGAAACCTAGGATAGTGTTTTGCCACCCTCAGTGGAAAGCAATTGTTCCTTCTCTCTAGTATGAATCTCCATCTTTTAGTTCAAAACCATCCCCCCCTGTCCTGTTGCTACAGGTCTTGCTGTCCCCATCTTTCTTCTAGGCCCCTTTAAGTACTGAAAGGTAACAATAAGGTTTCCCTTCAGCCTTCTCTTGTCCAGGCTGAACAACCCCAACTCTCTCAACCTGTCCTCACAGCAGAGGGATTTCAAACCTCTGATCATGTTGGTAGCCTCCTTTTGTCGCATTCCAACAGGTCCACATGGTCTCTCTTGTGCTAAGGACTCCAGAGCTGGACACAACACTGCAGGTGGGGTCTCAGCAGAGCAGAACAGTGGTGCAGAATCCCTTTTCTTGACCTCTTGGGCATGCTGCTGAGGATGCAGCCCAGGACATGAGTGGCCTTCAGGGCTGTGAATTCACATTGCCAGCTGATGTGCAGCTTTTCATACAAGGTTCTTCAAGGAGAAGACCAAAACAGCCTGACATCTGGTTGCACTTCACTGCCCTGCTGGCTTATGTCATGTCTTTCTTCCACAGGCTTTATTTTCTTTATTAGTCACCTCTGAGCCAACACCAATGACACAGGCTTGAAGCCTCATGCAGCCCACAAGAGAGCCTTCCCTCACCGGTAGACTGCACACTTTGCCAACTGGTTAGGTTGGAAATCAACTCAGCCAGGGTAGCTTGGCCCCTAGGCTGCCCTCTAATCCCCTTCTCACCCAAATCATAGAATCATAGAATCATGGAATCATAGAATCATAGGATTGCTTGGGTTGGAAGAGACCTCAACGGTTATTATCAAGTCCAACCATCACCCCAACACCACCATGGCCACCAAACCATGTCCCCAGGTGCCATGGCTGCACATTTCTTGAACACCTCCAGGCAGGGTGGCTCCACCAGCTCCCTGGGCAGCCTGTTCCAATGCCTGACCTCTCCGTTTTTCCACCATCACAACCCAAACCTGACACAATCCTCAGCTCCCAGTGCACCTCCCCTATCACAGCAGTGCCTTCCCTACCCACTGAAATCCTCCCACCAAAGTCAGCTCCCTGGGAATCAGACACTATGCATCAGCATCTAGCCTGTCAGGAGGGTTTCCTCCAGGGAAGAGGGTTTCTGTAGGACACAAGAACTTGCAAGTAAAGCAGCAGAGCATGATAAAAGAAGGGATTGCTTTTCTCCTAAGGAGAATGTGCAAGTGTGGTTTGCCAGTTCATCATCTGGACTAAACTGTCACCAGTAGGATCTTTTGAGCCTTAGAGCAAGCTGAAATCTGTACTGGTAAAACATATTTCACTGCCCTCAGCCTTTCTTTTCATGCTCAGAGGCCTGCTGTCCAGAAGAGCTTTGGTTGTTCCACTAAGCCACCAAGCACACATTGCTCCTCCAATTAAGCAGTGAGATGCTGTGGAGAGAAGTGTGGTGAGCTTGTCTCAGTGCCTCATTTTAACTGAGATTCCCTTGTGGTGAACTTCTGAGGATGGCAGACAGTTCAGATGACTCCCCCAAATGCCAGCCTTAGAACCACTCCTGGTTTTGTGCTGTTCTGGCGTGTTATTTTTCCCCCTTTTTTTCCTGCTCAGATGATCACTGGGTCTCATCAAGCCATGTGCCTTAAGAATCCTCAGCTCTGGTGAGGCCACACCTGGAATATTGTGTCCAGCTTTGGGCACCTCAATACAAGAGAGATGTGGAGGTGCTGGAGCCAGTGTAGAAGAGGGCAAGGAAGCTGGGGAAGGACCTGGAGGATAAATCTCATGAAGAGCAACTGAAGGAGCTGGGGATGGTTAGTTTGGAAAAGAGGAGGCTGAGGGGAGACCTCATTGGTGTCTACAACTACCTGAAAGGACATTGTAGAAAGGCTGCTGCTGGTCTCTTCTCACAGGTAATTACTGATAGAATAAGAGGAAATGGCCTCAAGCTGCCACTGGGTAGGTTTAGACTGGACATTAGGAAACATTTTTTTCCCATCAAGAGCAATCAGGCACTGGAATGTGCTGGGCAGGGAGGTGTTCCCAGCCTGGGATGTGTTTAAAGATCATTTGGATGTGGTACTTGGGGTTATGGTTTAGGGGGTGAGCTTTGTAGAATAGGGTTCTGGGTTGGACTTGGTGATCCTGAGGGTCTTTTCCAGACTTAATGTTTCTGTGATTCTGTAAGGAGCACATCACAGCTGCAGCCCCCCACTTGCCACACCCTGCAGCTGTGACATGATGCCAGAAAAACATTTAATGAGGCATGATGCCTGAAAAACACCCAGCTCATTCCTCCAGGGAATGGTAATACCCTCAGCCATGATTAAAGTGATGCTCAGACCTGGTGGCTGGTGTGGAGGATGGTGTTCATAGCACCATCAGAGAACCATAGAGTGGCTTGAGTCGGAACGGACCTTAAAGTTTCAAACCCCCTGCCATGGTCAGGGACATCTCCTACTTGATCAGGTTGCTCTAAGCCTCTCATCCAGCCTGGTGTTAAACACTTCCAGGGATGAGGGACCCACAACTTCTTCTGGGCAACCCATTCCAGACTCTCACCAACCTCATCGTAAAAAATTTCTTCCTGATGTCCAATCTGAATCTACCCTGCTCTAGTTTACAACCTATGCCCCTTATACTATCAGCACAGGCCCTTGTACAGAGTCCCTTCTCAGCTTTCTTGTAGGTGCCCTTCAGGCACTGGAAGCCTGCTATAAGGTGTCCCCAGAGCCTTCTCTTCTCCAGGCTGAACAGCCCCAGCTTGCTCAGACTATTCTTGTAGGACTTGCTCCAGCCCTCTAATTATCTTTGTGGTCACCTCTGACAGCCCTCCAACAGATCCATGTCCTTCTTGTGTTGGGTGCTTCAGATCTGGATGCAGTACCCCCAGGTGGTGTCTTACAAGAGCAGAGTAGAAGGGGCAGAATCACCTCCCTTGACCTGCTGTCCACACATCTTTTGATGCAGCCCAGGACATGGTTGGCTTTTTGGGCTGCCAGCACACGTTGCCAGCTCATGCCAAGTGTTGGCTGCCTGGTGTGCTCTGTCTCTCACACCTTGCTCTGTGCTGGATGGCACTGTTTGATCCAGCATCCTGAGGCTTTGGGAGAGGGGAAGAAAGACTGTCTTCTCCAGAGTCTCCTCCAGGCTGTCTCCTCCAGAGTTTGTTTAACTGGGAACTGGCTTGTTATAAACATTCAGTCAAAGGTAGGAGTCCTAATCCCTAGTATGTCATTGTCTGGCAGAAAAACATAAATAGAAGAAAAACAAATAATCCCCCTGAGTGGCCATCTGTGCTGATACTAAAGGAGCTCCCAGCAAGAGCTACAGACAGGGTCAGGCTTAGCAGTGAGTTAACCTTTGCAGAGGATCATATTAAAACATCTGTTCTGCACAGAACTTGTTCAGCCCTCACCCCTGGAGCTGAACCCTCCAGCTGGGTTGATGTCTCTCTTCACAGTATCCATCTCCTCACAAGGAATCACAGAATCATTTTGGTTGGAAAAGACTTCTAAGATCATTGAGTCCAAACATTGAAGCTTTGTTCCAGGGGTAGAAGACATCTTGTTCTGGGGAAATGAGCCCCCTGACACCAAGTAAGGATGAGATGTAGTAATGAAGGGCTGCATCCTGGGCTGCATCAAGAGAAGTGTGACCAGCAGGTCAAGGAAGGACATTCTCCCCCTCTACTCCATTCTGGTGAGACCCCACCTGGAGTACTGCATCCAGTTCTGGAGCCCCTATTACAAGAGGGATCTGGAGGTGCTGGAAGGTGTCCAGAGAAGGGCCATGAGGATGAGCAGAGGGCTGGAGCTGCTCTCCTATAAGGACAGACTGAGAGAGTTGGGGCTGTTCAGTCTGGAGAAGGCTCCAAGGAGATCTTATTGTGGCCTTCCAGTATCTGAAGGGGGCCTACAAGAAAGCTGGGGAGGGGCTTTTTAGGGTATCAGGGAGTGATAGGACTAGGGGGAATGGAGCAAAACTAATGGCTAGCTTCAGATTGGGTGTTAGGAAGAAGTTCTTCCCCATGAGGGTGGTGAGACACTGGAACAGGCTGTGCAGGGAGGTGGTAGAAGCCTCATCCCTGGAGGTTTTTTAAGGCCAGGCTGGATGGAGTAGCTGGAGCAGGTCCAGAGGAGGCCAAAAAGTTAACCAGAGGGCTGGAGAACCTTCCCTGTGGGGACAGGCTGAGAGAGTTGAGGCTGTTCAACCTGGAGAAGAGAAGCTTCCAAGGCTGCTTAGAGCAGCCTTCCAGTAGCTGAAGGGGACCTACAAGAAAGCCAAGAAGGGACTTTTTACTCAAGCTTGTAGTGATAGGATGAAAGGGATGGAGACTTGAAGAAATTCTTGGCAGTGAGGGTGGGGAGACATTGGAACAGGTTGCCCAGGGAGGTTGTGGATGCCGCCTCCCCAAGGGAGTTCAAGACCTGGCTGGACGAGGCCTTGGGCAACCTGGTCTAGTGCACAGTGTCCTTGCATGCGGCAGGGAGGTTGGAACTAGATGATCCTCAAGGTCCCTTCCAGCTAAAACCATTCTATGAATCTATGAATAAACCTCTGCAGCGATTTGTTATGAAACAGAACATTTATGCTGAACTCTTAA
Organism: Colaptes auratus; assembly: GCA_015227895.2. Taxonomy (NCBI): domain Eukaryota; kingdom Metazoa; phylum Chordata; class Aves; order Piciformes; family Picidae; genus Colaptes; species Colaptes auratus. The sequence continues at coordinate 35,558,522 of CM037631.1, forward strand.
GCACCACAGACCTCCACAAATGTCTCTAATATATGCAGAGGATCATTAAATTTTCAGTGTGCAATTCTGGAGGGAAAAAGCCAAAACAAAACAAACCCAACCAAAATTAAAAAGAAGCTAGCAAGCAAATTTCTGAATATAAATGGGGTGTGTTTACCTCATGTATGATATTGTGACTAGAGACGAAGCAGGGGTGTTATGGAGCTCTTTATCCAAAAGAAAATCCAAAGCAGTCTGTCTGAGAGGAAAAAGGTGAAATCTCGGAGGTCTCTGTCACCACCCTTAGTGGATAACTATCCAGGTATTTGCAATAAGCCTCAGAGTACCTTGTCATAGAACCACAGAATGCTTTGGGACAGGAGGGACATAGTGTCATAGTATCATAGTATCAGTCAGGGTTGGAAGGGACCACAAGGATCATCTAGTTCCAACCCCCCTGCCATGGGCAGGGACACCCCACACTAGAGGCAATCCCAGGCACAAATCCAGGCTGGGCAGGGACTGGCTGGGGAGCAGCCCTGAGGAGTGAGACTTGGGGGTGCTGGTGGACGAGAAGCTCAAACAGGAGCTCTCAGTGTGCACTTGCAGCCCGGAAAGCCAATCAGATCCTGGGCTGCATCAGGAGAAGTGTGGCCAGCAGGTCAAAGGGAGGGGATTCTCCCCCTCTACTCAGCTCTGCTGAGACCCCACCTGGAGTACTGCCTCCAGTTCTGGAGCCCCTATTACAAAAGGGATCTGGAGGTGCTGGAAGGTGTCCAGAGAAGGGCCACGAGGATGATCAGAGGGCTGGAGCACCTCTCCTATGAGGACAGACTGAAGGAGTTGGGGCTGTTCAGTCTGGAGAAGAGAAGGCTCCGTGGTGACCTCATTGTGGCCTTCCAGTATCTGAAGGGGGCCTACAAGAAGGCTGGGGAGGGACTTCTCAGGCTATCAGGAAGTGAGAGGACTAGGGGGAATGGAATGAAGCTGGAGATGGGGAGATTCAGGCTGGATGTGAGGAGGAAGTTCTTCACCATGAGAGCGGTGAAGCCCTGGAATGGGTTGTCCAGGGAGGTGGTTGAGGCCCCGTCCCTGGAGGTGTTTAAGCCCAGGCTGGCTGAGGCTCTGTCCAGCCTGATCTAGTGTGGGGTGTCCCTGCCCATGGCAGGGGGGTTGGAACTAGCTGATCCTTGTGGTCCCTTCCAACCCTGACTGAAACTATGAAACTATGAAACTAAGATCAGGCTGGCCAGAACCTCATCCAGCCTGCTCTTAAACACTTCCAGGGACGGGGCCTCAACCACCTCCCTGGACAACCCATTCCAGGGCTTCACCACTCTCATGGGGGAAGAACTTCCTCCTCACATCTAGCCTGAATCTCCCCATCTCCAGCTTCATTCCATTCCCCCTAGTCCCTAGACATCAACACCCATGTCATGAACAGGAACATCTGGACGTATGTCAGGTTGCTCAGGGCCCTGTCCAACCTGACCTGGAATGTTTTGAGGGATAGAGTGTCTGCCACCTCTCTGGGCAACCCCAGGACAGCATTTTGCCACCCTCTGTGGAAAATAATTATTCCTTCTCTCTAAGATGAATCTCCATCTTTTAGTTGAAACCCACTACCCTCTATCCTGTTGCTACAGGTCTTGCTGTCCCCATTTTTCTTCTAGGCCCCTTTAAGTGCTGAAAGACTGCAATAAGATTTCCCTGCAGCCTTTTCTTCTCCAGGCTGAACTGCCCCAACTCTCTCAACCTGACCTCACAGAGAGGGGTCTCAGCCCTTGCATCACTTTTGTGGCCTCCTCTGGACCTGCTCCAACAGGTCCATATCTTTCTTATGCTGAGGTCTCCAGAGCTGAATACAGTACTGCAGGTGGGGTCTAAGCAGAGCACAGAGGGGCAGAGAACAGAGGTGCAGAATCCCCTCCCTCGGAGCTGCTGGGAGCACATCCCAGGACCTGGTTGGCTTCTGGGCTATGGGCACACATTGCCAGCTCATGTCCAGCTTTTCACCCACCAGTTCCCCCAAGTAGTTCTCTGTAGGGCTGCTCTTCATCCCTTCATCTCCCAGCATGTGTTGATACCAAGAATAGTGGATACAGTTCTGCACTGACACCACTGATGATATCAGAAAGCCTCAGCAGTTTTGCTCTGCTGCATTTTGCTGTGGAGGGGATGCAGCATAACAGCCATAACAAATAACAGAGATAGGACCTCAAAGCAGGAACTGGAGCTCACATCCATGCAAAGGTTTGGTATGGCAGGATTTAACTCTGTGGCTTGGCCCATTCTAAAGAGAGTTATTGTTTGCAAAGCTGCATCGTGGGATTAGATTTCCAAAGTCTTCAAAGTCTGAGGGATGCTTGGATGGAGAGCAAAGGTTTGGGTTATTTGCTTAATAATAATAATAATAATAATAATAATAATAATAATAATAACAGCAGCAGCTTCTGGTTGCTATGTTTGACCCAAATATTTCCTTGGAAACAAAGCACAGCAGAAGCTCTTGCCAAGTCACATGAAGCAGATTCGAAACTAAAATCAAAATGTAAATAACAAAAACCATTTGGAGGGCAAGTACCAAAAAAATCTCAGGTAGGTAGCTGCAGGTGAATTCATCTCCCTGAGTTCTGCATACCCATGAGCAGGAAAAGTGGTCAGGCATTGGAACAGGCTGCTCAGAGAGGTGGTGGAGTCGGCATTCCTGGATGTGTTCAAGAAACGTGTGGCCATGGCACTTGGAGACATGGTTTAATGGTCATGGTGGTGTTGGCTTGATGGTTGGACTCGATGCTCTTAGAGGTCTTTTCCCATCAAAACAATTCTGTGATTATTCACTCTTTGATGAAGGAACTTCTGAAGAAGTTCCTGGTGTCAGGTGTCCTGCTTCTAGGTGGCATCTAGAAAATATATGTCCATGGTAGCTGTGCAGAAAGTGTAGCCTATCACAGAATCATAGAAACATTCAGGTTGGAAAAGAGCCTCAGGATCACCAAGGCCAACCCAGAACCCAGTTCTACAAGGCTCATGCCTAAACTTTATCCCCAAGCACCACATCCAAACCACCTTGAAACACATCCAGGCTTGGGGACTCAACCACCTCCCTGCCCAGCACATTCCAGTGCCTGACCACTCTTGCCATGAAAAAATTTTTCCTAATGTCCAGTCTAAACCTACCCAGTGGCAGCTTGAGGCCCTTCCCTCTTGTTCTATCACTAATTACCTGTGAGAAGAGACCAGCAGCAGCCTCTCTACAAAGTCCTCTCAGGTAGATGTAGAGAGCAATAAGGTTTTCTCTCAGCCTCCTCTTTTCCAGACTAAACAGCCCCAGCTCCTTCAGTCATTCCTGATAAGATTTATTCTCCAGGCCCTTCACAGCTTTGTTGCCCTCTTCTGGCTCCAGCACCTCCACATGCCTCCTGTATTGAGGTGCCCAAAACTGGACACAATACTTGAGGTGTGGCCTCACCAGACCTGAGTACAAGTGGACAACCACCTCCATACTATATTCAAGCTCTAGCTCAGGAAGTCTCCAAATGACTTACTACTAAAGCTGAAAAGACTATCACTTTGTCTTTATCCATGACACCTTTTGATACAGGTGCTTGACTTGACACACCAGAGAGAGGACACTAACCTAGGAAAAAAATTCAGCACAAGAAGGGCATTGAACTGTTGGAGCAGGTCCAGAGGAGGCCATGAAGATGTTCAGATGGCTAAAGCTGGGAGAGTTGGGGCTGTTCAGTCTGGACAAGAGAAGGCTCCTTGAAAGACCTTACAGTAACCTTCCAGTACCTGAAGGATACAGCAAAGCTGCAGAGGGACTTTTTACAAAGGCTTGTTGTGATAGGATGAAGGGGAATGAATTTAAGATTAAGGAGAGCAGATTTAGATTGGGTCTTAGAAAAAGGAAAGTCTTTAGAGTGAGGGTGCTGAGACACTAGAGCAGGCTGCCCAAGGAGGTTCTCCATGCCCCCTTCCTGGAAGTGTTCAAGACAAGGTTGGACTGGGCGTTGAGCAACCTGGGCTAGGGGAAGGTATCCCTGTCCGTGGGTGGAACTAGATGATCTTTGAGGTCCCTCCCAGCCCAATACATTCTATGATTCTATGATTTTATTCCAAGTTTTCATATTCCTGTGATTCACAGAACTTTTTGGTCCAAATTACTGCTATAAGATGAAGAAATTATATGTTTTTAGCTGGGATAAAAACTGGTGACTGCAATGCTCTCAGTGCAATATGGGTCACAGAATCACAGAATTGCCAGGGTTGGAAGGGACCCCAAGGATCATCTAGTTCCAACCCCCTGCCATGGGCAGGGACACCCCACACTAGGTCAGGTTGCTCAGAACCACATCCAGCCTGGCCTTGAAAACCTTCAGTCATTCTGTGTCTCAGCAGTTGTGTCTGAAAACTCTGCCAAAATAGCGTGGAAAGATGTAATCCTAGTGGGGAATTAGCAAGACCTGGAAGGATGAATCTGTGGTTAGCAAGATGTAGCAATGACTCTGTTAATTGTTGCCTTTTCTTTATGAGTTTGACTCCCCAGTGGAGTTCACACTTCAAAATGAGAAGGGCTTAACAAACATAACATAACAAACCCCAACATAACAAAGCCTTTTTTTACTTTGTGGATGACAGAGTGCTGGGCCAGGCTTCCCAGAGAGGTTGTGGAGTCTTCTTCTCTAGAGACGTTAAGATCACATCTTCCCACACTGTTTCATTTTGGCAGAGTTTTCAGACTTAACTGCTGAGACACAGAATGACTCAAGATTTTTAATGCCAGGCCTGGATGTGGCTCTGAGCAACCTGATCTAGTGTGAGGTGTCCCTGCCCATGGCAGGGGGGTTGATGATGATTCCAGTTATAAAGGCCCTATTACAGAAAGGATCTGGTGCTGCTGGAACATGTCCAGAGAAGGGCCATGAGGGTGATCAGAGGGCTGGAGCTGCTCTGCTATGAGGACAGACTAAGAGAGTTGGGGCTGTTCAGTCTGGAGAAGAGAAGGCTCTGAGGATACCTTATTGTGACCTTCCAGTATCTGAAGGGGGCTACAAGAAAGCTGGGGAGGGACTTTTTAGGGTGTCAGGGAGTGATAGGACTAGGGGGAATGGAACAAAACTAGAAATGGGTAGATTCAGATTGGATGTTAGGAAGAAGTTCTTCAACATGGGGGTGGTGAGACACTGGCACAGGTTGCTCAGGGAGGTGGTAGAAGCCTCATCCCTGGATGCTTTTAAGGCCAAATTGGATGTGGCTCTGAGCAACCTGCTCTAGTGTGAGGTGTCCCTGCCCATGGCAGGGGGGTTGGAACTGGACGATGCTTGAGGTCTCTTCCAACCCTAACAATTCTATGATTCTATGATTCCTCATGCTCCTAGAATAGAATTAGAATCATAGAATCATTTTGTTTGGAAGAAACTTACCCTCAAGATCATCAAGTCCATCCACTAGCCCAACACTGCCAGGTTGCTACTAAACCAAGTCCCTCAGCACCACAGCTGTGTGGGTGCTGCTTTCATGGCTTTAAAGCTTCACTGTTGCCTCAGTTGCTTTTTTGTGCAAGATGGATCCATGTTATTTCCCCCAACCCCTTTCTGTGTGAACAGGACCTCCTTCAGCTCTCCTTTCAGCCCTAAACAGGTCAGTCTGCGATGACCTGACTTGATTTTCCCATTTCAACCCATCACTGCACCAGAAAAGGTGTGAAACCCATCTCTTCACCACTGGTAGAGGCAAGATCTGAGCTGCTAGAGCAAATATATTCTATCAGTTGTGCTTTTCAAGAGCTCTCCACTGCTTCTTCCCATTAATGTGGCACTCAAGGGAAATGTCTCTGCATTTCTGTGGATAAGGAATGACTTCTCTCTTGGTTTCAGCTATGGAAGGTGTAAAAGCATCTGGGGGACTAAAAAGTTCATAACACAAATGTTGGCGGCAAGCAAACTTTCACGTCCCAGGACTGAAATATATCTCTCTGTAGCATCTCTTCTTTCCAAAGAAGGACTCCCCATCACTTTATTTTTTGCTACCTTGCTACCCCTTTTAGCAGGTGTCCTGTACAATGCTGCCATCATCTTTCAGCCTGCCAGGTTGCACAGTGATTCTTGTGGGGCTGTCTAGGGACAAGGTTATGAAATGTGACCATCTAGTTAGTTGCATCATACAATCACACAACCACAGAATGGTCTGGGTTGGAGGGGTCCTCCAAAGGTCATCTAGTCCAAGCCCCTCTGCAGTCAGCAGGGACATCCTCAACTAGATCAGGTTACCCAGAGCCCTGATGAGCCTCACCTTGAATATCTCCACTGATGGGGCCCCAACCACCTCCCTGGGCAACCTGTTCCAGTGTTCCACCACCCTCATGGTAAACAACTTGTTTCTACCATGCAATGTAAACCTCCTCTTCTCCAGTTTGAAGTCATTGCCCTTGTCCCATCACTGCAGGCCTTTGCAAACACCTGCCTAGTCTTAATTTTTTTTAGTTCATGGTGCTGTTCCTTCACCCCAGGGAGAATTCTCAATGCAAACAACTTCAGATTAATTCAGGCCATAATATGGTCCTTATTCAATGCTTATTTTGTTCTGTACTGAAATGAGAACAAAGTTTCAAGGTGTGATAGCAGCTGTTAGGGGGGATTTGAAATGAAATTGTGGAAAATGGCTTTGCAGCTTTCTCATTATCTTGTGCATTTTGTGTAACACTTTTCAAGTGTTATTGCCTGGGAAGTTTGGATAGAAATAGGTCCCTAGTTACTGGGGATTTCATCTCCTCCTGTTCAACATCAGATGCCACATGTGGCTGCTACAGCAGTGGAGTTTCTGATGTTTGCAGACTAAAGATGGCAATGCACAGCAGGACATAATCAAAAACAATGAAAGCTTTGCTTGCCCTGGTTTCCTAGGGAAATGAGCCCTGTGCCTTTGTGATTGCCACACTGAAAGTGGCTCCCGCTTGCCTAACCAGCCTGCCTTCTATTTTCCCCAGGTAGTTTGAAATGTGTTGTCCAACTTGGATCACTTTTCACAGGAAGGCAAAGACCTCAGTTATTCTGCAGCAAAAGATTTTTAGAATAGAATAGAATAGAATAGAATAGAATAGAATAGAATAGAATAGACCATGTTGGAAGAGACCTTCAAGATCATCACGTCCAACCTATCATCCAACACCACCTAATCAACTAAACCATGGCACCAAGCAGCCCATCAAGTCTCCTCCTGAACACCTCCAATGATGGTGACTCCACCACCTCCACGGGCAGCCCATTCCAATGGGCAATCACTCTCCCTGTGCAGAATTTCTTCCTAACCTCCAGCCTAAACCTCCCCTGGCACAGCTTGAGACTGTGTCCTCATGTTCTGGTGCTGGCTGCCTGGGAGAAGAGACAAACCCCCTCCTGTCTACAACCTCCGTTCAGGTAGTTGTAGAGAGCAATAAGGTCACCCCTGAGTCTCCCTCTTCTCCAGGCTAAGCAACTCCAGCTCCCTCAGCCTCTCCCCATAGGGCTTGTGTTCCAAGCCCCTTACCAACTTTGTTGCCCTTCTCTGGACACTCTCCAAGTCAACATCCTCGCTAAACTGAGGGGCCCAGGAAGGATGTTGTTAGTCAATGGAGATAACCTTTACCGTTTGTCCAGAGAGAAAGTCTGCAGGAAAACTTCAACGTTTTAGGTTGGACTTGATGATCTTGGAGGTCACTTCCAACCTGGTTGATTCTGTGATTCAACATTTACTAGACATTAGAGAATCAGGCACAAGGTATGAACCCATAGGAAGGCAGGTTTTGCAATCCCAGAGCTCAGAGCACTACATGTTAGAGGGATCCTTCATTGTGAGTTATAGAATTGTTAGGGTTGAAAGGGACCGCAAGGATCATCTAGTTCCAACCTCCCTGGCATTGGGCAGGGACACCTCACACTGCATCAGGTTGCTCAGAGCCACATCCAGCCTGGCCTTAAAAACCTCCAGAGATGAGGCTTCCACCACCTCCCTGGGCAACCTGTGCCAGTGTCTCACCACCCTCATGGGGAAGAACTTCTTCCTAACATCCAGTCTGAATCTACCTATTTCTAGTTTTGTTCCATTTCCCCTATTCTTATTACTACCTGACACCCTAAAAAGTCCCTCCCCAGCTTTATTGTAGCCCCCTTCAGATACTGGAAGGTCACAATAAGGTCTCCTCAGAGCCTTATTATAATGAATATGGGTGAGGGAAAAAGCAGAGAAACAGTGTGGGGTCTTGTCACCAGTTCCAAAATGATAGGTGACTAAAGTTAACTTTTTAACAGGTTAATTCAAATATAGGAGCTTGCAGAGTTGCTTCCTCATATTGGGCAAGAGCCTTTTTTTTTCTAATGTGCAATGTACTCTTGTGGCCAAGAAGGCCAATGTCATTCTGGGGTGGATTAGAAGGGGTGTGAGTATTAGGTCAAGAGAGGTTCTTTTCCCCCTCTACTCTGCCTTGGTGAGGCCTCATCAAAGGATCACAGGATGATAGGGTTAGAAGGGACCTCCGAAGATCATTGAGTCCAGCTCCTCGTGCCAGAGCAGGACCATATCATCTAGCACAGGTCACATAGGAACACATCTAGATGGGTCTTGAAAGTCTCCATAGAAGGAGACTCCACAACCTCTCTGGGGAGCCTGGTCCAGTGCTCTGTGATCCTTACGATAAATAAGTTCCTCCTCATGTTGAGGTGGAACCTCCTGTGCTATAGTTTATATCCATTACCCCTTGTCCTATCACAAGGTGCAACTGAGCAGAGCCTGCCCCCTCCCTCTTGACCCCCAGCCCTCAGATATTTATAGACATTGATCAGATTCCCTCTCAGTCTTCTCCTCTCCAGACTAACCACCTCCAGGGCTCTCAGCCTCTCCTCATAAGGCAGTGCTCCAGTCCCTTCATCATCCTGGTAACCCTCTCTTGCACTCTCTCGAGTAGATTCCTGTCCCTCCTGAACTGGGGAGCCTGCTTTGCAATAACTGCTGGTGATGGACATGGGAAAACTGTATCTTCAGGAATTTTGTTACTCAGATGACAAGAACAACCACCAGGGTTTTTGCCCTTCTCTGGACCTGCTCCAGCACCTCAATATCTTCCTTGCCTGTGGGTCCCAGTATAAGCCATTGTCATGGTTTGGGAGAGCAATCCTCCCACCAAGGGCAGAAATAACGACTCAGACAAACGGATTGCAAAGGTAATGGAAAGCTTAAATAGGAAAACAAAAAGGAACAATGAAAGTTTTACAGAGAACCACAAGCACTGTGACAAAGAGAGAGAGATCCCATCACCACCTGGGGGTACACCCAAACCCCCCCCCAGGACTCTTTCTCCCCACCCTCCCCCCACCCACCTTGGGCCTGGCAGGCCAAGGGAGGCAGCTCACACATTTTACCTAGGCAGCAGCAAGGGCCGAAATAGGAAGTGCCACCCCGCGTGGTTTTTATAGGGGAGCAGGCATTATGGGAAATGGAATACCTGGTTTCCTGTGACCACCCCCCTGGGCTGGGCCCACCCCTTGGGACCTCCCAGGTGTGGTCTGTGCAGTGGCACCCAGCCTAAACCACCACAGCCATAGAGGCTAACCCTGACTTTGGGGATGGTGATGAGTTGTACTCTCAATGAGCCATTTGCCGGCATGTGTGAACCTCTAAAGGTGGATCTCACTGTTGCATCTCTCACTCTTGAGCATCACTGTGCTGTTCTCCTACTCTGTGCATCAGACCACAGACAGAACAAAGAGAGACCCCATGGCAGAAGGGTGTCCATAGGAAGCATTCTTTCTAACAGCAATCCTTCAAGCTCCCTCTGAGCACCCATCCTGCACAGGACACCCCCTTGACGTGGCTTTGCCTGCTCTGTGACCCCCCACAGCCCAGGTCAGCTCCATGGATAACCCTTTCTTTGTGACTACACAGCATCTCTCATTTCTCAGGAATGTCCAAGAGCTTTCTGTCAAACCCTCCAAGCAGCTGTAGGGCCACAAGGGTTGGAGACATCTGAAACAGGCCATTCTACTGCTTGCATCTGCAAAGCCAGCCTGAATTCTCCTTCATTTAGCTTTGCATATCTCTGGCCCTGGCCTTGTGGGCACATACAAGGCATCCATTATTTCTTGTGTTGATAAACACCACACCCCCATAAGTTCACAAGGCCTTCTGGAGCACTTTGACATTTTCTTGCTCCAGGATAACTCAGCAATGACAAATCCCCATCCAGGAGACATGATCCAATGCTGGAAAGGAGGGTGGTAAAAAAGTACTAAGTAGGGTTGGGACAACACAACTCAGAGCAGAACTGAGAGGAAACTCTCCATTCAAGTAGCCTTCTTCAGTGTGGGGAGAACATGACATCAGCCTTTTCAGATTGCTTTTCCTGAGTCTTGAAAAGCTTGGATAAAACTTGTCTTGCCTCCCAAGCAATGTCCTAAGAGATCCTCTCTAGGAAAAGGCTTCCTGGTGGTCCCTTGGTCCTCTGCAGCACAGCCTGCAGTAGCCCCTGGCTATGCTTGTGGAACTGCGCAGGAGGGAAGCCGAGGGACCAGACATCAAAATTAAAGCTGGGGCCCTTTTGTCCACCAGGCTGGCTCACAGTGTACCTAGCCCCAGGCCATCTCTCCACCGTGTCAAAGCAGAGGAGCAGAGGTGTGCTGTACTTCTTCACAAACCCTTCATGCAAAGCAGTTGTGATTTCTTCACATGTAGCCTGTAGTAGAAAGAGAGTGAGGATCCAGGTCTTCTGAACCCAAATTTCTTGCCCACTCCACTGAGACATCACTGTTTAAAGAGGTGCCAGGGGCTCTGATCAGCAGAGCTTCTAATTTTCTGACATTGTTTAAACATGGACCAGAGGAACATCCTGGATTAAAAGACTCTTGCCCATCTCCCTGCAGCCACTGCACTCAACATCAGAGGATTTTCAGGCTTACAACTCCCTGTATTAGAAGAGCAAAACTTCTGGGCTGCATTTCTGTCCACCCTCACACCACAGGATGTCTTTTCTGAGCAGTCATTTTCACCTATGCATTTTGCAGACCTCCTCCTCCCCATGAGCAAGTTCACTGGAGCCGCCCCCGGGACTTTCTCAGGCTCTCATCCCTGTGCCTGACAGGTTCCAGCTGACAGGCAGAGCTCATGATTTGTCTCCAGTAGATGGTTTGAGTAGACACCTTTGAAGCAACAGGTTTACCACCTGTCTTTGTTACCTGTAGCAGCTTATTGAGAGTAAGATCCTTCATGAACCCTCTAAATGAAAGCCATTAACTGAACCGATGGGAGAAATTGAATTACTGCCTCACCAATACTTCCAATTTACTTTCCAGTTCATCCTGTCCAAGATGTGCTGAACTTTACATGGTCTCTGTCACACACCAGGACACAGGTAGAGAGGGATCCCTCCCTTTGGCTCTCCAGGAAAGGTAGGTAAAATGTGACAGAAAAGTCCTTGGGCAGTTGCTGAGGGATTTTTCTATTTCACTTTCTCTTCCTGAAATCTGATCTAGTCTGAGGTTGTGTTTCTCTTGTGGTTTGCCCTGACAGTAGATGTGTCACAGAATCAGAGAATGGTTTTGGGATTTGAAGGAACTTTAAAGATCATCTACTCCAACCCTCCTGCAGTGAGCAGAGACTTCTCCAACTACACCCGGTTCCGTGAGCTGCCCCTTCCTGAGGCTAGGACTGTCAGTGAGTGCAATATTCATGGCCACAGACCCACTGAGTGAATCACACAGAACCACAGTGCTGGAAGGGAACCTCTACTCTTCCCTGGTGACCTTAAGTACTGCATTCAGTTCTGGGCTCCCCAGTTCAAGAGGACAGGGATCTGCTGGAGAGGGTCCAGCAGAGAGCCACAAGGGTGATTAGGGACTGGGGCACTGCCTTGCTAGAGAGGCTGAGGGACCTGGGACATCTTAGTCTGGAAAAGAGAAGAATTAGGGGATTTAATCAATGTTTATAAATATCTGAGGGCTGGGAGTCAGGAGGGAGGACTGAGGCTCTGCTCACTTTCTCCCTGTGATGGGAAAAGGAGCAATGCATGTATGCTGCAGCACAGGAAGTTCCACCTCAACACGAGAAACACTTCTTTACTGTGAGGGTCACAGAGCACTGGAAGAGGCTCCCCAGAGAGGCTGTGGAGTCTCCTTCTCTGCAGACTTTCAAGACCTATCTGGGTGCATTCCTGTGTGACCTGCACTAGATTCCATGGTCCTGCTCTGGCAGGGGGGTTGGACTCGATGATCTGTTTGGGTCCCTTCCAACCCCTGACATCCTGTGATCCTCTAGAGATCATTGAGTCCAACCCCCTGCTAACCCAGAGCAGGTTGCATACGATCACATCCAGGCTGCTTTGAAAAGTCTTCAGAGAAGAAGACTCCCACAACCTCCCCGGGGAGCCTGTTTCAGGCTCAACCACCCTCGAAGAATCCACGCTGTTATTTACAGAGTCAGCCTGAGCTTTCAGGGAGACCAAATGTGGTGTCAGTACAAACACCAAACAAAATGCAGAGGACTTAGAGTAACTCAGCAGTGTGTTACAAGTCACAGGTTTCTTTTTTCTTGCTCACTGTGCATCCAACTATGTGCAAAGGAGACATTGTGTCCTTGATGATGTTTGATGAAATAGATTTAATCCAACAGACATTGGGGCCTGACAGCATCATGTTAGCCCATCTATTATTCAAGTTTTGTATCTGCTGGTCCCTAGATGGATTGGTGTGTCCCAGATGCTCTTCCCTGTTCTTCTGATGCCTTTTTTGTTCCGTGGTCGATAACCTTGTGCTTGGTGTGTGCAAATCTATTAGGTTTTGGTCCAACAGAAAATGTCAGCTTGCATGTGCCTTCAGGAATGATGGATGTTCTATCTCTGGAAATAGCACAGCCCCAAATGGGAACTCTTCACAAGTATGAAGCTAACACAGCCTATTTGTAAAACAAAATAATCATAGAATGGTCCAGGATGGAAGAGACCTCCAAAGGGTCATCTTGATCAACCCCTCTGCAGTCAGCAGGCACATAGAATCAATAAGGTTGGAAGAGACCTCAAGGATCATAGTATCACACTATCAGTCAGGGTTGGAAGGGACCACAAGGATCATCTAGTTCCAACCCCCCTGCCATGGGCAGGGACACTCTACACTAGATCAGGCTGGCCAGAGCCTCATCCTCCTGGTCCAAACACCTCCAGGGACAGGGCCTCAACCATCTCCTGGACAACCCATTCCAGGGCCTCACCACTCTCATGGGAAGAACTTCCTCCTCACTCTAGCCTGAATCTCCCCACCTCCAGCTTCATTCCATTCCCCCTAGTCCTATCACTCCCTGATAGCCTGAGAAGTCCCTCCCCAGCCTTCTTGTAGCCCCCCTTCAGATACTGGAAGGCCACAATTAGGTCACCTCGAAGCCGCCTTCTCTTCAGACTGAACAACCCCAACTCTCTCAGCCTGTCTCCACAAGAGAGGTGCTCCAGCTCATCCTCTCTTCTGATATTCAAAAATCACTGGATCATCAAGTCCAACCTGTCACCCAACACCTCATGACTACTAAACCATGGCTCCCAGTGCCATGTCCAATCCCTCCTTGAACACCTCCAGGGATGGTGACTCCTCCACCTCCCTGGGCAGCACATTCCAATGGCTAACAACTCTCTGTGAAGAACTTTCTCCTCACCTCGAGCCTAAACTTCCCCTGGTGCAGCTTGAGACTAAGTCTTCTTTTTCTGGTGCTGGTTGCCTGGGAGAAGGGACATCCTCAACTAGATCAGGTTGCCCAGGGCCCTGTTGAGCCTCACCTTGAATATCTCCAAGGATGGAGCCCCAACCACCTCCCTGGGCAACCTGTTCCAGTGGGGTAGTTTTAGGCTATGCCTTTAAAATTTAGCTGCAGATTTCATGCAGAAAAGTAGAAAAATATAAATAAATCACTATTGGATGTAAAAAAGGAAAACAAAAGATTATTGTAAACAATTTCATTGATAAAGGTCTGTGTATAAGAGAAGCTGCATCATAACAATTCTTCACATTTCCATTCCCATTCCTTTTCCTCTTTCTGATCTTGGCTGTTCTGCTTTGCTCAGGAGAGATAACGTGCCCTTATGTTGAGGTGGAACTTCCTGTGTTCCAGTTTATACCTGTTGACCCTTGTCCTGTCACAGGACACCACTGAAAAGAGACTAAAGAATTTGTTGCATCAGGAGACTCAAATGGAGGCACCTCAACACCACGGCCACAGAATTCCTTCAACAAGCTCCTTCTGCTTTCCCCCAAAACTGCTCAGCGCTTCCTGAAGACAAAACATTAAGCAAGTTTTAGTTAGGGAAACTGTAGTGGGTTGAGGCAGCCCCCCTCCCCACCACGGGCAAAAATAACAACTCAGACAAACGATTGCAGTGATGGAAAGCTTCATGAAAAATGAAGTTTTACAGAGAGCCAGAATCAGTGACAAAAGAAAATCCCAAAACATACCCAGGAAGATCTCTTCCCCACCTTGGGGTACATCCAAGACCCCCCCAGAGCTCCTTCTTCCTCCCCTCCCACTGCTAGGCTAGTCTCAGCTGGCCAGATCTGAGACTGCCCATCCCCCGTGGCCTTGGGCCTAGCCAGGCCATGGCCGGGAGACATCTTCCCCCAGTACCGGGCGGCGCGAGGAAGAAGAGGAGGTGCCAGACCTCCCCACTGGATCTTATAGTGGTGGTGCAGAGAATTATGGTAGAAATACCTGGTTTCCTGTGTCCACCCACTGGGCTGGACCTCTGGACACAGGAAACACCTCATGTAGCAGAGGGCACCCAGCCCAAACTGCAACTGAATTCATTTGAGTTGTTTGGTGTTCTCTGTTTCTACAGCAGATTTTCTGATACTGTGGTGGCTGGAAAGGCTCTTAGGGGTGACTCATATTGGAAAATGCACAGGCTGAGTGCTGCGTGCAGGCAAACTTCATGAAGCTCAATAAGGACAAGTGCAGGGTCCTGCATATGGGGAGGAATAACAGCAGGCACCAGGACAGGGCTGCCCTGTTGGAAAGCAGCTCCACGGAGAAAGACCTTGGAGTGCTGGTGGACAGAAAGTTCTGCATGGGACAGCCATGTGCCATACTCAGGGGAAAAGATAATCTGCTGGTTTTCCTAGTTGGAAACCCAGACTCATGACACCTGGAGAAAGACCTTGGCATCCTAGTGGCCAGCAATGTGCTTGTGGCCAAGTGAGCCAATGGGATCCTGGGGTGCAGCATGAAAAGTGTGGCCAGCAGGGCCAGGAAGGTTCTTCTCCCCCTCTACTCTGCCCTGCCTTAGTGAGACCACAGCTGCAATCCTGTGTCCAGTTTTGGGCTCCCCAATTCAAGAGAGACAGAGACCTGCTGGAGAGAGTCCAAGGGAGAGCCACAAGGATGATTAGGGGACTGAGATATCCCCTGTGAAGAGAGGCTGAGAGAGTTATTAGTCTGGAGAAGACTGGAGGGATCTGATCATGTCTATCAATATCTGAGAGAAAAGGTGTCAAGTGGAGGGGGCCAAGCCTCTTTGGTGGTGCACAGTAACAAAGCAAGGAGCAATGGATACAAACTTGAACATGGAAGGTTTCACTTCAACATGAGGAGAAACTTCTTTACAGTGAGGGTGACAGAGCACTGGAACAGGCTGCCCAGAGAGGTTGTGGAGTCTCCTTCACTGGAGACTTTCCAAACCCATGTGGATGCATTCCTGTGCAGACTACCCTAAGTGATCCTGGTTTGGCAGGAGAGTTGGACTTGATGATCTTTGTAGGTCCCTTCCAACCTCTAATGTACTCTGCTACTGTGATATAAAATGTGATACTGTTGGGCAGAGCTTACAGATGACTGAAACTCATCAACAGTAGCAAACAGCTGTTATTAGTCAAGATGCAAATTAGTTTTCCATGGCAGGCAAGGAAGTACAAATAATCAACCCAAATTATAGCAGTAAAGACCTACTCCAGCCATTTAGGATCTTGCACAACTCCAGGACTTAAAGCCCCTTGGCTATATGGGAGCATCAGGCTGGAAACAACAGCTCAGCTATGATCCCTTTGGATTCAGGGTTACTTCCATTGGTTTCCATAACCTGGCAGTGCTGGATTAATGCTTGGACTTGAAACATCCTGGACTGCATCAAGAGAAACATAGCCAGCAGGTTGAGGGAGGTAATTCTCCCCCTCTGCTCCACTCTGGTGAGACCCCACCTGGACTACTGCATCCAGTTCTGAAGCCCCTATTACAAGAAAGATCTGGACATGGTGGAATGTGTCCAGAGAAGGGCCATGAGGGATGACCAGAGTGCTGGAGCTCCTCTGCTATGGAGACAGACTGAGGGAGTTCGGGTTGTTCAGCCTGGAGAAGAGAAGGCTCCGAGGAGACCTTATTGTGGCCTTCCAGTATCTGAAGGGTGCTACAAGAAAGCTGGAGAGGGACTTTTTAGGTTGCAGAAAAGACCTTGTGGGTACTGGTGAAAAGAAGCTGGACCTGAGTCAACAGCATACACTTGCAGCCCAGAAAGCCAATGGCATCCTGGTTTGCATCAAAAGAAAATGGCCAGCAGACTGGGAGAGGCGATTCTTCCACTAAGCTCTGCTCTGGTGAGACCTCACCTGGAGTACTGTGTCCAGCTCTGGAGGCCTCAACACAAGAAGGATAGGGACCTGATTGAGGAGGTCCAGAGGAAGCCACAAACATGTTCAAGGACTGGAGCACCTTTCCTACCAGGACAGGCTGTGAGAGTTGGGAGATAGTTGAGGTCCCATCACTGGAGGTGTTCAAGGTGAGACTCAAGAGGGCTCTAGGCAACCTGATCTAGTTGAGGATGTCCCTGCTGACTGCAGAGGGGGTTGGACTGGATGACCTTTAGAGGTCTCTTTCAACCCAGACCATTCTGTGATTCTGAGTTGGGGGCTGTTCAGAGGAGCCCTAATGGGCAGCATTTCAATATCTGAAGGGGACCTAGGGGAAGGCTGAAGAGGACTGTTTAGAAGGGCTTGTAGTGATAGAATAAGAGGCATTGGTTTCAAACCAGAGCAGGGTAGAGTCAGTTTGGAAGAAGTTCTTTACAGAGAAGATAGGGAAATACTGGAAGAGGTTGCCCAGAGAGGTGGTGGAGACCCCAGCCCTGGATATATTTAAGGTCAAATTAAATGGGTCTGTGAGCTACCTGATCTAATCAAAGATGCTCCTGCTTACTGCAGGGGGATTGGACAAGATGACATTTGAGGGTCACTTCCAACATAATGCAGGATTCTGTGATTCCCCTCCAACCAAAATGATTCTATGGTTTGATAATTCTGTGATAATGAGGATGGGGGCAAAGCAGTAAAACTGAACAGCACAAGCCTACAGGATGTGAATCTTTAATTTGCTGGCCCCAGCTCAGTGTTCGGTGGCCTTTTCGGTTCAGATGCCATCAGAAGGCAGTGCTGGAGCCTAATTATAGACATCTCTGAGCAATGCACTTCACAGCTGCTGTGCTATAAAAGCAGGGAGAAGTTGGGACAGCAGCCAGCAGCGACAGATGCTGATGGCCAGGCCTCCACTTGGTGCACAGCCCCTAGGGTGCAGCTGCTCAGCATGGGACATGGAGAGCGTGCTTGGGACAGCAAGTCCTACCAAATAGCCCAGTGCTTGCAGAAAGATCAGCTGTACCTGGAATGAGAAGGTGACTCTGTTTCCTACACCTGTGGCCAAGGGAGGTTCCTTCCATGGGACCACAACTCTAAAAGATGCAGAATTGGAGAGGCAAGAAATACAGCATGAAATAAGAAGCCAAGAGACTGAAGAATAGTGGAATAAGGAAAAGACCCTGGGGGTCATCCAAGGAAACCCCACAGAGTTCAACAAGGGCAAGTGTAGAGTCCTGTGCCTAGAGAGGAACAACCCCCTGCAACAGTACAAGCTACGGGCTGACCCGTTGGAAAGTAGCTCTGTAGAGAAGGACCTGGGGCTGCCAGCAGAAAAGTTCACCATGAGCTGACCAATGTGCCCTGGCGGCCAAGAGGCTAATGGTCTCACAGGGTACAATCAAGAGGGGTTTGACCAGCAGGTTCAAGGGAGAGCCTCCTGTGGCCCTAGTGGGGCCAGATCTGGAGTACTGGGTTCAGAACTGCGCTCCCTGATTCAAGAGAGTCCAGCAGATGCAACAAAGATGCTGAGGGACCTGGAGCATCTCTGTGAGGGGGAAAGGCTGAGACACATGGGGCTGTTAAGCCCAGAGAAGAGCAGTCTGAGAAGGGTTCTCAAGGCTGATGGATGGCTAAACAGCATCAGACTCTTTTCAGTGGTGCCCAGTGACAGGACAAGGAACAATGGGCAAAAACTGAGAGACAGGCATTTCCATCTGAACATACAGCAAAGCTTTGCTCTGAGGGTGACAGAGCACTGGAACAGGCTGCCCAGAGAGGTTGTGGAGTCTCTTTCTCTACAAACTTTCAAAACCCACGTGGACACAATCCTGTGCACCTTGGTCTCTCGAGGTGACCCTGCTTTAGCAGGGAGTTTGGACTAGGTGAACCCCAGAGGCCCCTTCAAACCTCTACCATTCTGTGATCTGTGCTTCCTGTCACAGCAAGCAGACTGTAAACCCCATGAGGCAGGAATCATGCAGAGAAAAATACTCCCAGTGATAATCCCGAGGTACCTTCTGCTCTGCCTGCCCTCTCTATCTCTTTTCTGTGTCAGACCTTCTCTTCTTTTGTCCTCGTAGATGTCACACTTCAAGCATCCCTGGCTCGCCAAGGACTCTGGAAGTGGTGATGCCTGCCATGCATGAGCAGATCTGCAGGGCTAGAAATCGGTGCCAGCTATAAATAGGGTGATAACAACCCACAAATAAACTGAAGGGCTGGCCTGTAATGGCAGGGGGGTTGTCACCATGTGTGGGACCCTGCTTTCCCTGCCACTGACAGTCCAGACATGGCTGCTGTGAGCCGAGCCACCCATGGCAAGCATCCAAGTCACCATGTGTTCAGACACAGAAGACTCTGAGCTCAGCCCCCATTCCTCACAGCCCTTAGTATTTCTGTCTCCCTGGTGTGTGTGTGTTTTAAATGAACGTGATCTTTAAATAGTCATGGCTTCAGTACCCCACATACCTGGATAGGTTGGGGACTCACCTGATGGAGAGAAGTGAAGGGGAAGTGGATGGAAGGTTGACCATGAGCCAGCAAAGTGCTCTTGCAGCCAAGAAGGCCAGTGGTATCCTAGGGGTGTAGGAGAAGGGCTGTGGTCAGTAGGTTGAGAGAGGTTCTTCTCTCTCTACTCTGCCCTGGTGAGGCCACGTCTGGAATGTTGTGTCCAGTTCTGGGCCCCTCAGTTCAAGAAGGACCTCAGGGAACTGCTTGAAAGAATCCAGTGCAGAGCCATGAAAATGATAGAGTGGAACATCTTCCTTATAAGGAAAGACTGAGGGAGCTGAGGGCTCTGTAGCTTGGAAAGGAGGAGCCTGAGGGGTGACCTCATTCATGTTTATAAAGATGGGCAAGGTGAGTGCCAAGAGGATGGAGCCAGGCTCTGCTGGGTGATGCCCAATGCTAGGGCAAGGGGCACTGGGTGGAAGCTGAGGCATAAGAAGTTCCATGGAAAATGAGAAAGATTTTTTTCCCTGTGAGGGTGACAGAACACTGGAAGAGGCTGCCCTGGGCCATTGTGGAGTCTCCCTCTGGGGAGATATTCAAGACCCATGCGGATGTATTCCTGTGTGATCTGCTCTAGGTGATCCTGCTCTGGCAGGGGGTTGGACTGGATGACCTCTCGAGGTCCCTTCCAGCCCCTAACATTCTGTGATTCTGATGGTAGAGAAGGCTGAAGGGACACCTTATTGATTTCTACAACTACCTGCAAGGAGGTTGGAGGGAGGTGGGGTGTTGGCCTCTTCTCCCAGGTAAAAGTGGAAGGATAAGAGGAAATGGCCTCAAATGACACCAGGGGAGGTTCAGGTTGAATATTAGGAGAGCTGGGTGTTTTTACTGAAAGAGTGGTCAGGCTTTGGAACAGGCTGCCCAGGGAGGTGGTGGAGTCCATGTCTGGAAGTGTTCATAAAACTGTGTAGACATGGCACTTTGGGACATGGTTTAGTGGGCATGGTGCTGTTGGGCTGATGATCTCAGAGGCCTTTTCCAACCTTAACGATTTTATGACTCTTGTCCCAAAGTGCCATGTCTTTCAAGGCCACAGTGGCAGAGCATACTGAGGCGTGGTTTGGTCTCTCATTACAGCCTTGGTCCTGGGATCCAAATGGATAAACATTAAGACCCTCAAGAAATAGCACCCCAATTACTTGGTGTTAGGCTTTGTTTTGCTTTGTGTGGCTGGGTTACAGAGCTGTTCCAAACTGATGCCCAGGCAGATTATGAGCATCACTTGAGTGATGCATGGAGCCAAAATTAAAATGGGTAAATGGGTAAATTCAGATTGGATGTTAGGAAGAAATTCTTCCCCATGAGGGTGGTGAGACACTAGAAGTGGTTGCCCAGGAAGGTGTAGAACCCTCATCCCTGGAGGTTTTTAAGGCCAGGCTGAATGTGACTGTGAGCAACCTGATGTAGTATGAGGTGTCCCTGGCCATGGCAGGGGGATTGGAACTGTATGATCCTTGAGGTCCCTTCCAACCCTGACAATTCTAAGATTCTATGAAGCACATCCCTATTCTTGAGGGCACCTTTAAAGGACTCAAACACCAAACTCTGGACAATATGGTGCCTGGCTGGAAGCAGTGTCCTGAGAAGAGGAAACAGCCTCAAATTATGCCATGTTGAAGATTAGGTTGAGTATCAGGCAAAAACTCTACACAGAAAGGGTTGTCAAGCCCTGGAGCAGACTGCCCAGGGATGTGGTGTAGTCACCAGGGGAAGGGGAGGTACTGAGGGACATGGTTTAGTGGTGGGATGTCTGTGTTAGGCTAATGGTTAGACTTGATGATCTTAATCTTTTCCAACCAACATGATTTTATGATTCTATGATTTTATAACCAAAACTTCCTTTGGAGAAACCTCTGCCAGCAAGAAGTGATCTGTTTATAAGAGATCTGACCACATTTGTACTCTTGAGTTAAAACTGAGCTTGTTAAATGGACCAGGTCTGAGTCTCTTAATCACTCAGTTTCTGCAGCTATGAAACAGGAGCAAGAGAGAACAAGGAAAACTTCCTTGAAAGCGAAGCCACTTCTCTGCCAGCATCTTTGATTGGCAGAACCTGCCTGCTTCCTCCTGTGAGCATCATCCAGTATCACAGTATCACCAAGGTTGGAAGACACCTCAAAGATCATCAAGTCCAACCTGCCACCACAGACCTCAGGACTAAACCATGGCACCAAGTGCCACGTCCAATCCCCTCTTGAACACCTCCAGGGACGGTGACTCCACCACCTCCCTGGGCAGCACATTCCAATGGTGAACGACTCACTCGGTGAAGAACTTTCTCCTCACCTCCAGCTTAAACTTGCCCTGGTGCAGACTGTGTCCTCTTGTTCTGGTGCTGGTTGCTAGGGTGAAGAGACCAACTCCCTCCTGGCTACAACCCCCCTTCAGGTATTTCTAGATAGCAATGAGGTCATCCCTGAGCCTCCTCTTCTCCAAGCTAAACCACCCCAGCTCCCTCAGCCTCTCTTGTAGGGCTTGTACTCAGTGTCTTGGTCAGGCACTGAAAATGCATTTGAAGCAAAAAGACAGCTCCTCCCTCTTAGCTTTACTAACCAGACCATTGAGCGATTCAGAAGTTGGCCAGTATCAGGAACAGTGTGGCCAGCAGGAGCAGGGAAGTCATTCTGCTGCTGTACTCATCATTGGTTAGGTCACACCTTGAGTACTGTGTACAGTTCTGGACCCTTCAGTTTAAAAAAGATGTTGAGATACTGGAATGTGTCCAGAAAAAGGCAACAAAGCTGGGGAGATGTCTGGAGCACAAGGCTGGGGAGGGGTCTGGAGCACAGCCCTGTGAGGAGAGGCTGAGGAAGCTGGGGGTGTTTAACTTGGAGAAGAGGAGGCTCTCTACAACTACCAGAAGGGAGGTTGTAGACAGGTGGGGGTTGGTCTCTTCTCCCAGGCAACCAGCACCAGAACAAGAGGACACAGTCTCAAGCTACACCAGGGGAAGTTTAGGCTTGATCAGAAAGAAGTTATTCCCAGAAAGAGAGATTGGCCATTGGAATATGCTGCCCAGGGAGGTGGAGGAGTCACTATGCCTGGAAGTGTCTAAAAAGAGCCTGGATGAGGCACTTAGTGCCATGGTTTAGTTGATTGTGTGATGTTGGATGATTGGTTGGACTTGATGATCTTGGAGGTCTCTTCCAACCTGTTTGATTCTGTGATTTAAAAGACAGATGCTGGCTTTAAAAGCTGCAAAGCACTGCCGCTGTTAAAAACATCTGCACTTCTGCACTCTGAAGGAGGGTAGGATCCAGGACTTTTCTGGACACAGCATTATGCTGACTGGTCTCAAAACAAATGTTACCATGTGTAGTACTGTCCAACATTGCAGCGGGGTTGGAACTAGATGATCCTTGAGCTCCCTTCCAACCCTAACTATTCTTTGATTCTATGTAGATGTGTTCAGCTCCCCATGCACCAAATAAACTGAGCATCGGCTGACACATCTTCCTCCAGTAAAAGCAGTCTTGACCATTGATAGAAGTAGGACCTGGACTGGAAACAGATCTATAAAATTTGTGGGACTACTTGCTGGGCTTGTTTGGCTCCATCCCAAAAGGGCTGATTCAACAGTCTGATTCCTCCACACTTCTGCAGAGCTTCACCTTCCAGGGAAGCAACTCAAGTCTTCCTGCTCGGGTGGGGCAAGCACATATTTTGTAGATGACAGCTAAGGAAATGCAGCTCTCTGGTAATCCATAAAACAGGAATGGTGCAATAAGTCCTGAAATTCTTGTCTTCTGGCAGAGACACTGGATGACATTGTGCTGGGTAACTTCACACTAAAACCACGCCTGGGCCCAGCTTCCCGACAGGGATAGCATGGGAAACTCCCAGCTGCTAGCAGCCAGGAGAAGACCACAGAGTTCAGCATCTTTTCCTCATGAGGTCTGTGAGAGCAGACATGCACCTCTCTAGTTGCACACTGGGAGGTGGTAGAGTCACCATACCTGGAGGCTTTCACAATACATGGAGGTGTGCTACTTTGGGACATGGTTTAATGGCCACGGTGGTGCTGGACTGCATAATCTTAAAGATCTTTTGCAACTAAAATGATTTTGTGCTCTTATGATTATTTCCACTCCATGGGCAAGAACACAAGGGCATGTACTTGCCTGAGGGTACAGACAGCTCATTCCTATTACACCAGAAATGCAATGCAGGTGAAGGCAAGGCTGGTCAATTCCATCGGCATTTCCCTGTTCCTCACACATCCACCACTTAGCAGGACCAGAGATGCCCTTCACTTCTGGTAAGGGAATTATCATTGCTTTTTGAATCATAGAATGGGCTGGGCTGGCAGGGAACTCCAAAGCTCATCCAGTCCCACCCCCCTGCAGTCAGCAGGGGCATCCTCAACTAGATCAGGTTGCCCAGAGTCCTGTTGAGCCTCACCTTGAATATCTTCAGTGAGGGGCCTCAACCACCTTCCTGGGCAGCCTGTTCCAGTGTTCCACTAAGCTCATAGTAAAGAACTTGTTCCTGATATCCAATCTAAATCTGTTCTTCTCTGGTTTGAAGCCATTGGCTCTTGCCCTGTCACTGCAGGCCGCTGTAAACAGTCTCTCTCCATCCTTCTTGTAGCCACCTTCAGGTACTGGCAGGCTGCTATTAGGTCTCACTGGAGCCGCCTCCTCTCCAGGCTGAACACCCCCAGCTCCTTCAGCCTGTCCTCATAGCAGAGGTGCTCTAACCCTCTGATAATTTTTGTGGCCCTCCCCTTGACCTGTTCCATTATATCCATGCCCTTCCTATTTTGAGGGCTCCAGAGCTGGATGCAGTACTTCAGGTGAGGCCTCACCAGAGCAAAGTGGGAGAATCATCTCTCTGGATCTGCTGGCAACACATCTTTTGCATCTCTTAATTGTTGCTTCCTAGAAACGATCAGATGTAACTATTCACATCACCTCCCTCCCAGGATGGACACTGCCATGTGCTCAACTTGGAGAGGAAATCATGGAATCACTCAAGTTGGAGAACACCTCTAAGATCATCAAGTCCAAATACCAACCCAACACCACCATGCCCACTAAACCATGTCCCAAGGTCCCATGGCTGTGCCTTTAGTTAAGTCACAGACAAAAAATATTGTCTTCACACAAAGGCTCACAGAGGTGGTCCCCCAGCCACGGACTTGAGGACTGAAAGACTCGGCACCATAGCCCAAAGTGGATTCTGGGTCTGCTGTAGCAATATTATAAGACCTTCTGCTCTGGGACAACGCTGTGGAGAGTCTCAGAATGCATCTGGAGGTGCTGGAACGTGTCCAGAGGAGGGCCACGGGGATGATCAGAGGGCTGGAGCACCTCTCCTATGAGGACAGACTGAAGGAGTTGGGGCTGTTCAGTTTGGAGAAGAGACGGCTCCGAGGTGACCTCATTGTGGCCTTCCAGTATCTGAAGGGGGCCTACAAGAAGGCTGGGGAGGGACTTCTCAGGCTATCAGGGAGTGATAGGAGTAGGGGGAATGGAATGAAGCTGGAGGTGGGGAGATTCAGGCTAGATGTGAGGAGGAAGTTCTTCCCCATGAGAGTGGTGAGGCCCTGGAATGGGTTGTCCAGGGAGGGGGTTGAGGCCCCGTCCCTGGAAGTGTTTAAGCCCAGGCTGGCTGAGGCTCTGGCCAGCCTGATCTAGTGTGGGGTGTCCCTGCCCATGGCAGGGGGTTGGAAGTAGATGATCCTTGTGGTCCCTTCCAACCCTGACTGAAACTATGAAACTCTCCCCTTGCTGAACAATCTTCGGCAAACGTTTAGCTTTGCAATGCTGAATTCCCAATGAATTTCTTTTCTCCAGACTAAACAGCCCCAGTTCCCACAGGAGAGGGCTAGATCGGATATGAAGAAAAACTTCTTCAGGGAAAGGGTCATCAAGCCCTATCATTGCGCTAACAGAACCCTCACCTTGGACTTCTGGAGGGCAAACATCAGCCTGTTTAAGAAGCTTATTTGCAAAGTTCCCTGGGTATCAGCAGGTGTTAGTCAGTTAGAGGGCAGAAGAGCTCTGCAGAGGGACCTCGACCGACTGGACAGATGGGCGGAGTCCAACAGGATGGCATTCAACAAGTCCAAGTGCCAGGTGCTGCACTTTGGCCACAACAACCCCATGCAGAGCTGCAGGCTGGGGTCAGAGTGGCTGGAGAGTTCCCAAACAGAGAGGGACCTGGAGTGCTGATTGACAGCCCCCTGAACATGAGCCAGCAGTATGCCCAGGTGGCCAAGAAGGCCAATGGCATCCTGGCCTGCATCAAGAATAGCATGGCCAGCAGGAGCAGGGAGGTCATTGTGCCCCTGTACTCTGCACTGGTTAGGCCACACCTTGAGTGCTGTGCCCAGTTCTGGGCCCCTCAGTTTAGGAAGGACATCGAGACACTTGAACGTGTCCAGAGAAGGGCAACAAGGCTGGGGAGAGGCCTTGAGCACAGCCCTATGAGGAGAGGCTGAGGGAGCTGGGGTTGCTTAGCCTGGAGAAGAGGAGGCTCAGGGAAGACCTCATTGCTCTCTACAACTACCTGAAGGGTGGTTGTAGCCAGGAGGGGGTTGGTCTCTTCACCCTAGCAACTAGCACCAGAACAAGAGGACACAGTCTCAAGCTACACCAGGGGAAGTTTAGGCTCGAGGTGAGGAGAAAGTTCTTCAGTGAGAGAGTCATTCACCATTGGAATGTGCTGCCCAGGGAGGTGGTGGAGTCACCGTCCCTGGAGGTGTTCAAGAGGGGATTGGACATGGCACTTGCTGCCATGGTCTAGTCATGAGTTCTGTGGTGACAGGTTGGACTTGATGATCTTTGAGGTCTCTTCCAACCTTGGTGATTCTGTGATTCAAGGTATCCCAGGGAAGTGTTGGAGTCACCATGCCTGGAGATATTGAAAAACCATGCAGATGTGGTGCTGAGGGTTATGGGTCAGTGGTGACCTGGCAGTGCTAGGTTAATGACTGGACTTCATAAACATAAAGACCTTCCCCAACCAAAATGATTCTGTGATTCTCTGATGCACCACTGGGCATGCTGGCATGGCTGGAGACAGGCAGGACAAAGCTACTCTGCCAAGATCTGGCAGCTTTGGGGCAGCCCTAACACAAGAGCCACACAAACAGTGCTGTGCTGTAGCATAAGAGCAAAACCTCAGGGGAGTGATCCAGCCGCAGTGACCCAGCAGAGCCTCTCTGATCGACTCCTTCTTGCATCCAGAGAGGTCCACATGGGCAGAGTGACTTCATTCCTGTCTCCTCACAATATGTAGATACACCCAGAGTCACTAATTAAGGTGAGCAGGGTAGAAGTTTTCCTTCTGGCCTCCTTTCATCTCTTCATGCCCTGGTTTCCTTCCAGTTAAATAGGGAATGAGTCATCCTTCCTTCTTCCACTGGAGGACTGCAAGGGATTAGGAAGGCAGTGTGTGCAGAATACATCAAAGCTCTCTGCTGGACATCCTCTCCCACAGCTCCTGCAGAGCTGCATTCCCTTGTTCCATAGACATATGAGGGAGTGAGGCAGCACTCTACAGAAAGGAAGACATCAGGCCTTAACCATGAGGTAGCACTGAAAATCCTTCTCCTGAGGAAGGCCAGTGATAGGACAAGGGGGACACAGGAGGTTTCACTTCAACTTCAGGAAAAACTTCTTCCTTTTAGGGTGATGAAGCCCAGGAACAGGCTGCTCAGAGAGGTTGTGGAGTCATCTTCTCTAGAGACTTTCAAAACCTGCCTGGATGCAATCCTGGGCAACTTGTTGTGGATTACCCTGCTGTAGCAAGGGGGTGGGATTAGATGGTCTCCAGAGATGCTTTCCAACCTCTCCCATTCTATGAGAGCTTGGTTAGCTTTTCCTGGAGAAGAATACCAGCTCCACTTGATTAACTAACTCTGCTACCTAAAGCTGCAGAGGTTTGTAAGCCTTCCCCCACTTTCCCCTCCTCAGGTCTCAGATCCTGTGTTGCTGGGGCCCCTCTGGTGTCTCATTAGGTTTCCTTTATTGAGGCTTGATGTGCAAGGCAGGACTTTGTAGTGGAGTGACAGAGGGCAGCCAGTTTGTGTGGGACTCTTTGTCTCAGGTTTTGCAAGAGCTGGTATTGTGAAAGCATTTGACATGCCCACCAAAACAAATATAAAAGCAATTTAATGACATATTTACTTTTAATTGGGGTTGTGGAGGGGAAAAATTAAGAAGAAAGTGGCTGGTTGAATTGGTGCCAGAAGACTCAGGTGGGAATTTATTGTAGCAGCTCCCAGGACTGCCAATTGCCCATAGCAACACATTGTGTAGGAACCCAGCATCCACCACAGAGGGGATTAAAGGTTCAGAGATGAGTAGGAGAGTGGTTGAATGGGCTGGAAGTAACAACTCCAGGTGGGCTCAAATTCACATAAGAAGCTTTTAAGTGTATTCTGTAGGACATCAGAGCAGGTTGGAGCACAAGCCCTCTGAGGAGAGACTGAGGGAGCTGGGGTTGCTTAGCCTGGAGAAGAGGAGACTCAGGGGAGACCTTATTGCTCTCTACAACTACCTGAAGGGAGATTGTGGACAGGAGGAGGATGGTCTCTTCTCCCAGGCAACCAGCACCAGAACAAGTGGACACAGTCTCAAGCTGTGCCAGGGGAGGTTTAGGCTGGAGGTTAGGAGGAAGTTCTACACAGAGAGAGTGATTGCCCATTGGAATGGGCTGCCCAGGGAGGTGGTGGAGTCACCATCACTGTAGGTGTTCAGGAGGAGACTTGATGGGGTGCTTGGTGCCATGGTTTAGTTGATTAGGTGGTGTTGGATGATAGGTTGGACGTCATGACCTCGAAGGTCTCTTCCAACCTGGTCTATTCTATTCTTCAGTTATAGAGGGTTGGAGGTTTTGATGCTTCCCCAATAAGTACTTGGTTTGGAAGAAACCCATAACTATCTACTTATCTGCACTCACAGCCCAGAAGACCAATCACATCCTGGGCTGCATCAAAGGCAGCATTGCCAGCAGATCCAGAGAGGTGGTTCTGCCACTTTGCTCTGGTGAGACCTCACCTGGAGTACTGTGTATGAGTCTGGAGCCCTCAATATAGGAAGGATATGGACCTGATGGAGAAGATCCAGAGTGGGGCCACAAAAATGATCAGGGGCTTGTAGCACCCCTGCTACAAGGACAGGCTAGAGGAGCTGGGTGGTGTTTAGCCTGGAGAAGAGGAGGATGCAGGGAGACCTAATATCCAGTATCTGAAGGGGGCTACAAGAAGAATGGAGAGAGACTATTTGCAAGGGCCTGTGGTGACAGGCCTGCAGTGACAGGATGAGTGGCAATGGCTTTAAGCTGGAGAAGAGTAGATTTAGACTGGATGTTAGGAAAAGGTTCTGCACCATGAGAGTGATGGAATACTGGAACAGGTTGCCCAGGGAGGTGGTTGGGGCTCCTTCCCTGAAGATATTCAAAATGAGGCTCAGGGCTCTGGGCTGCCTGATCTAGTTGGGGATGTCTCATTGTGGCCTTCCAGTATCTGAAGGGGCCCTACAAGAAGGCTGGGGAGGGACTTCTCAAGCTATCAGGGAGTGATAGGACTAGGGGGAATGGAATGAAGCTGGAGAGGTGGGGAGATTCAGGCTGGATGTGAGGAGGAAGTTCTTCACCATGAGGGTGGTGAAGCCCTGGAATGGGTTGTCCAGGGAGGTGGTTGAGGCCCTGTCCCTGGAAGTGTTTAAGACCAGGCTGGATGAGGCTCCGCCAGCCTGATCTAGTGTAGAGTGTCCCTGCCCATGGCAGGGGGGTTGGAACTAGATGATCCTTGTGGTTCCTTCCAGCCCTAACTGAAACTATGAAACTATGTCCCTGCTGACTTCAGATCCTTGAAGGTCCCTTCTGGCCTGGACCATTCTACGATTCTCTCTCCAGAGATCCCTTCCAACCCCTTGCTTTCTGTGATCCTCTGATTCTGTGGAAAGAAAGTATGAAATGCATTGAACAAGGCAAAAGGAAAAAAAAAAATATATATATAATTTAATGCCTGTTTCCTTCTGCTTTCCCCCTAAAAAAGTTTCCTGTGACTTCACTTCAAGTCTGGGATGTGGGGGAAAAAAGAAGAGAACAAAAGAAAGGGGGAAAAAAAAAAGCCTTTAAAACAATCTTCCTGGGAGGTCCTGATGAAACAGAGCTGTCAGAGAAGGCAGCCAGTTGCCCTTCGGATTTGAAATCCAGCTAATTAGCTCAGAAGCACTGCACTTCTGATCTGAGCAGGGCACCAAGCTGCTGAGTTTGATATTTCCAGGCCTGTCAGCCCCTGCATTAAAAAAAGGAAACCAACTCAGGCGCGGTGAGGAAGCAGCCAGGCTTAATGAGGCACCCTGGGGCAATTTGGTAGAGCTGGGAAGGAGACCACCTTGACTGCAAAGCCCTCCTTGCCTGGGCTCCTGGTGGGAGCCTGGGATGCAAAGCTGTGGCAAAGGAGGGATAATTCCTCCTCCTGAGGCCCCTGCGGGGATGCACAAAGCCCGGGAGCAGACAGCAATACCAAGAAGAAGGGGAAGCAGTCCTCTGAAAGAGGACAACTACAGAGCCAACTCATCATTTCTAAGCAGCAGCTTCTTCCCAGCATTCCAGGACTTTGAGCTGCAAGAAGATGCAATGCCATGGTCTTTTGAGCAGGCAAAAGCCAGGCACAGATGCTGTCCCTGTTTCTTGTGCCAGGCTCTGGATAGCATCAGCTCCCTTTGGAGGCCCTTCTCTGAAGGTATCCATCTTCCACCCTGCCTAATGAGCTCCTGCTCCACCACCATTTTTGTACTCATCCCAGAGCCAGGGGCAAGACCCTCTGTAGTGGTATTAGGCTATGCCTTGAAAATTCTGTTAGAGATTTTGAGCAGAAAAGTAGAAAGAGATAAATCAATCACTCTTGGGTGTAAAAAGGAAAAGTAAAGATAGTTCTAAACAGCTTCCATTTGCCTCATACTGAGCTGGTCTGGCAAAGTTAATATTGGGGGGGAAATTTCAACCCACCACACCCTCAACCAGCCAAGACACCACCCAGAGGAGCCCAGCCCCAGCCAGCACCCATGGACAGGATTGGAGGAGTCATCAATTTTGGCCCTAACAACCGGGGGGCCACCAGGCCCCCCGGCCTTTGTTGTCACCACCACCATCACCCAGTGTGCACCATAGGCACTCACTTGAGATGAGAGGAGGATCCTCCAGCCCCAAGGGGCTCAGCTTAGGGCTACTGCCTCTCCTGGTGGGGATTAAATAGGGGAGTGGGTGGGGCGGGCCAAGTGGCCACTCCTGGGGTGGGAGGAGACCCCAACAAAGCCCAGGTGCCCTGGGTTTGAGGGCAAAAAGGGGGAAAATGAGGTGGTGGGGTGGAAAAGAGGCAGATTGTGAAACCTGTGCTGTTGAGAAAGAATGGAGGTTAAAATAATAACCAAACAGGAAGTATTGACTCTCAGTGGTTGCTGGATGCTTAATGTGGCTACTTTCAGGATGTTCCACTCCTCTTGGAGGCTAGATAATTTATTGACAAACCCAAACATGATTTTGATAGACCAGCATTCAGTTCAATAAACAACCCCCAACACACACCTTCTGCTAAGGTAATTGTATAGCATTACCATCTCAGCAAACTCTTGATCTCAGCTTGGAGGGGGTTTTTGGGGGTTGTTTTCCCACTCATCTGTGTTTGAGGGAAGGGGCTTGCTTCTGAGAGCAGGCTGTGTGAAGCCAGGACACTGCTGGGCTGAAGAGGAGCCAATGGGTTTAGCTGGCAGAGTTGAACTCTCCTACAGCTAAGCAGGAACAGTCCCTGCCACAATGAACGCTGTGGTCCCTCCTGTGTGAGCATGGAGACAAACTGAGTATGAGATGGAAACCCTTTGTTCTCCAGGCACAGGTGCATGAGTTGCAAGGAGCAGTAAAAAGAGAGTTCTTCCAGCAGGCGAGCTGCACTGCCCTACCATGAGTGGTTATCTGGTCCTAGTACCTGGGCAGCAGATCCAAATTTGAGTAGGAAAAGATCTGGATGAGGCACTTGGTGCCATGGTTTAGTTGATTAGGTAGTGTTGGGTGAAAGGTTGGACTTGATGACCTCAAAGGTCTTTCCCAACCTTGATTCTGTGAATTAATGAAGCCTGTGAATTAATGGATGGGGTTACAGTCCTGGGGCACACCTGAATGCATTCCTGAGTGGACCACCCTAAGTGATCCTGCTTTGGCAAGGGGGTTGGACTCCATGATCTCTTGATGTCCCTTCCAACCTCTAATGTTCTGTGATACTGTGAAAATTCTAGCCACATCACAAGATAAATAGTGCCTGAAATCAAGAGAATACTTCCATTATAAGATGTCAGATAGTTAGGTTGTCCTGTCTCCTGTAAGGTAGTCAGGGCACAGCTACCATGGAGTGAACTCAAGGCAAGGAAAAGGTTCATAGAGACATATCACCTTGAGGTGTAGGACATCCACCCACAGAGAAAGGACTGAGGAATTGAGCTTTACTAAGATACAAAGATGAACCACACTGGAATCCAGGCAACTAAATTCTATTTGAGGTCTAAATTTCTCCAACAGAGAGTTTCATAGAATCATGGAATCACAGAATCACAGAAACATTCAGGTTGGAAAAGACCCTTGGGATCACCAAGTCCAACTGATAGCTCTACTCTAAAAAGTTCACCCCTAAACCATATCCCCAAGCAAATAGTTTGGATTGGAAGGGACCTTAAAGATCATGTAGTTCCAATCTCCCTGACAATGGGCAGGGACACCTTCCATTAGACCAGGTTATCACATCTGGAATAAAGAATTGTTTTTTCATAAAGCTGGTTGGAATCTCACCATTGTACCTCAGAAGCTGATATTCCAGCTCAGATGGTGGCTTAGCAGCTGGCAAACCCAACTTCTTCGCTAAGGTACCAGCCTTGAGGAAGAGGTTTTTCCAGATGTTCTACCAGTGAAAATGATGTCACTGCAGCAACAGTGGAAATATTTCTTCACAGAGAGGGTTCTCACAGTATCACAGTATTGCCAAGGTTGGAAGAGACCTCAAAGATCATCGAGTCCAACCTGTCACCACAGACCCCATAACTAGACCATGGCACCAAGTGCCACATCCAGTCCCCTCTTGAACACCTCCAGGGATGGTGACTCCACCACCTCCCTGGGCAGCACATTCCAATGGAGAACAACTCTGTCAGTGAAGAACTTCCTCCTCACCTCCAGCCTAAACTTGCCCTGGTGTAGCTTGAGACTGTGTCCTCTTGTTCTGGTGCTGGTTGCTAGGGTGAAGAGACCAACCTCTTCCTGGCTACAACCCCCTTTCAGGTAGTTGTAGAGAGCAATGAGGTCTCCCCTGAGCCTCCTCTTCTCCAGGCTAAACAACCCCAGCTCCCTCAGCCTCTCCTCATAGGGCTTGTGCTCAAGGCCTCTCCCCAGCCTTGTTGCCCTTTTCTGGACACCTTCAAGTGTCTCGATGTCCTTCCTAAACTGAGGGGCCCAGAACTGGACACAGGACTCAAGGTGTGGTCTAACCAATGCAGAGTACAGGGGCACAATGACCTCCCTGCTCCTGCTGGCCACACTGTTCCTAATGCAGGCCAGGATGCTGTTGGCCTTCTTGGCCACCTGGGCATACTGCTGGCTCATGTTCAGGCAGCTGTCAATCAGCACCCCCAGGTCCCTCTCTGTTTGGCAGCTCTCCAGCCACTCTGACCCCAGCCTGTAGCTCTGCATGGGGTTGCTGTGGCCAAAGTGCAGCACCTGCCACAGCAACCCTGGAACCTCTCAAACCCGGGAATTGTCTGCCCAGGGCAGTGCTGGAGTCATCATCCCTGGGGGTGTTTAGGCAGCCTGTGGACCCGGTGCTTAGGGACATGGGTTAGTGCTGACCCTTCAGTTAGGCAGGACGATTAATAAAAATATTAATAACTTTATTAATAAAAAAGAATCCCACAGAAAATATTCATAAAACCTGTTTACTGGTTCAAAATATTCACTTGGGGAACAGATCTCTCACCAGCAGGAACATGTAACAATTTAAACAATATGAGCAACAATCCAGAAACAACAAACAGCAATTAAAACTGTAAAGAAAAAAGGGGACATAGGCAAGAGAGCTGGACATTGCCCTCAAGCTGGGGGCAACTCCAGAGTTTTCTTGGGCAACAGACCTTTAACAGATGCTTATGAAAATCATGTTTGTATCAGGAACAGTGTGGCCAGCAGGAGCAGAGAGGTCATTCTGCCCCTGTACACTGCACTGGTTGGTCCACACCTTGAGTCCTGTGTCCAGTTCCTGGGCCCCTCAGTTTAGGAAGGGTGTTGACTTGCTGGAAGGTGTCCAGAGAAGGGCAACAAAGTTGGTGAGGGGTTTGGAGCACAAGTCCTATGAGGAAAGGCTGAGGGAGCTGGGGTTGCTTAGCCTGGAGAAGAGGAGGCTCAGGAGAGACCTTCTTGCTCTCTACAACTACCTGAAGGGAGGTTGTAGCCAGGCAGAGGTTGGTCTCTTCTCCCAGGCAGCCAGCACCAGAACAAGAGGACACAGTCTCAAGCTGCACCAGGGGAGGTTTAGGCTGGAGCTTAGGAAGAAGTTCTACACAGAGAGAGTGATTGCCCATTGGAATGGACTGCCCAGGGAGGGTGGTAGAGTCACCAGCACTGTAGGTATTCAGGAGGAGACTTGATGGGGTGCTTGGTGCCATGGTTTAGTTGATTAGGTGGTGTTGGCTGATAGGTTGGACGTGATGATCTCAAAGGTCTCTTCCAACCTGGTCTATTCTATTCTATAAATACATCAATAGCAAGAGGAAGGGCAAGGACAACCTCCACTCCTTGGTTGACACGGAGGGGAAGGTTGTAACAAAGGATGAGGAAAAGGCAGAGGTACTTAACACCTTCTTTGCTTCAATCTATCCTAGCATGACAGAACATCTTCCAGACAGCTGGCCTGCAGAGCTGGCAGAAGGAGCCAGGGAGCTGCATGGTTTCCCGCTGCTCCAGGAGGTAGTTAGAGATCTTCTGAGCCGCTTGGACCCCCACAAGGCCATGGGACCAGATGGGATCCATCCTAGGGTGCTGAGAGAGCTGGCAGATGAGCTGGCCAAGCCGCTCTCCATCATTTTTCACCAGTCCTGGCTCACTGGAGAGGTCCCAGAAGACTGGAAGCTGGCCAACGTGGTGCCCATCCACAAGAAGGGCCGGTTGGATGAGCCAGGGAATTATAGGCCTGTCAGCCTGACCTCAGTGCCAGGCAAGATTATGGAACATGTCATCTTGAGTGCGATCATGCAGCACTTACAGGATGGCCAAGGGATCAGGCCTAGCCAGCATGGCTTTAGGAAGGGCAGGTCCTGCCTGACCACCTGATCTCCTTCTATGATCAGGTGACCCGCCTGGTTGATGTGGGGAGGCCTGTGGATGTGGTCTACCTGGACCTCAGCAAGGCCTTTGACACCGTCCCCCACAGCAAACTCCTGGCCAAGCTGGCAGCCCATGGCTTGGATGGGAGCACACTGCGTTGGGTTAGGAACTGGCTGGAGGGCTGAGCCCAGAGAGTGGTGGTGAATGGTGCCACATCCGGCTGGCGGCCAGTCACTAGTGGTGTGCCCCAGGGATCGGTGCTGGGCCCCATGCTCTTCAAAATCTTTATTGATGATCTGGATGAGGGCATTGAGTCCATCATCAGTAAATTTGCGGACGACACCAAGCTGGGGGCAGGATTGATCTGCTGGAGGGCAGAGAGGCTTTGCAGAGGACCTCGACAGGCTGGACAGGGGCAGAGTCCAAGGGCATGAGATTGAACACAGCCAAGTGCTGGGTTCTGCACATTGGCCACAACAACCCCATGCAGTGCTACAGGCTGGGGTCAGAGTGGTTGGAGAGCAGCCAGGCAGAGAGGGACTTGGGGTGCTGGTTGATTGTAGGTTGAACATGAGCCTGCAGTGTGCCCAGGCAGCCAAGAAGGCCAATGGCATCCTAGCCTGCATCAGAAACAGTGTGGCCAGCAGGAGCAGGGAGGTCATTCTGCCCCTGTACACCGCACTGGTTAGGCCGCACCTTGAGTACTGTGTCCAGTTCTGGGCCCTCAGTTTAGGAAAGATGTTGTCTTACTGGAGCGTGTCCAGAGAAGGGCAACAAAGTTGGTGAGGGGTTTGGAACACAAGCCCTATGAGGAGAGGCTGAGGGAGCTGGGGTTGCTTAGCCTGTAGAAGAGGAGACTGAGGGGTGACCTTATTGCTCTCTACAACTACCTGAAGGGAGGTTGTAGCCAGGCGGAGGTTGGTCTCTTCTCCCAGGCAGCCAGTACCAGAACAAGAGGACACAGTCTCAGGCTGCGCCAGGGCAGGTTTAGACTGGAAGTTAGGAAGAAGTTCTATACTGAGAGAGTGATTGCCCACTGGAATCAGCTGCCTGTGGAAGTGGTGGAGTCACCTTCATTGGAGGTGTTCAAGAAGAGGCTTGATGGGGTGCTTGGTGCCAGGGTTTAGTTTTTTTAGTTGTTTAGGTGGGTTGTATTGTACTGTATTGTACTGTATTGTACTGTATGGTACTGTATTGTATTTTAGGTGGGTTGGATTGGTTGATGGGTTGGACGTGATGATCTTGAAGGTCTCTTCCAACCTGTTGTATTGTATTGTATTGTATTGTATTGTATTGTATTCTATTCTATTCTATTCTATTCTATTCTACTCACTGATGGTGGTACCCTGTGGCACGCCTGGGGATTCAAACACAACCAAAACGGCGTCGAGCACGTGAGAGCTGCAGGAGCACAGTTTCACTTTCTGCTGGCATCTGCAGCTTGTCACTGAGGCACAAGCAGGGTTTGTCTCTGAAGGCTTTGTAGCTGGAAGCTTTGTAGCAAAGAGATTGCTGCTGTAGCTTGCAGGGCTTGCTGGCTTTGTAGCTTAGCCTGTTTGGAGAGGTTCTTCAGCTGCAGTCTTTGCAATGTTGCTTGTTGCTTCTTCCAATCAAGCGAAACTGTCCCAGGGACTCTGGGCTCCCCCTGGGGTTCGCCTCCTGTCCTGGCGAGACACGTCTGTTCTGCTCCTGGGCTTTACAGCACTGCACAGTGAGGGATCTTTGCAGTCCTCTCTGGGTAAACTGAAGCACAGCTTGGATTCCAAGCAAGGCTTAGTGACTTCTCCCAGAGCATGGACAATTGCAAGGCAAGGCTCTGGCTCTTTGTGCTGGTACTGATAGGTTTCCCGAGACAATGATGGCCAGTGACAGCACAGACTGAGGGATAAACCCCTGGCACTGTAACCTATAGAATGAGTTCTCTCCAAACGTGGCCAAAGGCACTCACACCTGGCCCACCTGAACTCCAAGCCTGGGCAACGAGGGCATCTTCCTGAAAACCCAGACCTGCTGGCTCCTCCCCCATTGTCTGGTTCAGAGCATTTCTGAGGCTTTTTGTCCCTTCAGGACATTGAGTAGAGGGCTAGACTGGATGATCTTTTTGGTCTCTTCCAACCAGAGTTATTCCATAATTCTTTGATTCCATTTTCTGAACTGGGTCTGGAGGACAGGTATATCTTTAACCACTCCATAACCACAGGATATCTTTAACCACTCCAATTTTGAGAGCTGCAGCAGCCTGTTTTTCACTGAGGGCTCCAACCTCTCCCAAGAGAGCAAGAGAGCACAGAGGACCATGCCTCACACTTGCAAAACAAGTCAAGGCTAGCACAGTCACTTTTATCCCTTAACTCTGAAGGAAGAAATAAAACAGGGGAAGAGGAGAGTGTGTTTGTTGTGAAAGTCACCACAAGAAGGGCCATCAAGGAGAGGTTTTCACTTCAGTGCTTCACTGGAGAAATCTGAGCCCAAAGAAAGGGCTTAACCAAAAGAAGCAAGAAGAAAACTTTGTTCAGGTAATCTAATATTATGCTTCAGAGAGCATAAGAAGTTGGCATGGGAGGGTGAGAAAGCCATTTTTCACACAGCTGAGGGCACTGCACCGCTTACATCCTGGGAAGAATCTCATCTTCCCAGTGGCTAGTTGCTACCTGAGATGAGATTAACCAGAACAGTGGTCTGACTGGGCCATTGGAGTGGAAGAACTGGCTTTCTCTGAGTATCTACTCTCTTCCTTTGCCTCCCCTTTGAAAACTCAGGTCAAGACAGATCACAGCTCTCTGTCCCACCAAAATGGGAGGTATGTTGCTGCTTGATTAAAAGATGGGTCATGCAGAAGCAGATGGCAAAAGAATCATAGAATCATAGAATTGTTAGGGTTGGAAGGGATCTCAAGAATCATCCAGTTCCAACCCCCCTGCCATGACCAGGGACACCTCACACTACACCAGGTTGCTCAGAGCCACATCCAGCCTGGCCTTAAAAACCTCCAGGGATGAGGATTCCACCACCTCCCTGGGCAACCTGTGCCAGTGTCTCACCACCCTCATGATGAAGAACTTCTTCCTAACATCCAATCTGAATCTACCCATTTCTACTTTTGTCCTTTTCCCCCTAATCCTATCACTACCTGACACCCTAAAAAGTCTCTCCCCAGCTTTTCTGTAGCCCTCTTCAGATACTAGAAGGCCACAATAAGGTCTCCTTGGAGCCTTCTCTTCTCCAGACTGAACAGCCTCAACTCTCTCAGTCTGTCCTCATAGGAGAGGAGCTCCGGCCCTCTGCTCATCCTCATGGCCCTTCTCTGGACAAGTTCCAGCACCTCCAGATCCTTCTTGTAATAGAGGCTCCAGAACTGGATGCAATACTCTAGGTGGGGTCTCACCAGAGTGGAATAGAGGGGGAGAATCACCTCCCTCGAGCTGCTGGCCAAAAGTGCATCTTGCTTCAGTCTGGTGTTGGCACTGCTGTGGTAGATGTTCCAGTCCCCTCAGCATCTTATTGACTCTCCATTGGACTCTCCCCAGTAGTTTCTTGTCCTTCTTGAACTGCGAGGCCTAGAGTTGGATGCAGTATTCCAGATGAGGACTCCCCAGGGCAGAATAGAATCAGAGAATCATAAAACCTTTCAGGTTGGAAAAGACCCTTGAGATCATCAGGTCCAACTGTTAACCCTACCCTACCAAGTTCACCACCAAACCGTATCTCTAAATGCCACATCTAAATGACCTTTAAACACATCCAGGGATGGTGGCACCACCATCTCCCTGGGCAGCCTGTTCCAATGCCTGACCACTCTTTCAGTGATATTTTTCCCCTAATAGCCAGCCTAAACCTACCCTGGTGCAGCTTGAGGTCATCCCTCTTGTTCTATCACTAACTACCTGTGAGAAGAGACCAGCACCAGCCTCTCTATATTGTCCTTTCAGGGAGTTGTAGAGGGCAATAAGGTCTTCCCTCAGCCTCCTCTTCCTCAGACTAAACAGTCCCAGTTCCCTCAGCTGCTCTTCATCAGATTCATTCTCTAGGTCCTTCACCAGCTCTTTGTTGCTCTTCTTTGCACCAGCTCCAGCCCCTCAATGTCTTCCTTCTATTGAAGTGCCCAAAACTGAACACAGCACTCAAGGTGTGGCCTCACCAGTACTGAACACAAGAGGACAGTCACTTCCCTACTCCTGCTGGCCACACTATTGCTGACACAAGCCAGGATGCCATTGGCTTTCTTGGCCACATGGGCACACTGCTCACTGCTGGCTCATATTCAGTTGCTTGTCAATTAGAACCCCCAGGTCGCTTTCTGCCAGACAGCTTTCCCCAAGCCTGTAGCACACTGCATGGGGTTGCTGTGGCCCAAGTGCAGGACCCGGCACTCGGCCTTGTTGAAGCACATACCATTGACCTGGGCCCACAGATCCAGTCTGTCTAAGTCTCTCTGTAAAACCTCCCTACCCTCAAGCAGATCAATGCTCCCACCTTGGTGGGATCTGCAGATTTACTAACGGTGCTCTCTAACTCCTCATCTGGATCACTGATAAAGATGTTAAACAGAAGTGGTCCTAATACTGAGCCTTGTGTAGCACCACTTGTGACTGGATGCCAGCTGGATTTACCTCCACTGACCACACTCTTTAGGTGTCCAATGTCCAGCCAGTGCTCTATCCAGCAGAGCATATGCTCATCCAAGCCATGGCCAGAGTGGAGGGGGATGAGAACCTCCTAACAGAATGAGATTCAACAAGGCAAAGAGCCAGGTTCTACACATTGGCCACGACAGCCCCATGCAACACTACAGCCTGGGGACAGAGTGTCTGGAGAGTGGCCAGGCAGAAAGGAACCTGGGGGTACAGTAGGCTGAACATGAGCCAGCAGTGTGCCCAGGTGTCCAAGGAGGCCAGTGGCATCCCGGCCTATATCAAGAATAGGAGCAGGTAAGTCATTCTGCTGAAATGATGCTGTGGACATCTGTGCAGGTGTTTAAGAAAAGATTGAGTTAGGCACTTAGTGCCATGGTCTAGTTGATTAATTAGGGTTGGGTGATTGGTTGGACTTGATGATCTTGGAGGTCTCTTCCAACCTGGTTGAT
Organism: Colaptes auratus; assembly: GCA_015227895.2. Lineage (NCBI taxonomy): Eukaryota > Metazoa > Chordata > Aves > Piciformes > Picidae > Colaptes > Colaptes auratus. The sequence goes on from CM037631.1 coordinate 35,598,035, forward strand.
TCTGTGATTCTGTGTGATTCTGTGTTTCTTAGTGCACCCCAGGATACCATTGGCCTTCTTAAGACCCCTTAATTTCAATCATATACAACTAGTTTGCAGTTTTCATTTGACTCTTTTCCTTTCTCTGCCATCAGATGCACCTTAAAGATCCACCACCTGGTGTTTAACATGTTCTGTCCATTGCACATATTGCTCCTTCTAGAAGCAATAACCTATGTATGCAGCATCAGTGCCTGAAATTCGCCTTCAAGGCTGAGCTTAAGCAAGAGTTCTATGGAGGGAACACCTTTTTTATTAGGCCAACTGCTTTAGCTTGGATAAACCAGGGGAGTTCCCAGGTCCATCAGACATTTGACTGATGGTGGATGCAAACTAAGTCAACAGCATCACACTGCAGTGACAGAGGCAAACATTGACCTATCCTAAGGCACATAAATGAGAAAGACCTGGAACAACAGGTGAAATCATCAGATATTTGAAGAGTCTTTTGTATGAGGTGTTTCAAAGTAGGGTAGCTGTGATGAGAAGTATGGAGAAAGAAAGGATGCAGAATTTGTTCATATGTCTAAAGACACTGTGTGGGACAACACCATGAATGACAACAGATCCTGTATGCATTATAGAAAACCCAGTGACAGCTGAAATCACAGAATCATTCAGGTTGGAAAAGACCCTCAGGATCACCAAGGCCAACCCAGCACCCTACTCTACAAGGCTCACCCTGAAACCATAGCCCCAAGCACCACATCCAAACCACCTTGAAACACATCCAAGGTTGGTAACTCAGCCACCTCCCTGCCCAGCACATTCCAGTGCTTGATCACTATTTATGTGAAAAAATGTTCCCTGCTCTCCAGTCTAAATCTACCCAGTGGCAGCTTGAGGCCATTCCCTCTTGTATTACTAATTACCTGTGAGAAGAGACCAGCAGCAGCCTCCCCACAATGTCCTTTCAGGTAGCTGTAGACAGCAATAAGGTCTCCTGTTAGCCTCCTCTTCTCCAAACTAGCCATCCCCAGCTCCTTCAGTTGCTCTCCATCACATTTATTCTCTAGGCCCTCCACAGCTTCCTTGCCCTCCTCTGCACTGGCTCCAGCACCTCCACATCTCTTCTGTATTGAGGTGCCCAAACCTGCTTCCTGTTCCTGTGTTTCTCAGCGTGCTACTTGCAGAGGATGGAAGAAGACCTGAGCTCAGGCTCTCATGTGAGGAGGTTGCTTTTTAAAGTGTGTGATGTGCTGAAACTGAGCTAGGAAGATGTGAAGAAGAAGAGAAGAGTGCAGATGCCTACAGCGCCTGCTACAAACCGAGGCCAGGTGCACAGCGGCCACAAGGATTGTCCTCATGTTGTCCAGAAAAAGAAGGAAGATTTGCAAAGATGAGAGGGAAGGAATAGGTGCTGGTGGACCCAGAGCATCTCCTGCATTGCTTGAGAAATTCAGCCCTGACAAGAAGCTCTGGCTGAGGGCACAGGAACAGGAGAAGTTAAAATGCTGGAGAACCTTTCTAGTCACATTTTTTATGTCTCTCCAAAGTTTTCATGTTTCTCAGAAGGCTAAAATATCGACTCTTCAAGGCAAGGCTGTTGCACATTCCTGATCCTAAAGTCCCAAGACTGATCTCTTCTCTTACTAAAGGAATGTGGAGCTTCAGTGATTTTCTTGAATATGTTACTCTTTAGCTGTGGTGTCTTGGGGGATGGTGGAATGAGTCCTGACTCATTTGGTTTAAACAGTTGAAAACTCTTTGTATCACTCCATTCTGGATAACTTATAAATATCCATGTCTGTAAGGCCAGGCTGGATGTGGCTCTGGGCAAGTGTGAGGTGTCCCTGCCCATGGCAGTGGGGTTGGTACTGGATGATTCTTGAGGTCCCTTCCAACACTGACAATTCTATGATTCTGTGATAGGATCTCCTAAACATTGCACTGCCCCACATACACCTGGCACCAGGCAACCCTATCCAAACTGGTCACTTCCCAAACCAGCCAAGCCTTAGGAGCTGGAGAGGTGGGCCCATGACAACCTCATGAGGTTCAACAAGACCAAATGCAAGGTCCTGCATTTGGGTCAGGGCAATCCCAAGCACCAATACAGTCTGGGCAGGGACTGTCTTGAGAGCAGCCCTGAAGAAAAGGACCTGGGGATGCTGGTGGATGAGAAGCTCAACATGAGCCAGCAGTGAGCACTTGCAGCCCAGAAAGCCAACCACATCCTGGGCTGCATCGAGAAGCGTAGCCAGCAGGTCGAGGGAGGTGATTCTCCCCCTCTACTCCACTTTTGTGAGATCCCACCTGGAATACAGTGTCCAGTTCTGGATCCCCTATTACAGGAAGGATCTGGAGGTGCTGGAGTGTGTCCAGAGAAGGGCCACGAGGATAATTAGAGCACTGGAGCACCTCTGCTATGAGGACAGACTGAGACAGTTGGGGTTGTTCAGTCTGGAGAAGAGAAGGCTCTGAGGAGACCTTATTGTGGCCTTTCAATATCTGAAGAGGGCTACAAGAAAGCTGGGGAGGGACTTTTTAGGGTGTCAGGGAGTGATAGGACTGGGGGGGATGGAGCATAACTAGAAATGGGTCGATTCATATTGGATGTTAGGAAGAAGTTCTTCCCCATGAAGGTGGTGAGACACTGGCACAGATTGCCCAGGGAGGTGGTGGAAGCCTCATCCCTGGAGGTTTTTAAGGCCAGCCTGGATGTGGCTGTGAGCAACCTGCCATAGTGTGAGGTGTCCCTGCCCATGGCAGGGGGGTTGGAACTAGATGATCCTTGAGGTCCCTTCCAACCCTGACAATTCTATGATTCTAAGACCTCTGCTTGTTCTTGTTCTCTGCAACCAGTTTGCCACATGATTTTGCATGTCAGGCACATCCTGGAGAGCAGACTCCATCCAGTCATGGATTAGCAGCAATTAAGCAGTGCTCACTGACCTGGTCCAAACTGGACCTCCCCTGAACTGAACAGGAGCCACACTGAATCTTGCTTCTTTCCATTTCTGGGGCTAATTATTACCAGCTAAACAGCACCAGGCTTTCCCTTTTTCTCTTTGCCATGCTTGTTAGCATTGTTTCGTCCAGCAGCTTTTCATCTCAATGGAGGCAATTGTGCCTGGCTGACATTTTAATTCTTTCCAGCTGCATCTGAACAAAATGACACAAATTAAGTGGAAGGGCTTGGGGAAGAGGGGGAAGGAAGCTCCCAGCCTCCACAGTCTGTCCCACAGTGGGGTTTTTGTGCTCAGTGCAGCAGATGCTCAGAAGATGCCATGGAGAAAGGATTTGATGCCACACTGACAGCACGGTCCAGTCCCAAGGGTGTTGGGTTGCATCAAGACAACCTCCCTGTGTAAGTGTCCCTGACTTGGGGACATATTTTAGTGGTGACTTGGTAGTACTGGATTAGTGTTGACTTGATGAGGTACCTTTGAGGTTGACTTTTGAGGTACTTTTTAGGGTGTTGGGTAGTGATAGGACTATGGGGACTGGATCCAAGGTAGAGGAGGGGAGATTTAGATTAGACATTAAGAAGAAGTTCTTCCCCATGAGGGTGGTGAGAGACTGGAACAGGTTGCCCAGGGAAGTGGTGGAAGCCTCATCCCTGAAATTTTTTAAGGCCAGGCTGGATGCAGCTCTGGGCAACCTGATGTAGTGTGAGGTATCCCTGGACATGGCAGGGGGGTTGGAACTAGGTGATCCTTGAGGTCCCTTACAATCCTGACAATTCTATGATTCTGTGACCTGTTACCTGGAAAGTTGTGGTGGGAAAACTTAGAGGTAAAGGCTTTGCAAGGTGCCCCAGAAGAGCAGTGAGACACACGTGCCTTTACCTAGAGAATTTGCAAGGCAATCTGCTGCAGTGGGCCCATACCTTGGTTTAGGGACCCTTCCACCCAAGGAAGTAAGGCTGAGTGGGCCATGGAAATGATCAGGGGGTTGGAGCATCTCTTCTAGGACAGGCTGAAGGACCTGGGGGTGTTCAGCCTGGAAATGAGAAGGCTCGGCAGAGAGCAAATAGCAGCCTGCCAGTACCTAAAGGGAGCCTACAGGAAGGCTGGAGAGAGACTGTTTACAAGGGCCTGGACAAGGGCCAATGGCTTCAAACTAGAGAAGAACAGATTTAGATTGGATGTGAGGAACAAGTTCTGCACCATGAGGGTGTGGAACACTGGAACAGGTTGCCCAGGGAGGTGGTTGAGGCTCCATCCCTGGCAATACTCAAACTGGAGCTCGATAGGGCTCTGTGCAACCTAGCTGAGGATGTCCCTGATGACTGTAGAGGGCTTTGGACTAGATGACTTTTGGTGGTCTCATCCAACCCAGACCATTCTATGATTCTAAGTTGTGGATCTCTTGAGCAATCCACAGGAATCTCAACCTTTAGCTAGGATCTCTCTGGGTAATTATATATATATAATTATATAAATTCTGCTTATATCCCTAAAGGTCTTAAGAAGACCAAAGTGGTGCATTAAACCTAGTGTACTTAAGTACTACTTTTTTAGGTCTGAGGTACTTAGTGATCACTCAATAGCATGTTTCAGAAGCTAAGCCCTTTAGCCCAAGCTAGGACAAAAAGAGATGTCAAAGGGAAAAAAGAGGCAAAAAAACTTTCTCAGCAGCTTTTATTAGCTGCAGGGAACAAGATCAGACCAGTTCAGCAAACCACAGGGCAACACAGTTAAGGCTGGTGCTGGATTAAGCCTGCCCTGAAACCAGAAGATGAAATCAGAGCTGTTTGTTTGCCACATTTGTGTTACTGCAGCCTCATATTAGTGAGCAGGGATGGGAAAAGGTTTGGCTTTGCAGTGGTTTCTCATTCTGGGACCACACTCATGGTCACACCGTGGCTTGCAGCTTCAAGGCAAGAAGAGCCTTGCCTCCTTGCTTGCTTGGACACATCCCTGTCATGTTTGCCTTTCTTTTCCCACTTAGGAAAGGTACATTTTTGACACTCAGATACTTTCTTTGTGCTATACTAGGACAGATTTTCCATTGCCTAATACTCGTATTCCTTGGCTGCTGTTTCATATCAAGCATTTGAAAGCCCAGCCCCTGCCTGAAGGCAAAGAGTTTGTACTAAGGTTTGAAGGCACAGCTATGGTTGCCACCAGAATAAGCATGAGGTTATCTGGCTTAGACACCACTGGCATTGTAGTCACATCAACTGGATGGTCTAAGGTCCCTAGGAGCTTCTAATTTCAGCACACAACATGAGATAGGAGATGGTAAGGAACAGGAGATCCTGGGATGGTCAAGGGACCACATAAAAACCAGTTGCAGAAGATGAAGAAGAAAGAAGGTGGAAGTGACAGATACAAATACATTGGATATTAGAAGCAAGCTCTTCATCAGACATAAGAAGGAAGCTCTTTACAAAGAGGGTGGTGAAATACTGGAACATGTTGCCCAGAGCAGTGGTGGAGACCACATCCCTGGAGACATTCAAAGTCAAATTTGATAAGGCCCTGAGCAACCTGATCTAGTTGAAGATGTTACTGCTTACTGCAGGGGGGTTGGACAAGATGGGGGTCTTCAAGGGTCACTTCCAACCTGATGCATTCTATGATCCTATGATGCTATGAAAGGTTCCCTGGTGAGCTGATGGTCATCACATGAAATTCATCACCTGAAGTTTCTGTGCTTTCTGTGGTCCAGCCTCCAAAAAAAGGTAGCACCACTGAGTCTGGAGAGCCCATCCCAACGTTTGAGACCAGACCAAAGTGCCTGCAAGAGGAACCAAATTTCTCAAGCTCATGCTACACCCCAGAGCTAATCAGAGACACTCTTAAAAGGTGATTTGGAACATTAACATGGACAGATCACTTTTTGGAGGCACCAATTTCTCTTCACTCTCTACAGAATCATAGAATGAGAGAAATATTGTTTGGAAAAGACCCCTAAAATCATGAAGTTCAACCATCAACATAACACTGCCAAGTCCACCACTAAACCATGTCCCTGGGTGCCACATCTACACATCTTTCAAATACCTTTAGAAAGAGTCAAGCCTGTCTGGGTTCCTAGCCCACATGCCTCAAGAATTTCAACTACCATTAAAAGGCAGAAGAAATAGGCCAGGGAGGACCATGCCAGTGAAGAAATGAAGATGCTTTCCAAAAAAAGCCTTAGTGCTACATTTTTTCAGCTACCTCAGACAGTAATGCAAAGAGCAGACTCCTGCTGACAACAAAAATATCTCTGTGCCTCTCTTCCCCACATGCTGTGGGGTAAACCCTCCACTTTTCTAGGTGATAAGGGCTTCTCTCAGGGGGCAGAGTTGGTGGTCTAACACCTCCTTCAGGATATGGCTTAATGAGGGTGTTGGATTTGGGCTGACAGTTGGACTTTGTGATCTTAGAGCTCTTTCCCAACCTTAATGGTTCTATGATCCCAGCAAGAGCAAAGAAAAGGATTCTGGCAGGTTTTCAAAGCAGCCATCCTAACACCTGAGGAAACATCACTGAGAAAGGAGGAGTGGGAGAGGCGGGGGGTGGGGGGCGGGGGGGAGAGCCTGTTTTCAGCCTTTGCCATTATTTTCATTTTCTTTAAAGCTGTATTTGAACAGGTCTCAGCAGGGGTCTGGAGCTCTGGATGCTGCCAGGCTTTCATTCTGCCACGCAGCTTAAGGTGTCTCCATAAATCCATGCAGAGCTAAAGTATTTGCAATGAAAATTGAGTTCCAGGACACTTATTTATTTATTGCATTACCCTGCAGCTCTTGTAGATACCCTTCTGGCTCTAAGGCTGAAAGGAGGAGGCAGAGGAAGGAGCAGAGGGTGGAGGAGATAAGAAGAATTTCCTGATTCATAAAAGACTGTTTGTTTGGTTTGGATTTTTTTTTTTTTCTCTTGTAGAAAGGTTCTCTGTCCACTAAGTGAAATTCCTTGGGGGATTTAAAGCAACGTGACACTACCCCTCTGTTTTTTCACTTTAGAGACCTTGCACCTCAGGCTGCGGTTTCCTGATACATTTTCTTTTGAAGCAACATCAGCTTGAAGAGTTTCTTCCCACTCCTTGCCCCTTCTCAAGTGTTTGTTCCTGCCATTCAGGATGTAGCACCACGAAGCTGTGGCTGAGTAGGGCAGGATAAAAGTGATCAAGGAAGTAACTGCTTACCCCCCAAAATCTGTGTTGGCTATGTTGCTGTTAAACTGGATCCATTTCCCAAACCAGCTCTCAACAGAGCAGCTGTGCTGGCAGGGGAGAGGAGATGGCATGCAGCAGCCTGAGGCAGGAACAAGAGGCTTCAGAGGGAGGGAGCCATCAAAGACAATGTACCTTGAAGCTAAACACTGACTTAGCGGCTTTTCATGCAGCTCTTGCATGAGAAAAAGATAATACAATACAATACACCAGGTTGGAAGAGACCTTCAAGATCATCGTGTCCAACCCATCTACCAGTCCAATCCACCTAAACAACTAAACCATGGCACCAAGCACCCCATCAAGTCTCCTCCTGAAAACCTCCAATGATGGTGACTCCACCACCTCCCTGGGCAGCCCATTCCAATGGGCAATCACTCTCTCTGTATAGAACTTCTTCCTAACACCCAGTCTAAACCTCCCCTGGGCGCTGCATGAGACTGTGTCCTCTTGTTCCGGTGCTGCCTGCCTGGGAGAAGAGACCAACCTCTGCCTGTCCACAACCTCCCTTCAGGTAGTTGTAGAGAGCAATAAGGTCACCCCTGAGTCTCCTCTTCTCCAGGCTAAGCAACCCCAGCTCCCTCAGCCTCTCCTCATAGGGCTTGTGCTCCAAGCCCCTCACCAACTTTGTTGCCCTTCTCTGGACACGTTCCAGCAAGTCAACATCCTTCCTAAACTGGGGGGCCCAGCACTCAAGGTGTTGCCTAACCAGTGCAGTGTACAGGGGCAGAATGACCTCCCTGCTCCTGCTGGCCACACTGTTCCTGATGCAGGCCAGGATGCCATTGGCCCTCTTGGCTGCCTGGGCACACTACAGGCTCATGTTCAGCCTACCATCAACCAGTACCCCCAGGTCCCTCTACCTGGCTGCTCTCCAGCCATGGAGATTGTCCCCTCCAGCATGCAGCCCTGCCTGGAGCTTCTGTGGTGTTGATGCAGAGCACTTCACCACCTTAGGGAATCAGCAGGAGAGGAGGGAGGAGCAGAGTGCTCTGAGAAAAAGGAAGCTTGTAAAGACTCAGCTTGAGATCTGTGCACCTTTAAACCACATTGGTGCCCTCCCAAGGACAGACTTTAAACAGGACCTGTTGAAAACAGGACAAGGGGTGATGGTTTGAAACTGAGATGAGAGGTTCAGATTAGACAGAAAGGAGAACATTTTTATGGTGAAGCTGGTGAGACACTGACTCAGGTTGTCCAAATAGGTGGTAGATGCTCCATCCTTGGAAACATTCAAGGCTAGGCTGGACAGGGCTCTGAGCAACCTGATCTATTTGAAGTTGTCCCTGCTCCCTTCAACAGAGTTGGACTAGATGACCTTCAAAGGACCCTTCCAACCCAAACCATTCAGTGGTTCAATGACCTAAGGATAACACTGCAATAATGTCTATGGGAAGGGGAATAGGGTGAGCACTGTAGGGCCTCTGGAGATGTTTCCAGCCTCCTAAAGTCAGCGTAGAAACAGTCTTGGCTATACAAGCAGTTTGGTAGGTGGAGATAGGAGAGAGACTTGGGGTGCTGGTGGACCAGAAGCTCAACATGAGCTCTCAGTGTGCACTTGCAGCCCAGAAAGCCAATCAGATCCTGGGCTGCATCAGGAGAAGTGTGGCCAGCAGGTCAAGGGAGGGGATTCTCCCCCTCTACTCATCTCTGCTGAGACCCCACCTGGAGTACTGCTCCAGTTCTGGAGCCCCTATACAAAAGGGATCTGGAGGTGCTGGAGGTGTCCAGAGAAGGGCCATGAGATGATCAGAGGGCTGGAGCACCTCTCCTGTGAGGACAGACTGAAGGAGTTGGGGCTGTTCAGTCTGGAGAAGAGAAGGCTGCGAGGTGACCTCATTGTGGCCTTCCAGTATCTGAAGGGGGCCTACAAGAAGGCTGGGGAGGGACTTCTCAGGCTATCAGGTAGTGATAGGACTAGGGGGAATGGAATGAAGCTGGAGGTGGGGAGATTCAGGCTAGATGTGAGGAGGAAATTCTTCCCCATGAGAGTGGTGAAGGCCTGGAATGGGTTGTCCAGGGAGGTGGTTGGGGCTCCGTCCCTGGAGGTGTTTAAGAGCAGGCTGGCTGAGGCTCTGTCCAGCCTGATCTAGTGTGGGGTGTCCCTGGCCATGGCAGGGGGGTTGGAACTAGATGATCCTTGTGGTCCCTTCCAACCCTGACTGAAACTATGAAACTATGTTAGGAGCTGAAGGGGAGAAGGACACCAGAGGAGCAAGGGATGAAACAGGGAGTTCTGGTTTAGGCACTAAGATGAACAAGGAAGTGGTGGAGTTGCTTGAGGAGGAGAGGGATTTTCTGTCTCTCAGTGAAGAGCAGAGAGGGCTGGAGGAGGAAGGGAGTGCAGCTTTGCAGAATGCTAATGAGGTGGAGGTGATGCTGGTTGATGTAAGGCTGAATGTGCTGAAGGGACCCTCCAGGGACGATTCCTCAAAATGAGTTTCAGAAAACACCCCTGGGACACTCCCAGCTCTGCATGGAGTACCTGATGCAATGCATCATCAGACAGCAGGATTGACACATGGGTGATGAATGCCAGCAGTGCAGAAATTCTTTTTCAGGGGAGAAAGGTAATTAACTTTGGTAACAAGGACTGGGGATGAGTGCACGTGGGCACGCTTCGTGCAGGGCTGGATTCACAGCAGTGGGATGAGATGGGTGTGCAACACTCACAGATACGTGTCCCCCATCAAGAATGAGCTGGTGGTGCTCAATTCTCCCAAAGCCCACCACAGGACTTGAATTCACATCTTAGGGATTCACCACGTCCCATTTCTGATGACAGTAATGAGGTGTGGCGAGGGGGATGTTAGCCTGTAACTTCAAGGCCAACAAACAAGCCCAGGGCAGCCTAGCAAGGGAGAAACTGCTGTGCATCTGTTGGAGGTATCATGTCTGTAGAATCATAGAATGCATTGTGTTGGAAGAGATCCCCAATGGTCATCTAGTCCAACCTCCCTGCAGTAAGCAGGGACATCACGAAGGATGGAGAGAAAATATTTACACAGGCCTGCAGTGATAGGACAAAGGCTTCGAACTAGAGAGGGGCAGATTTAGATTGCATGTCAGGAAGAAGTTCATTACTATGAGGGTGGTGGAACACTGGAACAGGTTGCCCAGGGAGGTGGTTGAGGCCCCATCCCTGGAGATATTCAAGGTGAGGCTTGATGAGGCCCTGGAAAGCCTGATCTAGAGAAGGATGCCCCTGCTCACTCCAGGGGGGGTTAGACTAGATGACCTTTGGAGGTCCCTTCCAACCCAAACCATTCCATGAATGTGTGATTCTATGATTCTATGATCTTTAACTATTTCGGGTTGCTCAGAGCCCCCTTGAATCTGTCCTTGAATGTCTCCAGGGATGGGGGCCTCTGCCACCTCTCTAGGCAACCTGTTCTAGTATTTCATCACCCTTGCTGTAAAGAAATTAGGACCTTCTTATGATCTTACCATGGAAGTGTGTTTTACAGTTCCCTAATTAATGCAGGTGAATACAGAGAAAGGGAAAATGACAACCCCAGGTGGGGTGGGATGTTTATCTGCTTCAGGTAGGGGGAGCCTCTTCAGAGGGATCCAGAGGCTAGACTGATAGACCAAGATCAGTTGTATGTGGTTCAACAACGTTAAGAGCTGGGTGCTGCACTTGGGTCACAATAGCCCCAGGCAATGCTACAGGGTTGGGGCAGAGCAGATGAAACTGCCCGGTGGATAAAGACAAAATGTTGATCAACAGTCAGCTGAACATCAGCCAACAGTGTGCTCAGGTGGCCAAGAAGGCCTGTATCAGAAAAGGTGAAGCCAGCAGGACCAGGGAAGTGATTGTTCCCTGTACTCAGCACTGGTGAAGTTGCACCTCAAATACTGAGTCAGTTTTGAGGCACTCACTTACAAGAAGGACATTGAGATGCTGGAGTGCATCAGAGAAGTTGGTGAAGGGTCTGGAGAAGAGGTCATATAAGGAGTGGCTGAGGGAACTGGGGTTGTTTAGTATGGAGAAGATTCAGGAGAGACCTTATCACCCTCTACAACTACCAGAGAAGTGCAACGGAGTTGGTGAGGGGTTGGAACACAAGCCCTGTGAGGAGAGGCTGAGGGAGCTGGGGGCTTAGCCTGGAGTGGAGGAGACTCAGGGGAGACCTTATTGCTCTCTACAACTACCTGATGGGAGGTTGTAGACAGGCAGAGGTTGGTCTCTTCTCCCAGGCACCCAGCACCAGAACAAGAGGACACAGTCTCAAGCTGCACAGAGGAGGTTTAGGCTGGATGTTAGGAAGAAGTTCTACACAGAGAGAGTGATTGCCCATGGGAACGGGCTGTCCGGGGAGGTGGTGGAGTCACCATCACTGGAGGGTTCAGGAGGAGACTTGATGGGGTGCTTGGTGCCATGGTTTAGTTGATTATGTGATGTTGGATGATAGGTTGGACATGATGATCTTGAAGGTCTCTTCCAACCTGGTCTATTCTATTCTATTCTATTCTATTCTATTCTATTCTATTCTATTCTATTCTATTCTATTCTATTCTATTCTATCTTGAAAGGAGGCTGGAGTATGGTGGGGGTCCATCTCTTTTCCCAAGTACCAATGGACATAACAAGTGGAAATGGCTTGCACTTGTGCCAGGAGAGGTTTAGGTTGGACATTAAAATAATTCATCATGAAAATGTTGTCAAGTCCTGAAACAAAGCTCCCAGGGAAGTGGTGGAGTCACCATCCTGGAGTTATTTGAATTTAAAAGCCATGTAGATGTAGTGAGCTGGCAGTGCTGGGTTAATGATTGGACTCAAGGACCATGTGGCACAGTTGGTAGCACATAAGACTCTTACTGGGAAGGTTGTGAGTTCAAGCCTGCAGTGGGCAGGAGTGTTCTCTCTGGGCCAGGGGAAGTTTAGGCTTGAGGTGAGGAGAAAGTTCTTCACGAGAGAGTGATTCGTCATTGGAATGTGCTGCCCAGGGAGGTGGTGGAGTCCCTGCCCTGGAGGTGTTCAAGAGGGGGCTGGACATGGCACTTGATGCCATGGTCTAGTCATGGGGTCTGTGGTGACAGGTTGGACTTGATGATCTCAAGGTCTCTTCCAACCTTAGTGATACTGTGATACCTAAAGATCTTCCCCAGCTAAAATGGTTCTATGATTCTATGAAATTCTCCTTTACCAGGAGGCACCTCAACCCCCACACCTCAAACTGCTTGTAGGTGCCTTAAGATTTCTTGCACAGAGCTATGAGTTCCAGTATGGAGTTTGTGCCTGCTTTAGGATAGGAGGAATAAAATCTCCAGCAGCCTTTACTCAACCTTATCAACATAGATGGAGTGTACCTTCAACCAGTTGCTGATACCAAACTGGGAGGAGTGGCTGACATGGCAGAAAGCCATTCTGCCATACAGTGGGGCCTAGACAGGCTGGAGAGCTGGGTGGGGAGAAATCAAATTCCATTCAATAAAGGCAAATGTGAAGTCCTGCATATGCCATGTTTCAAGGTCCCATCCAACCTCTTCCCTTTTACAGAAAGAATCTGGACATGCTGGAGCATGTCCAGAGAAGGGCCACAAGGATGATCAGAGGGCTGGAGCTCCTCTCCTATGAGGACAGACTGAGGGAGTTGGAGCTGTTCAGTCTGGAGAAGAGGAGGCTCCAAGGAGACCTTATTGTGGTGTTCCAGCATCTGAAGAGGGACTATGAGAAAGCTGGGGAGGACTTTTAGGATGTCAGGGAGTGATAGGACTGGGGGGAAAGGAAAAAAAATAGAAATGGGTAGATTCAGACTGGAGAAGAGCAGAGTAGGTTGGATGTTAGGAAGAAGTTCTTCAGCATGAGGGTGGTGAGACACTGGAACAGGTTGCCCAGGGAGCTGTTGGAGGATTTTTAAGGCCAGGCTGGATACGGCTGTGAGCAACCTGACCTAGTGTGAGGTGTCCCTGGCCACGGCAGCAGGGTGGAAACTAGATGATCCTTGAGGTCCCTCCCAACCCTAACAATCTATTATTCTAAACCATTCTGTGATTCTGTGGTCTGGGGAGGAGCAACTGCATGGATCAGTGCAGGTTGGGTGCTGGCCTGTTGGCAATCAGCCCTGAGGAAAAGGACCTGGGGGTCCTGGTGGACAACAGGATGACCATGAACCAGCAATGTGCCATTGCCCCCAAGAAGGCCAATGGCATCCTGGGGTTCCTGGGTGTGGCAAATAGGTGAAGGGAGGTTCTCCTGCCCTCTACTCTGCACTGGTGAGACCTCCTCTTAAGTACTGCATCCAGGTCTGGGCACTGCAGCACAAGAAAGACAAAGCACTACTGGAGAGAGTCCAGTGCAGGGCCACTGAGATGATGAGAAGCCTGGAACAGGCAGAGAGATCTGGCGCTGTTTAGATTGGAGAACAAGAGGCTAGGGGTGGATCTTATTAATGCCTACAAATATCTAAGGGATGGGTGTCAGGAAGATGGGGCCAGACTCTTCTCAGTGGTCCCCATAAACCTGAACATAGGAAGTTCCATCTAAACATGAGAAGGAACTTCTTTACTTTGAGGGTAGGAGAGCACTGGAACAGGCTGCCCAGAGAGGTGGTGGGAGTCTCCATCTCTGGAGACTTTCAAGGCCTGCCTGGATGTGTTCCTGTGGGACCTGCTATAGGTGATCCTGCTGGTATGTCTTGGCGTGTAGTGGGTGGCTGAATGATCTTCAGAGGTCCCTTCCAACCCTACATTCTGTGATTCTGTGAACAGCTGTAACTTGGTTTTGAGACTGCTGCAACACCATTCCTGTTTCAAAGCCAAACCATTTTGCTTTCAAGTCCACTTTCATCCTAAGAAACAGCAGTGTCCACAGCCTTCCTGAGAGGTCCTTCACCAAACACAAGGATTTCTCCAAGTATATAAGAACACCCTGATGTCTTTCCCTCCCCCCACCTCAGAAAAAGAAACACATGGTTCTTATTAAACCCCAAGGAGAACACTTTGCTACGACTCAGTATCCTGGGGAGAGAAAACAAAAGGCAGACTGGGCATAAACCAGGCCAAATTTCATGTCAGGGTTTGTGTTCTAACATCTTGCAACTCCAAAATGCCTTCATGTTTTGCATCTGGCTTTGGCAGAGCAATTTTCCTTTGCTTTCTGTATTCAACCCAAATGGTTTTGAAGCTGAAGCTACCAAGAAGTGCTAAGGCTGGGATTTATTAGTGACAAGGAATGCTTAGGGATTGCTCAGGGGTGGTTGTTGCCAGTTCAAGATTTCTGACTGGTTCCAGCAGCAGCCCTGACATTTGTGGTGGTGGGTGGACGTGAAGGGAGGTACAGCTCCCATCCTAACAAGCTAAGATTAATGTCTATCAAGACAGCCCTCTTCAGTACACTTCTTGTCAAGCCAGCTCATGTTCCTGCTCTCACTTAGATTGGATATTAGGAAAAATTTCTTTACTGCAAAAGTAGTCAGGCATTGAAAGGGAGGTGGTGGAGTTACTGTCCCTAGAGGCATGCAAGAAACATGTTGACGTGGCACTTCAGCACACGGTTTAATAACCATGGTAGTCTTAGGTTGATGGTTGGACTTGATGTCTTAGAGTTCTTTTCCAACTGAAACAATTCCATGATTCTATGAATTGCCCTCTGAAGAAGTCTCTCTCTTTTTTTCTCCACTGACTACACCTTAGGTGACTGTGCCCACAGCCTGTGCATGCAAACTACAGTGTTGAAGTAGACAAGCGAAGGGTTCTGGGGAAGGTTTTGTCTTTCTGTACCTGCAGGGCTCAGAAGCGGTTCACACATTGTCTGTGTCAACCTCATGAGGTTCAACATGTCCAAGTACAACGTCCTGCACCTGGACTGGGGCAACCCCAGTAGGCTGGGGGATGAAGGGATGAAGAGCAAACCTGCAGAGAAGGACTTTGGGGTCCTGGTGGGTGAAAAGCTGGAGATGAGACAGCAATGTGTGCTCACAGCTCTGAAGACAGCCATGTCCTGGGCTGCATCCCTGGCAGCATGGGCAGCAGGTGGAAGGAGGGGATTCTATCCTTCTACTCCAGTCTGTTGAGATCCTACCTGCAGTAATGGGCCTAGCTCTGGAGTCCTTAGTACAGGAGAGACATGGACCTGGGCCAGAGGCCACAAAGTTGATCAGAGGACTGGAACCCCTTTGTTGTGAGGTCAGGATGTGAGAGTTTGGATAAGCAGGCACCTACTACACAGAGAAGAGGAAGAGAGCAAGGACCATGCCTGTCTTCCATGAAACCCTGCAGCACCCAGGTATGAAAGGGACGGGAGTGGGAGGTACTGGGCTCTTCTTGTGGCCAGCATCAAATGGACGGAGCTGGAAAAGTTGTTTTCACCCAGGCAGGCGCTTGCTGGCAGCAGCTCCTTTTGTTTATCAAGTTTGGTAACTGTGTGAATAGAGAGAGTGGATCATTACCTTCACAATGAACCAGAATGCTGATTTAGTTAATGAATGTAAATGGTCTTTCACTAACTAATTAAATTAGGGAAATGGGAACCGTTGACAATAAAATGGATAGCAAGGAAGGAAAAAGCTTCTGTATCCCAGTGACAGCTGAATATAGGTCTGCCCATGCCCATGCCTCTTTGACAAAACTTCAAAACAAGCTTCTGTCCTTGAGGGCAGGCTTTTACTGCATGGTCTGTGATCAGCCATGGGTTACTGGAAGTTTGCAAAGGTCCTGAATCAAGGCAGGTGATGGAATAGTCTTCTCTTTCTAGTCACACCTGCGGCATCAGGAGTAAACTGAATGAATCTCCTTGAGTTCCTAGCATTTAAATACAATCATTTGCATATTAGTGCAATGAGCTATTTGCAATCATTTCCACTTGCATCTACCAGCAATCAGTTGCTCAATGCTTGGAAATTGCCTGGGTTGAAAACTCTCCTGTTCCAAACCACCTGCTTGTGAAAAACTCCATGGTCTTCAGCAGTCACATCGAGCATCTGGTAAGTCCAGTCATGGCTTTATAAGAGAATCAAAGACCCATTAAAGTTGAAATACACCTCTAAGACCAAGTCCAACCACCAAACCAACTCCACCATGCTCACCAAAACAAGTCTCAAGCTCCCTTGGCGACAGCTTTACTTGAATCAGAGACACACACAAAAAAAGACTTCACATAAAAAAAAACCACCAATGTGATAGTTTTGAGGCTCAGGTGCCTTTAAGATGACAACAAAGACCTCCAAAAAGATAGAAACCAGGAGAGGCTTAGAGAGGTGGTCCCCGCCATGTGTTTTGGGACTATAAACACCAGCACCATAGCAAGAGTGGATCCTGGGTCTGTTGTAGCAGTGCTGTGCTTTGGGATAACATTGTGGAGGACCTCAAAGTGTCAAAGAGACCAAAATCTTTCTTGCTGAGCAATATTTACCAAAATTTCAGCTTCACAAAGTTGAATTCACAATGAATTCCGTCCTCTGTAGACACCCCAGGAGCCCTTTCACCTACCAAACACAGCCACAGCGACAGGAGCCTTCTTCAGGCACAAGGGACAAATACAGGGCAATATGTCACAGAATCACAGAATTAACCAGGCTGGAAAAGACCTTCAAGATCATCATTCTAACTTTTCACCCAACACTATCTAATCAACTAACAACATGGCATTTAGTGCCTCATCCAGGCTCTTATAAACACCTCCAGAGATGGTGACTCCACCACCTCCCTGGCAGCACATTCCAATGGCAAATCTCTCTTTCTGGAAGAATTTCTTCTAATATCCAGCCTAAACCTCCCCTGGCAGCTTGAGACTGTGTCCTCTTGTTCTGTCACTGTTGCATGGGAGGAGAGACCAACATCTGCCTGTCTACAAACCTCCCTTCAGGTAGTTGTAGATGGCAATAAGGTCTCCCCTGAGTCTCCTCTTTTTCCGGGCTAAGCAACCCCAGCCCCTCAGCCTCTCCTCACAGGGCTGTGCTCCAAATCCCTCCCCAGCTTTGTTGCCCTTCTCTGGACACATTCCAGCAAGTCAACATCCTTCCTAAACTGAGGGGCCAGAACTGGACACAGGACTCAAAGTGTTGCCTAACTAGTACTGAGTACAGGGCAGAATGACTTCCCTGCTCCTGCTGGCCACACTATTCCTGATACAGGCCAGGATGCCATTGGCCCTTCTTGCCACCTGGGCACACTGCTGGCTCGTGTTCAGCCTATTATCAACCAGTGCCCCCGGTGCCTTTCTGCCTGGCTGCTCTCCAGCCACTCTGTAGCACTGCATGCAGTGTGTTGTGGCCAACGTGTAGAACCCAGCACTCAGACTTGTTGAATCTCATGTCCTCTTAACAATACCTTTCAGATGAGAAATGGGTATGCTTAAGATAATAGAGCTTGTAGAGTAATGACATCTATTTCCTGAAAAGAACATAAGTAAAAAACAAAGTGCCTTTTGACAGCTTTATAATCCACCCATGCACTGCCATCCATGTAGGTCATACATCAGTCAAGCCTATTTCACTCATGACTCGTCTTAATAAGTAACTTAAAGACTTTTAACGCCTTTTGGTAGACTGCTAGGAAGTAAAGCAATAAGAGAAACATCACAAGTCACTGTCCATCCAGACACCTACAAGCATTGTTTTCTCAGGAAATAAATCAGTTATAAGGCTTCCATCAATAAATCATGTGAATGACCAAGGTCTTTGAGGCAAATGAAGTGAGCATAAATAACTCTTCACCAAAAAAGACCACTCCTTACCAGAGGTTATGGAGGAAGTCAGCACAGCTGTTAACTTGCTATTAATAGGAAGAAGTCTGCACAGATTCAGATCTATGCTTGAATTTTCAGGGCTGTATAGCTACATGGGAGACAATAATTGGAAAGTGGTGATGATTAATAAGCCTGATTAATTGCACTATCAGAAGACAGGCAATGCAATTACTGAGTCTTTCAGACATACATGAACCTACTCTCCATCAGCAACTGAATGAAACAAACACAAACAGAATGGAATGAAATGGGAAGGCAGAATTTAAGTAACAGCATGCAAAATGTCAAAGACACCTCCAGTCTGGATCCCTCTCAATATCAGCAAGTGAAGCATAAAATTAAAAGCTGAAGGAGATAAATGATGCATCCCAAAAGAAAAAAGATCAAGGGAACCTCTCAGCACAGGCTCTTAGGGCTCCTTTGGTCTGCAGCCTGGTGGTGTGGGGAATGCAAAGGGGTAAAGTCTCTTTGGGTGGTATTTCAGGCCAGGCTGACAAATCTTCCAGAGTGTTCTCACTGGCCATGACTGGTCAGGACTGCGTCTGTTCCCAGAGCCAGGTCTGTAGAGACCTTTGGGCCGCAGCTGACCTTGTTCAAGAAGCCAGTTATGCAATTTACTGCTGCTGAAAAGAGGGTGCTTCCTTTTGCCATACACAGAATCACAGATTCACTCAGCTTGGAAAAGACTCTCAGGATCACCAAGTCCAACCCAGAACCTACTCTTCAAAGTTTACCTCTGAACCATAGCCCCAGCACCACACCCAAACCGCCTTTAACACATCCAGGGCTGGTGACTCAACCACCTCCCTGCCCAGCCCATTCCAGTGCCTGACCACTCCTGCTGGGAATTTTTTTCTTCCTAATGTCCAGTTTAAACCTACCAGTCTAGCTGAGGCTACTTGTTCTATCACTCTTGTTCTATCACCTTGTTCTATCACTAATTACCTGTGAGAAGAGACCAGCACCAACCTCTCCACAATGTCATTTCAGGTGGTAGAGAGAGCAATGAGGTCTCTCCTCAGATCCTCTTTTCCAAACTAAAACACAGCCCAGCTCCTTCAGTCACTCTCATAAGAATTATTTTCCAGGCTCTTCACCAGCTTTGTTGCCCTCCTCTGCACTGGCTCCTGCACAGGGACCTGGACAAGCTGGACAGGTGGGGCCCAGGTGAATCTCTGAGGTTCCACAAGAGCAAGTGCAAGGTTCTGCACCTGAGCTGGAACAATCCTCACTATCAATACAGACTGGGGAAGGAGGTGATCGAAAGCAGTCCTGTGGGAAAGGATTTGGGGGTGCTGGTGGATGAGAAGCTGGATATAAGCAGGCAGTGTGAGCTTGCAGCACAGAAGGCAAATCACATCCTAGGCTGCACCAGAAGATGTATTGCCAGTAGATCCAGAGAGGTGGTTCTGCCACTTTGCTCTGGTGAGACCTGACCTGAAACACTCTGTACTGGAGCCCTCAATATAGGAAGGACATGGACCTGAGGGCCCAGAGGAGGGCCACGAAAATGATCAGGGGTTTGGGGCACCTCTGCTACCAGGACAGGCTGAGGAAGCTGGGGGTGTTCACCTTGGAGAAGAGATTTTCTGAAGCCTGTCATTGTCACTGTGGTAAGTGCCTTTGGATCACAGAATGATAGAGTTGTAGAATGGTTTGGGTTAGAAGGGGCCTTTCAAGGTCATCTAGTCAAATCCCCCTGCAGGGAGCAGGAACACCTTCAGCTGAAGCAAATTGTTCAGAAACCCATCCAACTGCCTTTTCCTGCCGTTCCAACCTACGTTTCCAGGGCGGTGCATCTGTCACCTCTCTGGGCAACCTGTTGTCAGTGTTCCACCAACCTCATTCTAAAACATTTCTCCTTCTATCTAGTGGAAGTTCTTTTACTTTAAAACCATCACCCTTGTCTGTGGCAATAGGTCCCAATAAGAAATCTGCCTCTCCCTTCTTCTATGCTCCCTTTTACCTACTGGAAGGCCCACAATAATGTCTCCCTAGAGCCTTCACTTCTCCAGGCTGAACAAACCCAACTCTCACCCTTTCTCCACAGGAGAGGTGTTCCAGCCCTCTGTGACTTGGAACCTCATCCAAGGGAATGAAGGTGGAAGGTTACATGTGGAGTAGCAGCTCCTCAGCTCCTCTGCACATCCACTCCTACACAATCTGTGGGGAGGTCACAATTAAAATGGAGAGCAAAACCAAAGCCTCTCAGCTTCTTCATAAGGAGACACCCCATTGGGAAGCTTCCTGATGAGAAAGGAGCACAATAGATCGAGATTTGATGGGAACTGCCTCTCCTTCTCTGGCAGGAGCTTGGGGAAGCCTTTTTCTGCTCCAGTGCACAACCTTTTGCTCCCTGTTAATCTGTGATACCTAGGGTTTTTCCAGGGGATGACATACATATTCCAGCATGTGGTCATGAGCAGTGGCAGCGGCTTTCAACTGAGTTCAGTACTTCTTTATTGAGTGTAATTTATTCCCAGCAGTAGCTGAGTGCCAGCTCACAATCCTAATTTAAAGAGAAGCTGCTCCTCAATACTCCATTAACCTTGAGGAATAGGAATATTTCCACTGCAAGTACAAGCTGATAGTTTTCCAGTGCATGGAGTGGCTACTGCACGTCATGAAACATAGTTGATTTTGCAATGAGTGTGGAACCCAGAAACCAAAGAAAAGAGCAGGACCCAGGAGTAGCCAAATCACTAACACAGATC
This sequence comes from Colaptes auratus, assembly GCA_015227895.2. Taxonomy (NCBI): domain Eukaryota; kingdom Metazoa; phylum Chordata; class Aves; order Piciformes; family Picidae; genus Colaptes; species Colaptes auratus. The sequence continues at coordinate 35,618,585 of CM037631.1, forward strand.
ATAGCATCATAGAATGGCTTAGGTTGGAAGAGACCTCAGAGATCATATACTCCAACCCCCTGCATGGGCAGGGATGCCTCTCAGCTAGATTTCTGCCCAAGACCTCATTCAATCAAGGGCAACAAAGTTAGTAAGGGCTTGGAACACAAGCCCTATGAGGAGAGGCTGAGGAGCTGGGGTGCTTAGCCTGGAGAAGAGGAGACTCAGGGGTGACCTTATTGCTCTCTACAACTACTGAAGGGAGGTTGTAGCCAGGCCGGTTGGTCTCTCTCCCAGGCAGCCAGCACCAGAACAAGAGGACACAGTTTCAGGTTATGCCAGGGGAGGTTAAGCTGGAGGTTAGGCGGAAGTTCTATACAGAGAGGTGATGCCCATTGGAATGGGCTGCCCGAGGAGGTGGTGGAAGTCACCATCACTGGAGGTGTTCAGGAGGAGACTTGATGGGGTGCTTGGTCCATGGTCTAGTTGTTAGGTGGGTGTTGGATGCTGATATGTTGGACGTGATGATCTTGAGGGTCTCTTCCACCTGGTTATTCTTTCTATTCTATTCTATTCTATTCTATTCTATTCATCTATTATCTATTCTATTCTAGTCTATGTCTATTCTATTTTATTCTTTCTATCTGCTTACCTTCAGGGAGGAAGCATCCAACCAACTCCAGGCACTATTCAAGAGCCTCACCACCCTTGTATGAAGAACTTCTCCCTAAGAGTCTGTCTAAACTTAATCTTCCTGAGCTTAAAACCATTCCCCCTTGTCCGTCTCTGGACACCTTTATCAAAAGTCCTTCTCCATATTCCTGTAGGCTCCCTTCAGGTATTGGAAGGCAGCTACAAGTTTCCCCCAGAGTCTACTCTTCTCATCATGTGGGGTACTTGGTGCCATGGTTTAGTTGATTAGATGGTGTTGGATGATAGTTGGACTCAATGATCTCAAAGGTTTTTCCAACCTGGTCTATTCTATTCTATTCTATCTATTCTATTCTATTCTATTATCTATTTATCTATTCTATTCTATTCTATTCTATCTATTCCATTCTATTCTAAAAAAGGAGGCTTAACTGCACCAAGGACACAGACCAATGCATCACATTGAGATTGTAGGATAGTTAAAATGGGGAGAAATCACAACAGCTGCTTCTCTCTCCTTTGAGAGGCACAGGCTCTACAAGGAACTCCAGGAGGAATTAATCTGAAAGCCCTCTGGGGGCATTTATATTTGCTTCCATGCTTGTACGTCCTTGTAAGGTCTGTGATGAATCTCAGAGTGTAGGTCCAGATTTCTGGGCTGGGATAATCCTTGACATCAATACTGGAATCATAGAATCATGGAATGGTTTGGGTTGGAAGGACCCTCCCCTGGCACAGTTTCAGGCCATTTCCTCTTGTCCTATCACTAGTATTAGGGAGAAGAGACCAAACCCCACCTCACTACAACCTTGTTTCAGGCAGTTGTAGAGAGCAATGAGATGTCCCCTTCGCCTCCTTTCCTCTGTTCCTCAGCTGCTCCTCACCAGACCTGTTCTTCAGACCCTCCCCAGCTTTGTTGCCCTTCTCTGGACACAATTCAGCACCTCAACGTTCTTTTGTAATGAGGGCCCCAAACTAAACACGGTAATTGAAGTGTGGTCTCCCCAGTGCTGAGTACAGAGGCAAGATCACTTCCCTACTTTGCTGGCCACACCAGTCCTGATATGGGCCAGGATGCTGTTGGTGTTCTTGGCCACCTGAGCACACTGATGGCTCATGAAATGTTTCCAGGACAGGACTTCTCCCACCTGTCTGGACAACTGTGCCAGTGTCTTGCCACCCTCATTGTAAAATATTTCTCCCTTAGATCTAAGCAGTGTAATAGATGAAGAACCAAACATGACTCCTTTCCAGCAATCTTTATCAGTATTAATTCTACTGTACCATGAAACTAATCCAGGTTTGCACCAAAATCACCAAGTCTGGCCTAACCCTTTAAAAGCATTTCCAAACAAATCTAATTATGTATGTGCAGAACATATTCACATTCCTGTGTGTAAAATAGATCACTTTCCACCTCACAAGGACCTATAGAATCACAGAATCACAGAATTGTTTCATTTGGAAAAGACCTCTAAGATCATCAAGTCCAACATTCAACCCAACACCACCTGACCGTTTAAACCATGTCCTGAAGGGCCATGTCCACATGTTTCTTGAACACCTCCAGGGATGGTGACTCCACCACCTCCCTGGGCAGCCTGTTCCAATGCCTGACCACTCACTCTAGTTGAAACAGACTGAAATTTTCCAAAGAAAATATCCTTACACACAGATCAGAAGAGACACCAAGTCTACCCTCCCATTAGGCAAAGCTTTTGCTATACTTCAGTGATTATAAAGGAGAGCCAACCAATGAAGACCATTTTTCTCTGAATCTGCCTTTCCTCTCAAGACTGAACCCAGAGATGCTCATGAACTGCTTGCCACAACAAGGCACTTTCTGATCTTAGGATGGGTATTGAAATCAGAAATCTGAACACATTGGAAAAAAAGATAAAAATTGCAGAACAAACAAAAATCCCTAAACTCATCCTCCAAAAGGACCAAGATGCTGGGATGGAGCAACCTTCAACTTCATGGTCTTAAGAATTAATGCTTCTCAGTCATGTTATGCTTGGTTTGAAACTGAAGATCAAGCTGTGAATGAACCTCTCTTTGTAGGTGGAGAAGCACAGGCTCACAGGATGTTAGGGGTTGGAAGGGACCTGGAGATCCAGTCCAAACCCCCTGCCAGAGCAAGACCATAGAATCTAGTGCAGGTCACACAGGAAACACATCCAGATGAGTCTTGAAAGTCTCCAGAGAAGGAGACTCCACAACCTCTCTGGGGAGCCTGTTCCAGTGCTCTGTCACCCTCACAGTAATGAGTTGTCTCATATTGAGGTGGAACTTCCTGTGCTGCAGTTTACATCCATTGCCCCTTGTCTATCACAGGGTACAAGTGAGAAGATGTGTCCCTTCCTTATTGACCACCAGCCCTCACATATCATAAACATTTATTAGATCCCTTCTCAGTCTTCTCCTCTCCAGACTGAACAGCCCCAAGTCTCTCAGCCTCTCCTCATAAGACACGCTCCAGTCCCTTCATCATCCCTGTAGCCTCTGTTGTACTCTCTCCAGCAGATCCTGTCCCTCTTGAACTGGAGAGCCCAAAACTGGATGCAATATTCCAGGTGAGGTCTCACCAGGGCAGAGTAGAGGGGGAGAAGAACATCCCTCTATCTGCTGGACACACACCTCTTAATGCACCCCAGGATCCCACAGCCCATCTTGGACACCAGGGCACATTGCTGTCCCACAGACAACTTCTTGTCCACCAGGACTCCCTGGTCCTTCTCTGTGGGGCTGCAAATCTCATCCCAACCTGTACTGGTCAAAGCAGAAAGCAGCTGGTACATGGCTTATTCAGGATGACCCCCAGTTAGGTGGGAGTGTTGGTCTGCATGACAGCAGGGAGGCTGGATCAATGGGACAAGGCCAATGGGATGAAGTTCAACAATGCCAAGGGCTGGGTCCTGTACTTGGGTCACACACCCAAGGGGACACACTTAGAACAGGGTAGGTTTAGGTTGGATGTTAGGAAAATGTTCTTCCCCAGAAGGGTTGTCAAGCCCTGGAACAGGCTGCCCAGGGAAGTGGTGGAGTCACCTTCCCTGGAGGGATATAAAGGACTGTAGATGTGGTGCTGAGTGACACAGTTTAGTGGTGACTCTGACAGCACTGGGTTAATATTTGCACTTGCTGACCTTAAAGGTCTATTCCAACTAAACCAACTCTGTGATTCTATGACACCAGGACTCAGTAATGCAGCGTGGAGAGCCCTGACTCCTGAGATGATCCATGTTCCTACAGCAGTGTCCTTGGACAACTACATTGTGTCAGAGGCAAGGATGCCTTTCACCAGTACACTTGACATTCATGGAATTCCTGAAGTGTTTTGAAATGCCTTGGATACTTGCATACTGCTCCCTGGCCTTGTTTAACTATGGGGTAAACAGGAAGAGGAGCTCCTGTTGCTATCTGGGCTTGATCTGGAAGGACCTCATTGTAGTGAGGAGGGGGTTGGTCTCTTCCCCCAAGGGAGAATAAGTAAAACAAGAGGAAATGGCCTCAAATAGTGCCAGGGGAGGTTCAGATTGGATATTAGAAACAGTTTCTTCACTCAAAGAGTGTGCAGGCATTGGAACAGGCTGCCCAAGGTGGTAGTGGAGTCATCATTCCTGGAGGTGTTCATGAACTGTGTAGATATGGCACTTAGGAACATGTTTTAATGGCCATTATGGTGTTGGGTTAATTGCTGGACTTGATCACAGAATGTTAGGGGCTAGAAGGGACCTCGAAAGATCATCCAGTCCAACCCCCTGCCAGAGCAGGATCACCTGGAGCAGATCACACAGGAACACATCCAGGCAGGTCTTGAATATCTCCAGAGTGGGAAACTCCATAACCTGCCATGGGCAGCCTGTTCCAGTGTTCTCTCACCCTCACAGTGAAAAAAAATCCTCCTTCTGTTTCCATGGAATTTCCTATGCTTCAACTTCCACCCATTGCCCCTTGTCCTGGCATTGGGCATCACCCAGCAGAGCCTGGCTCCAGCCTCTTGGCACTCACCCTGCACATCTTTATAAAAATGAATGAGGTCACCTCCCAGCCTCCTCTTCTCCAAGCTAAAGAGCTCTCAGCTCCCTCAGTCTCTCTTTGTAAGGAAGATGTTCCACTCCCTTCATAATTTTTGTGGTTCTGCACTGCACGCTTTCAAGCAGTTCCCTGAGGTCCTTCTTGAACTGAGGGGCTCAGAACTGGACACAACATTCCAGATGCAGCCTCACCAGGGCAGAGTAGAGAGAGAGATCTTAGGGACCTTTTCCAACCTTAACAACTCTCTGATTCTGTGATATTGCAATAATAATCATGGAGGCCATTTGTCCAGAGGACTATGCTGAGCCAAGCAAACTGGGACCTTTCCCATCCTGCGGCCATTCAGGCTGAATCAACCTGACGTTCCTCTGACCTTGGTGTTTCACCACATGCCGTGAGGGGACAGTTGTGCCAATACTGTCTATCTGGAGGAACTCTTCCCTGCATCCCCTACCTGCCCTTCCCCGGGCTGGATATAGCAGCAATTCAAGCCAAGGAACCCTGGCCCCCAGGAATAAATGGGAAATGTTTTCTAATGATGGGAAATGGATGCATCAGAAGGAGGTCGGCTGGGTTCAGCACTGTGCGTGATGTGAGGGTACAAGCGAGGACAAGGGAAAGGAAGAGAAACAAAAGCCATTCATATGGAAGGAAAGTGCTGGCTGCCAGCAGTCATCTGTCAGAGGTTTCTGTTTAAAGGCATGAAGAGTGCTCAATCAGAAGACCCTTGTTCCTAAAGGAGAGAATTTGTTTTAACCAACGCCGGTCAAACAGGAAAGGTTTCAGGATGAAAAAGAGGCTTTTCTCCTGTTCCCCCCCCCCCCCCCAACACCTCTCTGGAGCTGGGCCACGCTTTGTTGTCCTCACTTTTCTCCATGAGTGCAAGGAATATGGTACTTCCTAAGCTCCCACCACTCACACAAGCTTCTCTCAGTCGCATTCTTCTTCCCCTGTTTTTGGTACAGCTATTAAATCATTCTCTCAGAGGCTAGCAACCAGTGACAGGGAGGGTCACGCATTTGTAGGCTTGAGGCCAAGTTTTCAGCTAATGACTTGAACAGAGGTATAGCAGTTAGGGAAGGTGCCTTGGAGACTGATGCTGGAACATCAATAAACACTGGGGGAGGAGGTGATAGAAGGCAGCCCTGCAAAAAGAAACTTGGGAGTGCTGATGGATGGTAAGCTGGACATGAGCAGACAGCGTGAGCTTGCAGCCCTGAAGGCCAAGGGCAGCCTGGACTGCAGCCAAAGCAGCGTTTGGCAGCAGAGCCAGAGAGGGGATTCTGCCACTTTGCTCTGGTCTGGGGTGACCTCTCCTGAAGTACTGCGTCCAGGTCTGGAGCCTTCAGTACAGGAAGGACATGGAGCTGATGCCCATGAAAATGATCAGGGGGTTGGAGCACTTCTGCTATGAGGACAGGCTGAGGGAGCTGAGGGTGTTCAGCCTGGAGAAGAGAAGGCTCCAGGGAGACCTAATAGCAGCCTGCCAGTACCTGAAGGGGGCCTACAAGAAGGGTGGAGAGAGATCTTTACAAAGCTCTTCCTACTTTCTTACAAGAAAGCTGGGGAGGGACTTTTTAGGGTGTCAGGGAGTGATAGGACTGGAGGCAATGGAACAAAACTAGAAATGGGTAGCTTCAGATTGGATGTTAGGAAGAAGTTGTTCCCCATGAGGGTGGTGAGAGACTGGCACAGGTTGCCCAGGGAGGTGGTGGAAGCCTCATGCCTGGAGGTTTTTAAGGCCAGGTCGGATGTGGCTCTGAATAACCTGCTCTAGTGTGAGGTGTCCCTGCCCATGGGAGGAGGGCTGGAATTAGATGACCCTTGAGGTCCCTTCCAACTCTAACAATTCCATGTTTCTATGCTGCATCTGCAACAAGCAGCTCTCTCACATCCCGGGGTCATGACTACCCTGGGCCAGCACAATTCACAGTGAAGCAGGGTTTGACTTTGCAGATCCTCCTCTTAGCAGAGCCTTCTCACACAATGAATCCTTTGACCTCCCTGGGCTCGATGACGTGAGGCACAGCAGTTTTTGAGGCCTCAGTCCCTGACCTGCCAAAAGCATGGGAAAGCAAATGTTTCCCTCAAGGGCATCTCTGCAGAGGAAGACCAAGGGGACCTTGAACACTACAAGAAGGCCACAGTTGTAACACCACAAATAAAAGCCTTCGCTCAGAGTCAGTAAAGAGCACTCTGACACCTCAGGGCTTTGCTGTCATCAGTGTAAAATTAACAGCTTCATCAGGACAGGGAGTGTGTATCTGTCCCTTTCTATTTTGTCTCTTTTTTTACTTTTTTTTTTTTCCCTCTGCAAGTCCCCTCTGGGGAGAGTTCATTAAAGCAATGTTACACTATGGATTTAGCTGCCTTTGCAGCATATAATTAGCTGGTAAGGCTGAAACAAGGTATCTGCTGTAACCTTGGCTGATGGTCTGCAAAGCTCTGTGGGTAAATTCTAAGGGAGCTGCCACATGATTTCCACTCCCCTCCCTTCCCCCCGCTTCCCCCCCTCCCCCCCCCCCCCGAGTTGTCTATGGAAGTTGCTCTTTGTTTGCATGAGGATATCTGGAAATCAGGAGTCTTTGATGAGCAGAACCTAGGTAATAAATTCAATTGGGATCTTGCCTGGAGAAAAGGAGGCTCAGGAGAGGCCCTAATTGCTCTCTACAACTACCTGAAAGGAGGTTGTAGGCAGGTGGGGGTTGGTCTCTTCTCCCACACAACCAGCACCAGAACAAGAGGACACAGTCTCAAGCTGTGCCAGGGGAAGTTTAGGCTGGAGGTGAGGAGAAAGTTCTTCCCAGAAAGAGTAATTTGCCAATGGAATGTGCTGCCCAAGGAGGTGGTGGAGTCACTATCCCTGGAGGTGTTCAGAAAAGGATTGGATGTGGCACTGGGAGCCATGGCTTAGTTGTCAGGAGGGGTTAGGTATTAAGTAATAGGTCAGACTTGATGATCTCTGAGATCTTTTCCAACCTGATTTAGTCTATGATTCTGTGATTCTCCCCATTGAGGGGCTGGAGCATGTCCAGAGAAAGGCAACAAACCTGGTGAAGGGTCTAAAGAAAAGATCTTATGAGGAGTGGATGAGGTATCTGGGATTGTTTCATCTGGAGAACAGGAGGCTAAGGGAAGTCCTCATTGCTCTCTACAACTCCCTGAAAGGAGGCAGGAGACAGGAGGGTCTCAGTCTCTTCTCCCTAGTATCAGATGATAGAAGGAGGGGAAATGGCTTGAGATAGTGCCAGGAGAGGTTTAGGCTGGATATTAGGAAGCATTTCTTTACTGAAAGAGTGGTCAGGCATTGGAACAGGCTGCCCAGGGAGGTGGTGGAGTCACTGTCCCTGGAGGGGTTCAAGAAATGTGTGGACATAGCACTTTGACACACATTTTAATGGCCATGGTGACGTTAGGTTGAAGGTTGAACCTACTGATGTTAAAGATCTCTTCCAAATGAAACAATCCTACGATTCCATGGTTTCACAGTGCCATGGGCTGCCTGCCAGCTGTAGGATCGATGCTTAAGTAAAGAGAAAAGAAGGCACTAGCCCTGGGCACATTACCATCTTGCCCTGAGAGAGGGCAGGGTCCCATAACTAGAAGCTGAGGTTTAAGACCCAAGGACATGAGAGCCTCTGGCCTCATTTCAAGGGCACACATTTTGTACTCATGGTAGCCTGGGGTGATTCAGAATACAGAATTAACCAGGTTGGAAAAGATCTATGAAATCATCAAGTCCAACCTATCACCCAACACCATCTCATCAACTAAACCTTGGCACTAAGTGCCTCATCCAGGCTCTTTTTAGACACTTCCAGGCAGAGTGACTCCACCACCTCCCTGGGCAGCACATTCCAATGGCCAATCTCTCTTTCTGGGAAGAATTTCTTCTTAACATTCAGCCTAAACCTCCCCTGGTGCAGCTTGAGACTGTGTCTTCTTGTTCTGTTGGTGGTTGCCTAGGAGAAGAAACCAACTCCCACCTGGCTACAACCTCCCTTCAGATAGCTGTAGCCAGCAATAAGGTCTCCCTTGAGCCTCCTCTTCTCCAGGCAGATGATCTCAGCTGGTGTGAAGCTGGTGCCACTCAGGAATACATGGAAAAAAACTCCTCACTCTGAGGGTGGTGAGACACTGGCACAAGCTGCCCAAGGAGGTAATGGGTGCTCTATCCCTGGGAGTGTTCAAAGCCAAGCTGAATGGTGCATTGAGCCACCTGATCTAGTGGAAGGTGTCCCTGCACATAGCAGAGGGATTGGAACTAGATGATCTTTAACGTTTCTTCCAACCCAAACCATGAATACTTCAAAGTGCATTTATAGAGTATATCCACAGGCTTGTATCCACCCTTGCTTGGAGCAGCAGGTTGGACTGGTACCTCCTGAAGACCCTTTCAGCCCAAATTATTCTATGGTTCTGTGAAAGGCAGGTTCCTCAAGCTGACTTTCTCCCCTTCATGCAGGCAGGCAGTGGGAGTTGGCAAACATTCTGAAGACACCAGGAAAGGAACTACATTGGTATCACCAAGTGTGAGCCCTATATGGCAAGGCCTGCTGCCGGCTGCTGAAAGGCAATGAGATGTGTGGCCTTGAAGGGAGATTGTCTCCTCTTTTGCACATCTGCATGTTACAGACATGCTGAATCACGGAATAATAGAATCATTATGGTTGGAAAGATCACCAAGTCCAACTGTCAACCCAACAAAGAATCGGGGAATCAACCAGGTTGGAAGAGACCTCCAAGATCATCAAGTCCAACTGTCAACCCAACAAAGAATCAGGGAATCAACCAGGTTGGAAGAGACCTCCAAGATCACCAAGTCCAACTGTCAACCCAACACCACCATGCTCACTAAATTGTGTCCCAAAGTGCCACATCTACACTTTTGTGAACACCTCCAGGGATGGTGACTCCACCAGTCTGTTGACTCCATCAGCCTGTTGACTCCACCAGCCTGGTGACTCCACCCTTGACAGCCTCTTCCAATGCCTGACCACTTTTTCTGTAAAGAAATTTTCCCTAATATCTAATATAAAGCTCCCCTGGTGCAACTTGAGGCCATTTCTTCTTCTCTTTTCACTTGTAATTTGGGATGAGGAGCCCAACACCCACCTGATTACAACCTACTTTCAGCAATTGTACACAGCAAGGTCTCACTTCAACCTCCTTTGCTCCAGACTAAGCAAATTCAGTTCCCTCAGCCACTCCTCATTAGTCTCCAGAAGTGGTCTCCTGCAGAGCCACACCTTGTGTGGACAACCTGTGACATTTCAGGTTTTAGGTTTATCTTGTCTTAAGGCTCTTCACAACAGGAGGCAACTACTTTGCAGAATGTTCCCTCAGATGTACTTCATCTTCCTACACAGAAGAGAAGCATTTTACACCAAAGCACACTCTGCAGTTAAAGAGCTCTTGGAGTACGCCATGACAAATTCCAGAATGAGTTGCTTAATTTGAAACTGAAGCCTGCCCTGAAGGAAAGGGTTTGGGGGTGCTGGTGGATGAGAAGCTCAGAATGAAGCACCAGTGTGAACTTGCAGTCCAGAAATCCAACCAGAGCCTGGGCTGCATCAAGAGAAGTATAGCCTACAGGTTGAGGGAGGTGATTCTCCTCCTCTACTCTGCTCTGGAGAGACCCCACCTGGAGTACTGCATCCAGTTCTGGAGCCCCTATTGCAGGAAGGATCTGGAGGTGCTGGAACAAGTCCAGAGAAAGGCCATGAGGATGATCAGAGGCCTGGAGCTCCTCTTCTATGGAGACAGACTGATAGAGTTGGGGCTGTTCAGTCTGGAGAGAAGGCTCTGAGGAGACCTCATTGTGGTCTTCCAGTATCTGAAGAGGGCTACGAGAAAGCTGGGGAGGGACTTTTTAGGGTGTCATGGAGTGATAGGAGTGGATGGAATGGAACAAAACTAGAAATGAGCAGATTCAGATTAGGTGTTAGGAAGAAGTTCTTCCCCATGAGGGTGGTGAGACACTGGCACAGGTTGCCCAGGGAGGTGGTGGAAGCCTCATCCCTGGAGGTTTCTACGGCCAGGCTGGATGTGGCTCTGAGCAACCTGATGTAGTGTGAGGTGTCCCTGCCCATGGCACGGGGGTTGGAACTAAATGATCCTTGAGGTCCCTTCCAACCCTAACAATTCTATGATTCTGTGCTGCATTTTGAACAAGCAGCTCTCTCTTTGGTTTCCAAAGGAGAGGAATACAGTTTGAACTCTGGTGAAATACATGTGGTGAACTCTCCTGACACCGTGGTTGATGGTTAAACAAACATAACTTCCCAGCGTGAACTTTGTAGAGGAAGGAGTCTTTGTCCCACCACGTTATCAGCAGAGATGTCTGGCAGAAAGCACCCAGAATGCTTAGATCACTTGGAGCTCTGCAGCCTTGAGCAAAATACCATCTTGACACCTTGACCTTTGCAATCTTGATCATTTGATAGTCAGATTTGTCTCACTGGTCTGGCAATTTATTGGCTTGTGGTCAGTAGAAATTACTGGATATTTCTAGTGCAGCCATGTGTGCCAAGCAGCTGATAAAACTGACTTTTAGTCTTAGCTGGAAGAGGATAGCTTCTTTTATTACCAAATAAGCCCTGCCTCTTCACCTTCTCTCTGGTGAGGAGGGAGGTGGCGCTCAGTGTGACTAACATTTAACGGGCTCAGATGTCACCGAAAGTCACAGAATCACACAGAACATTACAGCTTGGAAGGGACCTCAGGAGATCATCGAGTCCAACCACCCTGCCAAAGCAGGATCACTTAAGGCAGGCTGCACAGGCATGTATCCAGGTGGGGTTTGAAAGTCTCCAGAGAAAGAGACTCCACAATCTCTCTGGGCAGCCTGCTCCAGTGATCTGCCACCATCACTGGAAAGAAGTTTCTCCTTATGTTGAGGTGAAACCTTCTGTGTTCAAGCTTGTCTCCACTGCTTGCCTACACTGTCTGAACAGAGTCCAAGGCAAATGAAGGGCATGGGACAACAGACCTACAGAGCCAAAACAGGTTTGCAGTAGTGTCTTATTACCTACCTGATAGAGCTGGAGGAAGTAAGCAAGATGTTGGGTGCACCAGCTTCTCTAGGGCTAAAGGCAGAGCAGCAAACCTTGAGAACCTTTGCTTTTAATGAAGACTTGTGCCAGTTCGACCATTTGCAACCCCATGCAATGCTCTGGGCTCGGGGCAGAAGGGCTGGAAAGTTGCCCAGAGGAAAAGAACCTGTGGGTGTTGGTCAACAACACCACCTGAACCTGAGCCAGCAGCGTGCTCAGGTGGCCAAGAACACCAACAGCATCCTGGCCTGGGTCAGTACTAGTGTGACCAGCAGGAGTAGGAAAGTGATCTTGCCACTGTGCTCAACACTGGTGAAGCTGCACCTTGAATACTGCATTCAGTTTTGGGCTCCTCACTACAAGAACACCGAGGTGCTGGAGCATGTCCAGAGAAGGGTCTGGAGAACAGGGCTTATGAGGAGCAGCTGAGGGACCTGGGATTGAGCCCAGAGAGTGGTGGTGAATGGTGCCACATCCAGCTGGCAGCCAGTCAGTAGTGGTATGCCCCAAGGATCAGTGCTGGGCCCCATGCTCTTTACCATCTTTATTGATGATCTGGATGAGGGCATTGAGTCCATCAGCAGTAAATTTGCAGATGACACCAAGCTGGGGGCAGGTGTTGATCTGCTGGAGGGCAGAGAGGCTTTGCAGAGGGACCTTGACAGGCTGGACAGATGGGCAGAATCCAAGGGCATGAGATTGAACACATCCAAGTGCCGGGTTCTGCACATTGGCCACAGCAACCCCAGGCAGCGCTACAGGCTGGGGTCAGAGTGGCTGGAGAGCAGCCAGGCAGAGAGGGACCTGGGGGTACTGGTTGGTGGTAGGCTGAACATGAGCCTGCAGTGTGCCCAGGCAGCCAAGAGGGCCAATGGCATCCTGGCCTGCATCAGGAACAGTGTGGCCAGCAGGAGCAGGGAGGTCATTCTGCCCCTGTACACTGCACTGGTTAGGCCACACCTTGAGTCCTGTGTCCAGTTCTGGGCCCCTCAGTTTAGGAAGGATGTTGACTTGCTGGAGCGTGTCCAGAGAAGGGCAACAAAGTTGGTGAGGGGTTTGGAAGACAAGCCCTATGAGGAGAGGCTGAGGGAGCTGGGGTTGCTTAGCCTGGAGAAGAGGAGACTCAGGGGTGACCTTATTGCTCTCTACAACTACCTGAAGGGAGGTTGTAGCCAGGCAGAGGTTGGTCTCTTCTCCCAGGCAGCCAGTACCAGAACAAGAGGACACAGTCTCAGGCTGCACCAGGGGAAGTTTAGGCTGGAGGTTAGGAAGAAGTTCTATACAGAGAGAGTGATTGTCCATTGGAATGGTCTGCCCAGGGAGGTGGTGGAGTCACCATCATTGGATGTGTTCAGGAGGAGACTTGATGGGGTGCTTGCTGCATGGTTAGTTGTTTAGGTGGGTTGGATTGGTTGATGGGTTGGATGCGATGATCTTGAAGGTCTCTTCCAACCTGGTGTATTGTATTGTATTGTATTGTATTGTTTAGCCTGGAGAAGAGGAGGCTGAGAGGAGACCTCATTGCTCTCTGCAACTCACTGAAAGGAGGCAGTAGCATGGTAGGGAGTTGATCTCTTCTACCTAGTATGAAATGACAGGATGAGAGGAAATGGCCTGAAATTGTTGCAGGGGAGGTTTAGGTTGGATATTAGGAAAAATCTCTTTGCTGCAAGAGTGGTCAGGGACTGGAACAGGCTGCCCAGGTGGTGTTGGAGTCAGTGTCCCTGGAGGTGTTCAAGAAATGTAGAGGTGTGGAAATGTGTGCATTTTGGGATACGATTAATAGCCATGGTAGCATTGGGTTGACAGTTGGACTCAATGACCTTAGAGGTCTCTTCCAGCCAAAAACAATGTTAAGAGTCTATGATTCTATTTCATACCTGAAGGGTAGACATGATGTTATGCAGGGGGAAAGGTGCTTATTTCTAAGAAATAGAGAAAGACAATGCATGGAGAGGAGGCTGGGACCACGTTTGTGCCTCAGTTCAAAAATGCCAGTTGGATGGGTAAAGCAGCTGGTGTGGCACAAAGTAGCATAATTAGACAAGAGATATTTTTACTGGAAATCTCAGGGGTAAATCCTGCTCCCTCATTACTGGAATAATGACTGGAACATCTCTGTGAGGAGGAAAGGCTGGGAGACTTGGGGCTGTTTAGCCTGGAGAAGAGAAGGCTGAATGGGGACCGTCTCAGTGCTTATCAATATCTGAAGGGCAGGTGGCAGGAGGATAGGGCCAGACTTCTTTCAGTGGTGCTCAGTGATGGGGTAAGAGGTGACAAGCACAAGCTGGAACACACAAGGTACCACCTGAACACTTGAAATTAAGGAAAAACTTCTCTCCTTTGAGGATGTCAGAGCACAGGCCCAGGCTGCCCAGAGAGGTTGAGGCATCTCCTTCTCTGCAGACTTTCAAAACTTGCCTGGACATGATCTCATGTCACCTGCTCTGGATGACCCTGCTTTAGCAGGAGGGTTGGACCAGATAATCCCCAGAGGTCCCTTCCAACCCCCACCATTCCGTGTTTTCTTAACTTCACAAAATCTTGTTTACCCAAGAGCCAAGAGGGTGAGGTCAGCACTTCCTTATCGCACAGCTTTACAAATGAGTCAAAATGTTCTGGGCCTCTCTGCACCTACTTCTTCTACCCTCTCTCAGGACTGTTTGTGGACTTAGATGGCTTTTATTCAACCTGTTACATAAGGATGTTGCAAGCATTTACAAACTCACCCATAGTAAAATTTTATCTTGGCAAAGCCAGCCCAGCAGTGGTTTTGCTTTCTGCTTTTATCAGCTGACTTCAGCCTAGAAATTTCTTTGCCCTGCAGGTTAATCTTGTACCTCGTGAACTTTATCAGCTAACAGGTAATGGGTCAGGAAGGTTCACAACCCTTTTCATTGCTGTGGGTAAATAAAAAGCTCACTACCATGAGGAGGAAACAAAAAAGTGAAAAGAATTAGGGGGCACTTAAATAGAGCAGATAAAAAAATCAAGACTCCTTCAAAGGCTCCTTTGGGAGTGTTTGGCTGTGTGGGGGATGAATTATCTCTTCTCACAGGTAATTAGGGATAGAACAAGAAGGAATGGCCTCAAGTTGCCACTGGGTAGGTTTAGACCAGACAGTAGGAAACATTTTTTCACATAAATAGTGGTCAGGGCATTGGAATGGGCTGCTCAAGGAGGTGGTTGAGTCCCCAACCCTGGATGTGTTTAAAGGAGGCTTGGATATGGTGCTTGGCGCTATGGTTTAGGGGTGAGCCTTGTAGAGTAGGGCTCTGGGTCGGACTTGGTGATCCTGAGGGTCTTTTCCAACATAAATGTTTCTGTGATTGGAAAGAGCAGGCAGCATTTTCACACCTCAGCTCTTCTGATTTCACTTCATGCCTGATGAGCCTGGAGCATTTAATTCCAGAGGAATCACTTGAGTTAACTACTACACGGGGAAGAGCTGTGGGGTTCAAAACAGTATCAGGTATTTCAAAGGGGAACGAGAAATTACACAACTGCAGGAACTCAGTAGGGCAAAGGGAGAGATCAAAATGAGGTGGTGGAAAATTCACAAGCTCTGCACCTCCCCTGCTTTGCCTGAAGGCATCAGGACTTTTCTTTTTACCAGGACATGGGATGAGATTGAACATTAATCTGCTCACACATGGCAACAGCTTTTTTAACATACCAAATGTTACTCTGACACCGGGATCTTCAGAAGAGCCATGAGAGTGAGGAGAACCTTTGCCCCTGGCTCCTGATTCATGCACAAGGCCAGTGGTCTTCAAGGAAGGTACCTTGAAGATGTTCAAGAAGGATCACAGAATGGTAGGGACCTCAGGAGATAATCCAGTCCAACCCCCGTGCCAAAGCAGGGTCACCTAGGGTAGTCTGCACAGGAGTGAATCCAGGTGGGTTTGGAAAGTCCACAACCTCTCTGGGCAGCCTGCTCCAGGGCTCTGTCACCCTCACTGTAAAGAAGCTTCTCCTCATGTTGAGCTGAAACCTTCTATGTTCAAGTTTGTATCCACTGTTCCTTGTGTTCTTACTGTGCACTACCCAAAAGAGCTTGTCCCCCTCCACTTGACACCCACCCCTCAGACGTTGACATACATTGATCAGATCCCCTCTCAGTCTTCTCCAGACAGCCCCAGGACTCTCAGTATCTCTTCACAGGGGAGATGCTCATGTCCCCAAGATGATCAGGTCACCAAGAGTCATGGAAACTGTTGATCAGGATGGTGAAAGCTTCCATTTCATTAGTTTCATGAACTAATGATCAGAGGGCTGGAGCACCTCTGCTGTGAGCACAGGTTGAGGGAGTTGGGGTTGTCCAGCCTGGAGAAGAGAAAGCTACACAGAGATGTTGTTGTAGCCTTTCAGTATTTGAAGTGGGCCATGGGAGAGCTGGAGAGGGACTTTTTACAAAGGCATGGAGTGACAAGACAAGGGGTAATGGATTCTGCTTTGAAGAGTTGGATTTTCATTAGACATTAGGAAGAAATCCTTCACTGTGAGGGTGGTGAGACACCGGAAGAGGTTGTGGAGGCTCCAACACTTGGAAGTGTTCAAAGCCAGGTTGGATAGGGCTTGAGCAACATGGTCTAGTAGGAAATGTCCCTGCCCATGGCATGGGGATTGGAACTGAATAGTCTTTAAGGTCCCTTCCAACCCAAACCTCGACTCTACGACTCTGTGAATAAATTAAATGGATGTCTGCAGTGAGGTTGGATGTACCCAAAGCCAGGTCACCCAACCTGGATGCTGGCAGAAAGTGTTCGGATATGTGTCCCTTCTCCCTGTAAACACCAGTGCCTCAGAGTTCATACCTGAAAGCCATCCCATCCTCAACCTCCACCTTTTAGACATTGATAATCATGGAGAAGAGTCCCTCTCAATCTTGTCTTCTCCACACTAAACAGCCCCAGGTCCCTCAGGCTTTCCCTTTTAGAGAGATGCTCCAGTCCCTTCAGTATCTTTATAGCTTTCACTGGACTCTCTCCACTAGTTCCCTGTTTCTCTTGAGCTAGAGATCCCAGAACTGGACACACTGCTCCATAATGGTCCATAAGAGCAACCTCCAGAGAGGGTCTGTGCTGTCTGTACTGATCTTTACAACTGTAGCAGATCTTTTGTGAGAGATGGGGCTGCATTCCCACCCCCTGCCACAAGCCACACCTCACCCAGGGACCTCTCATTTATTGGCAGGGCCTCCAGACATTTTCCATACTGCAAATACTAACACAGCTTCACACTTGCAGCTCCAGCATTGTCTAACTAGATCAAGTGATTTTAGTTTTCCCAAGGGTCTGCAAAGATGTGTTTAGTAATTACCCTTCAGTAATTTCTCCTGAGGGCATGCGGGGAGGCAAAGCTTGGTCCCACCTAAAGCTTCCCTCCTTTGGGCACATTCCCACATATTTCAAAGGGAGGGGAAAAGAAGTGAAGCAGAGAGATTAGGATTTGTTTAATGAATCTGCAGAAGTGCATTTCTTCCTGGGAATCTTATTAGAGCTCCCTTCCTCATGGATATGTGGCTGGTGAGTAGGTACTTTGTCATGTCAAAAGGGAAGTGGGGGGTGGGGGGGGGAAGAAAAGAAGAAAAGCCCAACAGATTGGAAGTCTAATCACATTGAAACCATATGTGCAGCAGATGTCAGCAGTTACAGAGAGCTTTAGGAAAAAAAACAACTCCAAAACCTCAGCCTTTGACTTCAAAGGGCTCTTAAAAGGGCCAAAATTTTGATTACTAAATTTCTGCCCATTGGGGAAAAGTCATGGGTATTATTATTTTTCCTTTATTTTTTTCCCCTGTGTGCCTGTTGTTGTGAACAGTTTTGCTACAAAAAAAAAAAATCTGACCATAAATTCTTACCCTACTACAACAACAAAAAAAGTCCTATCTGAGCTGGCTTCCTCCCTGGGACCCTGCAGATCCCAGCACGCACACCGAGTCAGGCTTTTCACAAGCCATGGCTCTGTTTTAAAGCCTAGTCTCACCTTTGAAAACTGGCTTTGTTCAAGAAGGGCACCATGGGGCTCAGCATTTCCTGCCCTCCCTGGTTGCTACATGACGTGCACATTGTTTGCTCTTGCAAGGGCAAATGGGCTTTCCATCAGCAGTAAGGACCAAAAAGCTCGTTGTGAGTTGGAGGAGTTAACACAGGCACTTTGATAATCATTGAGAAGAGTCCCTCTCAATCTTGTCTTCTCCACACTAAACAGCCCCAGGTCCCTCAGGCTTTCCCTTTTAGAGAGATGCTCCAGTCCCCTCAGTATCTTTATAGCTTCACTGGACTCTCTCCAGTAGTGTTTCTCTTGAGCTAGAGATCCCAGAACTGGACACACTGCTCCATAATGGTCCATAAGAGCAACCTCCAGAGAGGGTCTGTGCTGTCTGTACTGATCTTTACAACTGCAGCAGATCTTTTGTGAGAGATGGGGCTGCATTCCCACCCCCTGCCACAAGCCACACCTCATCCAGGGACCTCTCATTTATTGGCAGGGCCTCCAGCATTTTCCATACTACAAATACTAACACAGCTTCAGACTTGCAGCTCCAGCATCTAGTTGCAGCATCCAGTGTCTAGCATCACTAGACCAAGTGATTTCAGTTTTCCCTTTTCATCTCCAACAATCTCTTACAGCACCTCACTGTGTAGGTTGGCCAGACCACTCCCTTCACAGCCTCGACCCTCTGCAGAGTCCTGCACCTGGGCTGAGGCAAGCCTGAGAGTCAACAACAGGCTGGGGGAAGAAGGGAGGGAGAGCAGCCCTGCAGAGAAGGACTTCAGGGCACTGGTGAATGAAAAGCAGATGTGAGCTGGCAGTGTGTGCTCACAGCCCAGAAGCCAACCATATCCTGGGCTGCATCAAAAGCAGCGTGGGCAGTAGGTCAAGGGAGGTTTTTTTCCTCCTTTCTGCAGGGAGGTTGGACTGGATGACCTTTAAAGCTCCCTTCCAACCCCAAACATGCTAAGATTGTATGATTCTGTGACTCTTTACTGATATGGAGCATCTCTGTTGCAGGAAAACAGAAGTTCTCAGCACAAACTGAAGTTTTTGGTCCTGCACAAACACAGGTGAAATCCCTTAGCCAAATGCTTGGAAACCAAATGGCAATCTGCAAAGCAAGGTGGAGGCAAACTCTCCTTAGCTCCAGACTCAGCAGTCAGTGCACACCAGCGGCACATCTGAAAGGGTTCTTTGGTGATCAGGGTCAGGGTTAAATCCCCTGTGGAAGCCTTCAAAGTGTTAAAGCAGACACCTGGCTTGTGATGGCTGAAGCAGGAGGAGGTGCACTGGGAGATCTCAGCTCTCCCCATCAGCTGCAAACTTTCTCAGGGAGAAGACAAACCTCCCTCCCAGCAGGGTTTGAGGATAGCACAGGCATGAGAGACACGGGGACGTGCCAACACAGAGGTGTTAAAAGCCCAGCAGGATGCAACCCGTTGGGGAAACTGGTTTAACCAGGAGGGTTCAATCATCTGAGCCCAGACACAACCTTTTTTCCTCCCACTCACTCCCACCATGAGGCTCTGCTGGGCCAGTTCCGTATGTCTGTGAGCTGGAAAAGAGTAATTAGGAACCTCTTGGAAAGGAGCTGGTAGAGAAATCAGTGTAGTGGAGGTGAGACGGCTATGTGGAGTTGTTGGGCAGCTGCCTCAGTACACGTGGACTCAGAATCATGGAGTGGTGGCACAGGACACATCAGGTCAGAGAGGATGGACAGAGAACAAAAAATGATCGCTCAGCCAGTTCCAAGGCCACTGAGAGGCTCTTGGCTGATGCCATATTGTGACCCTGCTGCTGCTCTGCTGAGTAGAAATGAAGGCACAAATCAAGATGGGATTCTTAAAGATGCCTGGTGTTGCAGGACACACTGTGACAAGTAAAGCTTAAGAGCAGGCTTAGGAAGCAACCTGAACTTCTGGTCCCTGTACAGACACAGTGTACCTACGACCTGGTCATGGCCAAGGACTGCAGTGCAAAGGTTCAAGGAGGCTGACGGCAGGGAAGTTTCTGTTAGACATTGTACAAAACAGTTGTGATAAAGTGGAGGGAAAGGTCACCTTCTCTCTCAGAGGAGAGAAGATGGAGCAAAGCTCTTGCTGGGTTTTTTTTGCCCCATGCACCATTCTCTCCTCATTCAATGGCTGTCAAATACAGATTCATCCTCAGGGCCCAGGTGGCTTCCCTTAGCACTTATCTTTTAAATTCCTACCCAGCACACAAAATAGAAGAACCTTCTCTGATCCTGGCTTCACCTAGCAGTCAGCTTTGGTGCTCTCTAGTACTAAGATCCAGTAGACAGACCTAAGAGATACGATCAAGTAGAGAATTTGGATGTTCTCTGCTTGCTGATTTCAAGGCTCATGGGAAAGCCTTCCAGTTGAGAAGCTACATGGAAATGTCCCAGGTTCTTTGAGGAAAGATCCCTCACCAAAATCCTTGTAAATTCAAGCTGCTAGCAGACCAGAAGGGGACAAGGACTACCCTTTCTGTTTGTATTCTGACTCGTTGTTATTGTTATATCCTTAAGCTTGTTGTGTCCCAGCAGTGCCAGCTTGGCTGGTAAAATGCATGACATTTTATAGACAGATCCAGCTTCCTAACCATCTGCAAACATTTACCTTCCATGTAGAAAATGAAGGATACATCAAACACTGAAAGCCCCTGAAAGAAAAAGTTCAAAGAAAATTCTTGAGGCTCAGGATGTAGGTGAAGTATTAGTAAACCTCTCTACTCTTTTTACATTTCTGAGTTGTGGTTGTTTGGGTTTTTTAAGGAAAAACTGGTTTGTGGTAGCCTGATTCAGAATACAGAATACACCAGGTTGGAAAAGACCTTTGAGTCCAACCTATCACCCAACACCATCCCATCAACTAAACCATGGCACCAAGTGCCTCATCCAGGCTCTTTTTAAACACCTCCAGGGATGGTGACTCCACCACCTCCCTGGGCAGCACATTGCAATGGCCAATCTCTCTGTCTGGGAAGAATTTCTTCCTAATATCCAGCCTAAACCTCCCCTGGCACAGCTTGAGACTGTGTCCTCTTGTTCTGTCACAGGTTGCCTAGGAGAAGAGACCAAACCCCCATCTGGCTACAACCTCCCTTCAGGTAGTTGTAGATGGCAGTAAGGTCTCCCCTGGGCCTCCTCTTCTCCAGGCTAAGCAACCCCAGCTCCCTCAGCCTCTCCTCATTCTTTGAGTTCAATGAACTTGGGAGCTCAACACAACTGAGTTCATAGAATCATAGAATTCATGAAAGAGACATTTAAAGGCCATCTAGTCCAATCCCCTTGAAATAAGCAGGGACATCTCCAAGTAGATTAGGTTGCCCAGAGCCCCATCAAGTTTGACCTTGTAAGTTTCCAGGGATGGGGCCTCAACCACCTCTCTGGGCAACCTGTTCCAGTATTTCACTACCTTCATTGTAAAGAACTTTCTCCTTATGTCCAATGAAGGGCTTTCCCTTAACATCCAATGTGTTTGTATCTGCCACCTTTCTTCCACCCTTTCTCATTGCTGTCTACAACTACCTGAAAGGCCATTGTGGAGAGGCTGCTGTTGGTCTCTTCTCACAGGTAATTAGTGCTAGAACAAGAGGGAATGGCCTCGAGCTGTCACTGGGTAGGTTTAGACTGGACATTAGGAAACCGTTTTTCACATAAATAGTGGTCAGACATTGGAATGTGGTGTCCATGAAGGTTGTTGAGTGACCAACCCTGGATGTGTTTAAAGGTGGCTTGGATATGGTGCCTGGGGCTGTGGTGAACCTTGTAGAGCAGGGTTCTGGGTTAGACTTGGTGATCATGGTCTTTTCCAAACGGAATGTTTCTGTGATTCTGTGATTCCTAATCTTCAGTAGCCAATTTTCCTGTGGTCCCTTGCACATCCCCTGATCTCCAGTTCCTTACAATCTCCTGTCCCAGCTCCTGAAATGAGAAGCTCCTAGGAATGTTAGACCATCCAGCTGACGTGACTACAGTATCTAAGGCACCCTCACCACCACCCTCATAGCAAAGCATTGCTTTCCAATACCCAAAGACTGCAGAAAGAAGTTCAATGGACCCTAAGAAAAATGAGTTAAGGGTGCTGGCTGTGACTCAGATGACTCCTAGAAAGTAATTTGATGTGTTTGAGAAGTAAGAGCAGATAACGGTGTGGTATTGCTTCTCGTGTCGGACCATAAGCTTAGGGAGAAGGGCTGCTGGGGTTTGCCATGGTGGATGGAGCAAGGAAGGGGAGATTAAATTTAGCTGGCTATTAGGAACAATTTCCTGAGAGTGAAGACAATTAGGCAGTGGAACTGTTTTGCCTAGTGAGGTAATTACTGCACAAACACTAGATGGCCGCAAGCCAAGATTTGATAAGCATAGTGGAAAACGTAGTACAAGGTCTCTTCAGATGAGCCCAGAGGGGTTGGCTTTGCTGGCAGCAAGCCCAGCTGAGCATATGGAAGAAACTTTCCCTGAAAAGTTCTCCAGACAAACAAGGGATTGCAGGACCAGAGGTGGCTGTCCTGTGAGGCCAGAGGGCAAGGCATCAATCCCCCTGCCATAAAAGCCTGTGAAAGCTCTGAGGCAGTTAGGAAATGAAAGTAGAAGAAAAAACCTAAAGTCAGTTTTGGGTTTTTTTTATGGGGGTGGGGGAAGGGAGTTTGTTTCTCATTTAGGTTCCCTAAAGGCCCTTGTTTTTTATTATGGGGATTGGATGTCCCTGCCCGTGGCATGAGGGTTGGAACTAAATGATCTTTAAGGTCCTTTCCAAGCCAAACCATTCAGTCTATGAGTCATCAATTCTTGCGTCTGCTTGTGTTTGGTTGGGGTCTTTCCCTTTTTTCCCCCCCTTTTTTCCCCCTCTTCTGTATTCCCTGACAACATGTGGAGTGTTTGCAGAGTCTGGAGCCACCAGAACTCCCAGAGCAAGGGGGAAGGTTCTTGGAAGCGGTCACAACTCCGGGAGTTGAGCACTTGAAAATCTGGACTGCTGCAACATCCCCCAGAAGAGGAAACACAGCTAATCCACATTATAGCTATCTGAGTGCTTTTCCCTGCAGTGATGTAAGGACCAACACACAAGGGAGAGAGACCTTCAAATCATACTCACACTCACCTTGGAGCCTGCCCATCACACCACCAACACTCTCCATCCCCCAACCCATACAATGAAGCGGAGCCTACAGCTCTCCTCACTTGCTTTTGCCGTGTCAGAATACAGAATACAGAATTAACCAGGTCGGAAGAGACCTTCAAGAGCATCAAGTCCAACCTATCACCCAACACCATCTCATCAACTAAACCATGGCACAAAGTGCCTCATCCAGGCTCTTTTAAAACACTCCCAGTGATGGTGACTCCACCACCTTCCTGGGCAGCACATTCCAATGGCCAATCTCTCTGTCTGGGAAGAATGTCTTCCTCACATCCAGCCTAAACCTCCCCTGGCACAGCTTGAGACTGTGTCCTCTTGTTCTGTCACAGGTTGACTGGGAGAAGAGACCAACCCCCATCTGGCTACAACCTCCCTTCAGGTAGTTGTAGATGGCAGTAAGGTCTCCCCTGGGCCTCCTCTTCTCCAGGCTAAGCAACCCCAGCTCCCTCAGCCTCTCCTCACAGGGCTTGTGCTCCAAATCCCTCCCCAGCTTTGTTGCCCTTCTCTGGACAACTTCCAGCAAGTCAACATCTTTCCTGAACTGAGGGGCCCAGAACTGGACACAGGACTCAAGGTGTTGCCTAACCAGTGCTGAGCACAGGGGCAGAATGACCTCCCTGCTCCTGCTGGCCACACTATTCCTGATACAGGCCAGGATGCCATTTGCCCTCTTGGCCAGCTGGGCACACCACTGTTTTTCCTTCCACCCTCAAGCTCAGAAAAAGATGGAGAGCTCCTGTCATCGCCTATGGTGCAATCACACCACAGTTCCTGAGATGTTGGATGGCTCCTCCAAGCAGGATCTAACCAGAGCTGTCCAGAACAGCTTGCATCAAGTGTTTCATGCACACTGTGCTGCCCTGGAATGCAATCCATCCTCATCTCCACTGTCTCTTCTGCTCCTAACTATGGCCTGCTCGGACATTTCAGAGATAGTTTTACCATGATCCCAAATTCCTTTCCTGGCTAGTAGCCTGGTTTTGACCTTCTTCCTGTCAAGCAGATGTTCCCCTCTTGAGTGCATTAGTCGCAGCTGTTTGAGAGGCAGCATACATTCAGCTTGTCTTGTGGTGGCTTTCTGCTGATGTTTTCTCTTGAAACCAGTGGTGCTGTTTAAACTGTTCAAGCAAAGGCCGTGTGAATGATCTTGGAGGTCTATTCCACCTTGATTGATGCTGTGATTCTTCTGTGAATCCTGGGGAGTTAAACCAAGTTGAACACCTCCGTGTAAAGTGGCAGGATGAGGTCAGATCACAGCCTCTCAAAACCCACAAGGAACCTCACCCACATGTGAATCAGGTGTAGTTTAGCTTGGAGAAGAGACTGAGAGAGGATCTTATCTATATAAAACTAGAGCAGGGCAGATTTAGCCTGGACATTAGGAGGAAGTTCTTCACAAA
The DNA here is from genome assembly GCA_015227895.2 of Colaptes auratus. NCBI lineage: Eukaryota > Metazoa > Chordata > Aves > Piciformes > Picidae > Colaptes > Colaptes auratus. Next base: position 35,642,858 of record CM037631.1, read on the forward strand.
AGGGCAGTGAAATACTGGAAGAGCCACAAGAATGATCAGAGGGCTGGAGCACCTCTCCTATGAGGACAGACTGAGGGAGTTGGGGCTGTTCAGTCTGGAGAAGAGAAGGCTCCGAGGTGACCTCATTGTGGCCTTCCAGTATCTGAAGGGGGCCTACAAGAAGGCTGGGGAGGGACTTTTCAGACTATCAGGGAGTGATAGGACTAGGGGGAATGGGATGAAGCTGGAGGTGGGGAGATTCAGGCTGGACATAAGAAGGAAGTTCTTCACCGTGAGGGTGGTGAAGGCCTGGAATGGGTTGTCCAGGGAGGTGGTTGAGGCCCCGTCCCTTGAAGTGTTTAAGACCAGGCTGGACGAGGCTCTGTCCAGCCTGATCTAGGGTAGAGTGTCCCTGCCCATGGCAGGGGGGTTGGAACTAGAAGATCCTTGTGGTCCCTTCCAACCCTAACAAACTATGAAACTATGAAACTATGAAGAGGTTGCCCAGAGATGTGGTGGAGGCCCCATCTGGAGACATTCACGGTGGAGCCCTGAGCAACTTGATCTAGTCAAACATGCCCCTGCTTAGCGCAGGGGAATTGAACAAGATGATCTTTGAGGGTCCCTTCCAACCCGATGCATTCTATGATTCTGTAGTTCTGTGATTCCATATCAGTCCCAGTGCCTCCCTATCTATTCAGGATACCAAGTCCAAAAGGTCTCCTCCTCACAGAAAGGGACACCTCCTTTCTGCGGCTCTTGCATTTCTCCTGTGCCCCGTCTCAGAACACAGCTCATCATCCTATACAAAACAAAGGGGTGCTGCCCAGGGAAGTGGTGGAGTCACCATCCCTGGAGGGCGTTTAGAAAGATGTTTGGATGAGGTGCTTAGGGATGTGGTCTAACAGCTGCATATGGAGACATAACAGAAGCACAGAATTACTGAGGCTGGAATAGACCTCTGAGATCATCACATCCAGCCTATGACCCAGCACCACCACACGGACCAGGCCACGTCACTGAGTGCCACATCCAATCCTTCTTTAAACGCCTCCAGGGATGGTGACTCCACCACCTCCCTGCTCAGTCCATTCCAGTGTCTAATTCCCCTTTCCATGAGGAAGTGCTTCCTAACATCCAACCTAAACCTACCCTAGCACAGCTTTATGCCATGTCCTCTCATCCTGTCACAAGTTGCCTGGGAGCAGAGCCTGACCCCCACCTGACTATACCTTCCCTTCAGGTAGCTGTAGAGTGTGATAAGGTCCCACCTGAGTCTCCTCCAGGCTCAGCATCCCCAGCTCCCTCAGCCTCTTCTCACAGACTTTCCCTTCAGTCCCTGCCCCAGTCTCGTTGTTCTCCTCTGGACCTGTTCCAGCACCTCAATACCTTTCTTGCAGTAAGGGGCCCAGAGCGGCACACAGTGCTTGAGGTGAGGCCTCACCACTGCCAAGTACAGGGTCAGAATTACATCCCTGGTGCTGCTGGCTACACCACTCCTGTTAGAAGCCAAGATGCCATTGTTAGGATATGGTTGCACTTGCTGAACTTAAGGTCTTTCCCAACCAAGTGATTCTATCACTCCATGACTTGCAAGACCTGAGGTTGTTCTTTAATCATTGCCCTAATAAACCCGTGTTTGATTTCACTCATATGACACCCATAATCCAAGACCAGCCCTTATGTACTCATCTGGGACGTGCTGATGGCTTGGTCAGGCACTGCTGGGGCCCAACCAAGAAGCAAAGGTTGTGCATGCTTTGGAGCACTGCAGTGTCATCCTCAAACTGCTTACGAAAGGAAGCAAGAAGTGCCAGTTCATGCTGGCCACCCTTCAGTGCTGTTACCTCATCTCTTGCTAATTTACAACTCAGGAAGGCTGGATTGGGCAGGCTGGGGGAGTTCACGATGGAAACTGCTGCTTAAGCAAATACAGGCTGTGATGAATAATTAACAGCAGCTGTGATATCAGAGTGTCCTCTGAAGGGTGGGAAGGAGCAGGGTTAATAAAGAGAGACTATCAGGCTTATGTAAAAGCAGGACTTTCTGACCTTGACTCTAAGCATGCTCAACTCTGAGCCAAGCAGAATACAAAGTTCTCCTTCCATAGAAATCATTAGAAAATCATAGAATCATAGAACTGGTAGGGTTGGAAGGGACCTCAAGGATCATCTCAAGGACCTCAGGGATCACAGGCAAGGACACCTCGCACTACATCAGGTTGCTCAGAGCCACATCCAGCCTCCAGGGATGAGGCTGCCACCACCTCCCTGGGCAACCTGTGCCAGTGTCTCTCCACCCTCATACTGAAAAATTTCTTCCTAACATCCAATCTGAATCCACCCATGTCTAGTTTTGTTCCATTCCCCCTAGTCCTATCACCCCCTGACACCCTCAAAAGTCCCTCCCCAGCTTTCTTGTAGCCCCCTTCAGGTCCTGGAAGGCCACAATAAGGTCTCCTGGGAGCTTTCTCTTCTCCAGACTAAATAGCCCCAACTCCCTCAGTCTGTCCTCACAGGAGAGGAGCCCCAGCCCTCTGCTCATCCTTGTGGCCCTTCTCTGGACTTTTTCCAGCACCTCCAGATCCTTCCTGTAATAGAGGCTCCAGAACTGAACACAGTACTCCAGGTGGAGTCTCACCAGAGCAGAGCAGAGGGGGAGAATCACCTCCCTCGCCTGCTGGCTATGCTTCTCTTGCTGCAGCCCAGGGCATGATTGGCTTTCTGGGCTGAAAGCGCACACTGCTGGCTCCTGTTGAGCTTCTCATCCACCAGCACCCCCAAGTCCTTTTCTTCAGGGCTGCTCTCAAGAAGAGGTGCAGAGAGTTTGTTATTTTTGTGTGTGTGTGTGATGTGGTCTTTCAACGCTGAGGGACACACTGTAGTGATAATAAGCTTAGCAGCAGTGGTGGTATTGAGGGCTCTAGGCAAGCAGCTGGACTTCATGATGTCAAAGGTCCCTCACAACCTCAACAGTTCTATGGAGTCATCATGTAGATAAAAATTTACATTAACAGGGACCACAAAAAGATACTTTTAAAAGACCATTGCAATGTGGTTAGTGATCAGTTAAGCAATTGTTTGTGTTTTTCCCCCAGCACAACCAAAATCCTTTCTGAGAATTCTGCTAGTTAGCCTCTAGGTCCAAACAAATGTATCACAAAATCACAGAATGGTAGGGGTTGAAAGAGACCTCTGGGGATCATTAAGTCCAAGCTCCCAGGTTGCACAGGATGACATCCAGGCAGGTTTTGAATAACTCCAGAGATGGTGTGGTGGGTTGAAATTTTCCCCCAACATTCAATTTGCCAGATCAGCTCAGCTGGAAGCAAATGAATGCTGTATTTACAAGCAAAACTGTAATCTACAATGAAATGCAATGGATGTGTAAAAAATATACAGTAGTTACAGTATTTACAGGTATTTACAATTAATAAACAGCACAAGGACTCCCTTGGCCAAGGACCAGGTGAAGCTACTAGATGGTAGGAGGGCTTTGCAGAGGGACCTTGACAGGCTGGACAGATGGGCAGAGTCCAAGGGCAGGAGATTGAACACATCCAAGTGCCGGGTTCTGCACATTGGCCACAGCAACCCCATGCAGTGCTACAGGCTGGGGTCAGAGAGTGGCTGGAGAGCGGCCAGGCAGAGAGGGACCTGGGGGTGCTGGTTGATAGTAGGCTGAACATGAGCCAGCAGTGTGCCCAGGTGGCCAAGGAGGTCAATGGCATCCTGGCCTGTATCAGGAACAGTGTTGCCAGCAGTAGCAGGGAAGTCTTTCTGTCCCTGTACTCATCACTGGCTAGGCAACACCTTGAATATTGTGTCCAGTTCTGGGCCCCTCAGTTTAGGAAAGATGTTGAGCTGCTGGAACATGCCCAGAGAAGGGCAATGAAGCTGGGGAGGGGTCTGGAGCACAGCCCTGTGAGGAGAGGTTGAGGGAGCTGGGGTTGTTTAGCTTGGAGAAAAGGAGGCTCAGGGGAGACCTTATTGCTCTCTACAACTTCCTGAAGGGAGGTTGCAGCCAGGTGGGGGTTGGTCTCTTCTTCCAGTCAACCTGTGACAGAACAAGAGGACACAGTCTCAAGTTGCACCAGGGGAGGTTTAGGCTGGATGGTAGAAATAAATTCTTCCCAGACAGAGAGATTGGCCATTGGCATGTGCTGCCCAGGGAGGTGGTGGAGTCACCATCACTGGAAGTGTTTAAAAAATGCCTGGATGAGGCACTTGGTGCCATGGTTTAGTTGATGAGATGGTGCTGGGTGATAGGTTGGACTGGATGATCTTGAAGGTCTTTTCCAACCTGGTTATTCTGTCTTCTGTATTCTACCTCCTTACCTCCCCCTTACCCCCCTATACAAAAAAAAGGGACAGGAAAAAATGTCAGAGAATTTAGACTTAGTCAAAACAATGCAGCCAGGGTCAAGCAGAAGCGAGTTAGTATCTCTCCCAGAGCAAAGAAGCAAGAAGAGAGAGAAATCGGTTTGGTAACTGAATCTTATGGTCGATATCTCTCCCATGGGATTGTTTAGAATTATATTTCTATTCATTTTTTATGCCCAATAGTGATTGATTTACCTTTTACTACTTTCTGTTCAAGATCTGTGAAAAAATTTTAAAGGCATAGCCTAAAACTATCATAGATGGAGACTCCACCAGTGCCCTAGGCAGCCTGGTCTTCCTGAAGCAAGGTTTGTCTTGCTCAGAGAGGCACAAGAGGGGAGTGCAAGGATCCTCAAACCTGAATTAGGCACCCAAGTTTCCATTTACCGACCACCATCAGGGCCAAATTCCCTCCTTTCAGTCCTCTAGAGAGTTGTTTTCCCAAGGCTGAATTTCCTGTCAAGATACATCCAGGAGATGCCTGCTAAAGTCAGCTCTGAAAGGCTGCTGGTCTGAGCCAAACCCACTGAGTTGAGTATTTTCCCACTGCGTGCATCATGCCTTTGTTGACTCAGAGCCCCATTTCTCACCCCCAGAGGAAGGAGCAGTGCCCACCTACCACTTGAGAGCAGCCTGTGCACCCCTGGTGAGGTGCCTGTTACGGTTTGGAGGAACCCAGAATCACAGAATCATCAACCAGGTTGGAAAGGACCTCAGAGATCATCAAGTCCAACCCATTACCTGATACCTAACACCTCCTGACAACTAAGCCATGGCTCCCAGTGCCACATCCAATCCTTTCAGGAACACCTCCAGGGACAGTGACTCCACCACCTCCCTGGGCAGCACATCCCAATGGCCAATTACTCGTTCTGGGAAGAACTTTCTCCTCACCTCCAGCCTAAACTCCCCCTGCTGCAGCTTGAGGCTGTGTCTTCTTGTTCTGGTGCTGGTTGTCTGGGAGAAGAGACCAACCCCCACCTGTCTACAACCTCCTTTCAGGAATCTGTAGAGAGCAATAAGGTCTCTCCTGAACCTCCTCTTCTTCATGCTGAACAACCCAGCTCCCTCAACCTCTCCTCATAGGGCTTCTGATCTTTCATAGCTGCTCATGCCAAGACACTGGGGTGGTTGAAGGAGGCATCTCCACCAAGAAAACCACCTTGGCTCTCTTGGTGCTAAAGAGGAGCTCACACACTGACAAACTTTCATCCAAACCCTTCAAGCCTGAGCATGCTTCCCTCCTGAGACTTCAAGGGCTGTGTCCTGGGGGCCTGAGAACAGGCAGGCTTTGCAGCTCAGGAACCAGAGCCTCCAGCCTGCAGCTTGTTTTTCTGCTTTGATGCAAAGAACTGTTCCTCTAGCTCACTCTAGGCACCTTCTGAAGTTGCTTATAGTCATTTTTACTTCCTCAGACACCTATTTTTACCTTAAGCAATGTAATAAAAGTGAATCCAAAGCCTCTAGCAACAACACCAGCTCATCTGAGTGTCCAAAAAGGGCAATTCAAGTGGTGAAGGATCCAGAGAACAAGGCTTACAAGGAGTGGCTGAGGGAACTGGGGTTGTTTAGCCTTGAGAAATGGAGGGTAAGGGGAGACCTTCTCATTCTTTACAACTCCCTGAAAGGAGATGGTAGCAAAGTGGGATTTGGTCTCCTCACCCAAGTAACAAGAGATAGGACAAACCAAAAATAGTCTCAACTTGTGCCAAAGGAGGTTTAGGTGGATAGTAGGAAAAAATTCTTCACTGAAAGGGTTATCAAGCCCTGGAACAGGCTTAACATGACAAGG
>CM037631.1:35653435-35740530 GCA_015227895.2 Colaptes auratus
ATATATACAATACAATACAATACCAATACACCAGGTTGGAAGAGACCTTCAAGTCATCACGTCCAACCCATCAAACAATCCAACCCACCTAAAATACAATACAGTCCATACAGTACAATACAGTACAAAAGAGTACAATACAGTACAATACAGTACAAACAACCCACCCAAACAACTAAAAAAAAACCTAAACCCTGGCACCAAGCACCCCATCAAGCCTCTTTCTGAATACCTCCAATGAAGGTGACTCCACCACTTCCACAGGCAGCTGATTCCAGTGGGCAATCACTCTCTCAGTATAGAACTTCTTCCTAACTTCAAGTCTAAACCTGCCTGGCGCAGCCTGAGACTGTGTCCTCTGTTCTGGTACTGGCTGCTGGGAGAAGAGACCAACCTCCGCCTGGCTAAACCACCCTCCCTTCAGGTAGTTGTAGAGAGCAATAAGGTCACCCCTCAGTCTCCTTTCTCCAGGCTAAGCAACCCCAGCTCCCTCAGCCTCTCCTCATAGGGCTTGTCTTCCAAACCCTCACCAACTTTGTGCCCTTCTCTGGACACGCTCCAGTAAGACAACATCTTCTTAAACTGAGGGGCCCAGAATGGACACAGTACTCAAGGTGCGGCCTAACCAGTGCAGTGTACAGGGGCAGAATGACCTCCCTGCTCCTGCTGGCCACACTGTTTTTGATGCAGGCTAGGATGCCATTGGCCTTCTTGGCTGCCTGGGCACACTGCAGGCTCATGTTCAACCTACAATCAACCAGTACCCCCAGGTCCCTCTCTGCTGGCCGCTCTCAACCACTCTGACCCAGCCTGTAGCACTGCCTGGGGTTGTTGTGGCCAATGTGCAGAACCGGCACTTGGAGTGTTAAATCTCATGCCGTTGGACTCTGCCCATCTGTCCAGCCTGTCGATGGGTCCCTCTGCAAAGCCTCTCTGCCCTCCAGCAGATCACTACTGCCCCCAGCTTGGTGTCGTCCGCAATTTACTGATGATGGACTCAAATGCCCTCATCCAGATCATCAATAAAGATGTTGAAGAAGCATGGGCCCAGCACCGATCCCTGGGGCACACCACTAGGACTGGCCGCCAGCCGGATGTGGCACCATTCACCACCACTCTCTGGGCTCGGCCCTCCAGCCAGTTCCTAACCCAACGCAGTGTGCTCCCATCCAAGCCATGGGCTGCCAGCTTGGCCAAGAGTTTGCGGGGGGGACGGTGTCAAAGGCCTTGCTGAGGTCCAGGTAGACCATTCCACAGGCCTCCCACATCAACCCAGGCGGGTCACCTGATCATAGAAGGAGATCAGGTTGGTCAAGCAGGACCTGCCCTTCCTAAAGCCATGATGGCTAGGCCTGATCCCTTGGCCATCCTGTAAGTGCTGCATGATCGCACTCAAGATGACCTGTTCCATAATCTTGCCTGGCACTGAGGTCAGGCTGACAGGCCTATAATCCCTGGCCTCATCCAACCGGCCCTTCTTTGGATGGGCACCACGTTGGCCAGCTTCCAGTCTTCTGGGACTCTCCAGTGAGCAGGACTGCTGAAAAATGATGGAGAGCGGCTTGGCCAGTCATCTGCCAGCTCTCTCAGCACCTAGGATGGATCCCATCTGGTCCCATGGCCTTGTGGGGGTCCAAGCGGCTCAGAAGATCTCTAACTACCTCCTGGAGCAGCGGGAAACCATGCAGCTCCTGGTTCCTTCTGCCAGCTCTGCAGGCCAGCTGTCTGGAAGATGTTCTGCCATGCTAGGATAGATTGAAGCAAAGAAGGTGTTAAGTACCTCTGCCTTTTCCTCATCCTTTGTTACTACCTCCCCTCCGTGTCAACCAAGGAGTGGGAGGTTGTCCTTGCCCTTCCTCTTGCTATTGATGTATTTATAGAAGGACTTTTTGTTGTCCTTCACAGCAGAGGCCAGTCTAAGTTCTAATGGGCTTTTGCCTCCCTAATTTTCTTCTGCATGTCCTAGCAAAATCCCTAAACATTCCGTAGGTTGCTCCTCCCTTTCTTCCAGAGATGGTACACCTCTTTTTTCCCTTAGTTCTATAAGAGTTCAGACCAACCAGGCTGGCCGTCTGCCCGGCGGCTCATCTTCCGGCACACTGGCACAGCCTGTTCCTGCACCTTCAAGAGTTCTTCTGTGAAGCAGCTCCAGCTCTCCGGACCCCTTTATTTTTAAGGGCTGCATCCCAGGGAACCTTCTGAGTTAGGTCCTTGAGTAGCCTGAAGTCCTGCCCTCCTGAAGTCCAGAGTGGAGGTCTTCTTGCTGCCCCTCTGGCTTGGCTGAATACCGAAACTTGATTATCTCTGTGGTCACTGGTGCCCTAAACCCCTCCGACCACCACATCACCACCAGCCTTCCCGTTGGTGAGAGGAGGTCAAGCATGGCCTTACCCCTGGTAGGTTCACAAGCACCTGGGATAAGAAAGCTGTCCTCCATACACTCCAGAAACTTTAGACTGCCTTCTTTTGCTGTGTTGAGATCCCAGCAGATATCAGGCAGGTTGAAGTCGCCCATGAGAATGAGGTAAGGCACTTGAGACAGCCTTAAGCTGCCTATAGAATGCCTCATCTACATCTTCCTCCTGGTTGGTTGGTCTATAACAGACTCCAACCAGGATGTCTGCCCTCCCGGCTTCCCTCAATTCCTACCCACAAGCACTCAACCGGTCAATCCCTGATCTCCATCAACGGCATCTAGTGCCTCCCTGATGTACAGGGCCACCCCTCCACTCTGTTTGCTTTCACCTTGGAAACAAATATCTGTTTCTGCTTTAGTCCTGATTTGCTGTCTAGTAGCAGCTCTGGCTCTGTGAAGAGCCAGGAGCAGTGTTACTCTTCTGGTATGTGAAGATGAACTTGTGGTTGAGGTCCAGGCCAAGAAATCCAACTCTTCTGCCAAGCCCTGCAGCAGGCTGGCTGCCTTGAACACACAGCATCCCCATGGCTCCCGACCTTAACCACCAAGCAGTCTCCAAAGGCATCTGGCTCCAGCGAGAGAAGAGGGAAGGGACAGCTTTTCCCTGCCAGTCTGGAAAATGTTGAGGAGTAGCTCTCTCCTGGTGAGCTGGTCACCTTTTTGTGATGAGGACTCACAGCAGCCTCAGATCAAAATCTGAGACTTCCATCCTGCTTTTGCTGGGAGGTTGGACTCGATGATCTCTGGAGGTCCCTTCCAACCTCTAACATTCTATGATTCTAAATTTAAGAGAAGACCCTCTCTCTGCTCTCTTTAGGAAGGTCAGAACCAAGTGCAGTCAGACACATCAGGTACCTAATTCTCTTAGGCTCACACATCTTTCCCCTAAATGCCAGCCAGGGTCTCCTGTCCACACAGAATCATAGAATCACAGAATGACAAGGGTTAGAAGGGAACAACAGATCCAACCTCTCTGACAAAGTAAGAGCATCTAGAATCATAGAATTGTTAGGGTTGGAAGGGACCTCAAGGATCATCTAGTTCCAACCCTGCTGCCATGGGCAGGGATACCTCACACTAGAGCAGGTTGCTCAGAGCCACCTCCAGCCTGGCCTTCAAAACCTCCAGGGATGAGGCTTCCACCCGCTCCCTGGGCAACCTGTGCCAGTGTCTCACCACCTTCATGGGGAAGAACTTCTTCCTAACATCCAATCTGAATCTACCCACTTCTAGATATGCTGCATTCCCCCTAGTCCTATCATTCCCTGACACCCTAAAAAGTCCCTCCCCAGCTTTCTTGTAGCCCCTTTCAGATAGTGGAAGGCCATAATAAGGTTGCCTCAGAGCCTTCTCTTCTCCAAACTGAATAGCTGCAACTCTCTCAGTCTGTCCTCAAAGGAGAGCTGCTCCAGCCCTCTGATCATCCCCATGGCCCTTCTCTGGACACATTCCAGCATCTCCAGATCTTGTAACAGGGGCTCCAGAACTGGATGCAGTACTCCAGGTGGGTCTCACCAGAATGTAGAGGAAGGGGAGAATCACCTCCCTCGACCTGCTGGCTATGTTTCTCTTGATGCAGCCCAGGATGTGACTGGCTTTCTGGGATGCAAGTGCACACTGCTGGCTCATGCTGAGCTTCTCATCCACCAGCACCCCCAGGGCTGTTCTCAAGCCAGTCACTGCCCAGCCTGGATTTGTGCTTGGGATTGCACCAACCCAGATGCAGGACCTTGCACTTGGTCCTAGGACAGGTCACACAGGAATATGTCCAGATGTGTCTTGAAAACCTCTGGAGAAGACTCCTGATGCTCCAGAGATGAATGAGATCTGCTGTGTGGTTCAAGAGCTCTTACCTCCAGCAGCTTTAGAGAGGAGATGAGATGAGAGCATATCATGAGATCAGAGGTGGTTAGTGGATTTTGGCTGGTAGCCCCTGTATTGTGTTCTATGTATGTGTTGATGTGTCATGTTTTGTCATGTTAATGCTTGCAAAGCCCTTGAGATCCTTAGGTGGAAAAAGGATTTGGGGACCAGGTGATTGCACACACTGTGTGTACCAATTTGCTGAGAAGGGAATGGCCTTAACACTGTGTTTAAGGGAATTTAAGGGATGCATTTAAGGCTCAAGTGCATCCTGAGGACATCCCATTTTCTTGGTTTTATACAGTTCTGCTATAGCAGCACCTGCTGCAATATTATTCACTGCATTATAGACTCATGGAGTCACAGAACAGTTGAGGTTGGAAGAAAGCTCTGAGCTCACCAAGTCCAACCACTCTCCTAGAGCTCACAGTCCCACCACTACTACTAAGCCACTAAACCACATCCCTAAGCACCACATCCATGCATCTATTAAACACCTCCAGGAACAGTGACTCCACCACCTCCCTGGGCAGCCTGTTCCAAAGCCTGAGAACTCTTTCTGTGAATAAATTGCTCATTCATGTCAAAACAGGAGATCCTTACATCTGCAGAGTAATACAGGGTGGTATTTTCTTTGTGGTTTCTGTTTTGATTCCTCCCTCCTTGCACAAGCTGTTACATGAGGGTTGGGAGCTGCAGGCTGCCTCCCTTCCTCTCCTGTACTGCTATTTCAGGTAGAGTTTTCCTTCCAAAGTCCCCATTTTTATCCCATGTCAGCAGTTGGGTTAATTCTGAAGGGTTTGATCTGCAAGGGGGAGGTGAAAGCAAGCAGGGAGATTTCTGAGCCTGGCAAGCCAAAGAGATCTCTTCTTTGAGAGACAGAGACCTGCTGGAGGGAGTCTGGCTGAGAGCCTGGAGAATGCTTAGGGGTCTTCAGCATCTCCCCTATGCAGAGAGACTGAGAGCCCTGGGCCTGTTTAGTCTGGAGAAGAGAAGACTGAGAGGGGATCTGATCAATGTGTATCAATATCTGAGGGGTGGATGTCAAGTGGAGGGGGACAAGCTCTTTTGGATGGTGCACAGTAATAAGGCAAGGAACAAGGGATATAAACTGGAACATAGAAGATTTCAGCTCAACATGAGGAGGAACTTTGTGAGAGTGACAGAGCCCTGGAGCAGGCTGTCCAGAGAGGTTGTGAAGTCTCCTTCTCTGGAGATATTCAAACCCCACCTGGATGGATTCCTGTGCAGACTACTGTAGGTGATCCTGCTTTGGCAGGGGGGGTTGGACTCAGTGATCTCTGGAGGTCCCTTCCAACCTCTCACATTCTGTGATTCTGTGATTCTTTCCCTACGCCTTCCCATGGCTTTATTGCCTGCATTAGCCAAGCTCTTGGTTCCAGCTGCAAGTTTTTATTGTTCCACGAATAATCATTTGGCTAACAGAGACCTTTCCCTGCAGACAGGGAAGGAACAACCCAAACTGATCTTGCAGATGGAGGTTTACTTGGCTCTGCTCACAATGCCAAAGTGAAATAAAGCAACCAAGGAGGGTTTAACAGAAGAGTCTGCTTTTTTCTTTCTTCTCCCCACTTGGCCTTTCATAGAATCATAGAATAGAATCATAGAATCAGTAAGGTTGGAAGAAACCTCAGAGATCATCAGGTCCAACCTGTCACCCCACACCTCATGACTACTAGACCATGGCACCAAGTGCCACGTCCAATCCCCTCTTGAACACCAACAGAGATGGTGATTCCACCACCTCCCTGGGCAGCACATTCCAATGATGAATGACTCTCTCACTGAATAACTTTCTCCTCACCTCCAGCCTAAACTTCCCCTGGTGCTGCTTGAGACTGTGTCCCCTTGTACTGGTGCTGGTTGCTAGAGAGATGAGACCAACCCCCTCCTGGTTACAACCTCCCTTCAGGTAGTTGTAGACAGCAATAAGATCTCCCCTGAGCCTCCTCTTCTCCAGGCTAAACAACCCCAGCTCCCTCAGCCTCTCCTCACAGGGCTGTGCTCAAGGCCTCTCCCCAGCCTTGTTGCCCTTCTCTGGACACGTTCGAGTGTCTCAATGTCCTTCTTAAACTGAGGGGCCCAGAACTGGACACAGTACTCAAGGTGCGGCCTAACCAGTGCAGTGTACAGGGGCACAATGACTTCCCTGCTCCTGCTGGCCACACTATTCTTGGTGCAGACCAGGATGCCATTGGCCTTCTTGGCCACCTGGGCACATTGCACAAGGGATAAAACCAAACCAAACCAAACCAAACCAAACCAAACCAAACCAAACCAAAACAAAACAAAACAAAAAACAAAACAAAAAAACCCTGAGTAACTGGAGGAGAAGCAGCAGAAGGACAGACTTTCTGGTCTCCTAAAAGACAGATTCAGATCCAATGGCTTCTAGCATAAGAGGGTCAGGTCCTTTGGAAAAAATGGAAAAGATAGAATCATAGAATAGTTTTGGATGGAAAAGACTTTTAAGATCATCAAGTCCAACTGCCAAGTCCACCATAAAACCAGGCCCCTCAGCACCACACCTACACATCTTTTAAATCTCCCCACTGGGCAGCTACTATCCAAGATATCCATGAAAGGCACCTACAGCCATAGGTTGTTTTGAGTCCTGGCATGGCTGAATGGCTTTTTACTGCTTGAACAGAGGCACCAGCAAAAGGGGCATGGTAATGGACTTTTTCTATCTTCACACATCAGATGGGAGTCCTCACCAAGACTGCAAAGGAGGCAGGGAGGGCATCAGTTACTGAAGCAGTCACGTGATTTGGGTGACCAGGAGCAGCAGTGAGAGTTGTCCTGGGTGCAGAATCATCATCTGGCTTTGTTTCTCTTGGGTTCATTATCTTCTCTGTGCAAGGCTCACATTAATCCACAGCAGCACTGGTTCCCTCCATGGCGCTCAGACTTCTGCCATCATATGGGGAACTTTCACTACAAGAAAACCATTGAGGTGCTGGAGTGGGTCCAGAGAAGTGTAAAGAAGCTGGCAAAGGGTCTGGAGACCCAGAGAAAGGGCAACAAGGCTGGGGAGAGGCCTGGAGCACAAGCCCTACCAGGAGAGGCTGAGGGAGCTGGGGTTGTTTAGCCTGGAGAAAGGGAGGCTGAGGGGAGACCTTCTCACTCTACAACTCCATGAAAGGAGGTTGGACCCAGGTGGGGGTTGGTCTGTTTGCCCTAGTAACAATTAACAGGACAAGAGGAAATTGCCTCAAGTTGCACCAGGGGAGGTGGAGGTTCAGGTTGGATATTAAAAGAAACTTCTTCCCTGAAAGGCTTCTCAAACACTGGAACAGACTCCTCAGGGCTGTGGTTGAATCCCCATCCCTGGAGGTGTTTAAAAGGTGCAGAGATGTGGTGCTGAGGGACATGGTTTCGCACCAGACTTGCTAGTTAGATAATGCTTGGACTCAATGATCTTAAAGGTCTTTTCCAGCCAAAATGTTTCTCTGGTTTTAATATTCAAAGTGCAATGTCTGTCACTGGACTCTGCCTGTAAAAACATCACTTTTCCTAGAGCAGCCTATAGTGCTGAGGTCACCAGTGCTCCATCTTGAGTTATTGCTCCTAGTAAGAACTCCACACTTAACCCACAGATCCCTGTTGCTCTCCACACGCACCCAGCTGGATTCCTAGCCTCCACAGACTATACTTTTCCATAGTCCCAGCTGCATGACTCAGTGCTGCACAGCAGTTTTCCTTTCCAAAACGTTTCGCAAGCGCGAGCTGACTAAGCCTTGCCAGACCCCAGCCTTTGCCAGTTGGATTGAAGGGGCCTCTGAGGAGCACGGCTGCAGCTCAGCCCAGAGGTGCAGTTTCATTTTCAATTGTCCAAGTATTTGGGGGGAGGTTGAGAGACAAAGGAAGTCGTTGTTCAGTCGCTACCGAGCTTGTGTGCCTCTTCCTAAAATGTTTTTGCTGCATGTTTGGAAATGCAGCAGCATCCTGGATGCTGGTAAGAGGCTCTCCTCAAGGCATGAGAACTTCATGGCCCCAGGGGAAGTCAAGAAGGGTGATATTTAATGCTTCCCCAGTTTTTAAAGCTGTGACTGTAAGCTGATATCCTGATACTAAAATCTGTCATCCATCTTCCTCGTCACAACTCTACCCCAAAGGCTGGAAGGAATGAGAGCAAAGGTTGCAGTTTGTGCAGATTAACAGTTCTGGCTGCAATAGTATCATAGCATCATAGTATCAGTCAGGGTTGGAAGGGGACCACAAGGATCAGCTAGTTCCAACCCCCCTGCCATGGGTAGGGACACTCTCTACACTAGATCAGGCTGGACAGAGCCTCATCCAGCCTGGTCCCAAACACCTCCAGGGACAGGGCCTCAACCACCTCCCTGGACAACCCATTCCAGGGCTTCACCACTCTCATGGGGAAGAACTTCCTCCTCACATCTAGCCTGAATCTCCCCACCTCCAGCTTCATCCCATTCCCCCTAGTCCTATCACTCCCTGATAGCCTGAAAAGTCCCTCCCCAGCCTTCTTGTAGACCCCCTTCAGATACTGGAAGGCCACAATGAGGTCACCTCGGAGCCTTCTCTTCTTCAGACTGAACAGCCCCAACTCCCTCAGTCTGTCCTCATAGGAGAGGTGCTCCAGCCCTCTGATCATCCTCGTGGCCCTTCTCTGGACACATTAGATAGACACAATGGAAAAGCAAGTCCTGGTCTCTCAGGCTTTTCATGTCATAGCCTCCTCTTATGATACATGGAGACCTTCCTCAGGTTGCACTGGTGGTGGCACCACACGGGCAGGTGGGTGATGTACTGGGAAGGGTATAGCATGGGAAACAGATCTTCATTATGTGCCTTCACTGTAATTTCAGAGAGTCACAGAGCCACAGCACGGTTTGGGTTGGAAGGAACCTCAACCCCACTGCCACAGGCAGCGACACCTTCCACCAGACTCCCCCAAGCCCCATCCAACCTGGCTTTGAACACTTCCAGGGATGTGTTGTTGCACAGGTGTCCAAATCACCCTGAGCACAGCTTCCAGGGCAAGATGTAAGCGGGTGAAGACATTTATTATGTTACACAGCAAAGTTCTATAGTCTATCAGAAGGCACGTGTGTCACATCTTAATTGGCTATTTTCAACTGGCATGTGTGTAATTAAGGCACACAATAGGTTGAAATAACAAAACAATATTGTAACACATCCAACCAAACCCTGCCTCGACTTCCTCCTTCAGTTGCAAGATGTTGACATTCTTCTCTGAGTCACAGACTGAACACAGCCTTCTCTAGTTCAAACAAAGGCAAATCTGCCCCTACAGGGATGGGGCAACCACAACATAGAATCTCAGAATGGTCCAGGCTGTAAGGGTCCTCCAGAGGTCATACAGTCTGACCTCCCTGCAGTCAGCAGGGACATCCTCAACTAGATTAGGTTGCCCAGAGCCCTGTCGAGCCTCACCTTGAATATCTTCAGGGATGGGACCCCAAACACCACCTTGGGCAAACTGTTCCAGTGTTCCATCACCCTTTTAGTAAAGAACTTGCTCCTAACATCCAATCTAAATCTGCTCTTCTCTGGTTTGAAGCCATTGTCCCTCATCCTGTCACTGCAGGCTTTTGCAAACAGTCTCTCTCCATCCTTCCTCTAGCCCCCTTCAGGTACAGGACAGTTGTTATTAAGTCTCTCCTGAGCCTCCTCCTCTCCAGGTTGATCACCCACAGTTTCCTCAGCCTGTCCTCGTAGCAGAGGTGCTCCAACCCACTGATCATTTTCATTTATGCCAGTTTCATTGCCTCACCACCCCCCATAATGAAGGATTTCTTCCTTATGTCCAATCTAAATCCGTGGTATTTCAGTTTAAAGCCATCACCCCTTGGCCTGCCTCTATTTGCCTTTGCAAAAAGTCCTTACTCTTCTTTCCTGAGGGGATCTAATAAATGTCTACAAGTATCTGAGGGCTGGGTGTCAGGAAGGAAGGGACAGCCTCTTCTCACTTGTGCCCTGTGACAGGATAGGGGGCAATGGATGTAAACTACAGCACAGGAAGTTCTACCTGAACATGAGGAGTAACTTCTTCACTGTGAGGGTCACAGAGCATTGGAACAGGCTCCCCAAAGAGGTTGTGGAGTCTTCTTCTCTGGAGAGTTTCAAGACCCATCTGGGTGCATTCCTGTGTGACCTGTGCTAGATTCTATGATCTTGCTCTGGCAGGGGGGTTGGACTCAATGATCTTTGGAGGTCCCTTTCAACCCCTAATGTCCTGTGAGCCTGTGACTGTAAGGCTGCTCTAATGTCTTCTCAGGGCCTTCTCTTCTCCAGAGTTGTACAATCCCAACTGTCTCAGTCAAAAGGGACACCTCACAGAGGATGTGTTACTTTTGTTGCCTTCTCTGGACCTGCTCCAACAGGTTCAGGTCTCTCCTGCACTGAGGATTCCAGATATGGACACAGCATTGCAGGTTGGGTCTAACCAGGAGGTAGCAGGACAGAATCCCCTCTATGACCTGCTGGTCACACTGCTGTGGATGCAGCCCAGGACACAGTTAATGATTTTAGCCTTCTAACAACTAGAGGGTCCCTGGTTGGAAAGGGCTGGACTTGCTGCTGATACAGGAGCTGGGCCAGTGGTTTAATGCATAAAAATTTGGGCCAGTTCTTGAGGTTCAGAGACTGAGATAGCAGAGTTCAGTGCTCAAATCCCAGAGGGAAAAAAAATCCCTTTATGACTTCAGCCCTCATCTCCACAAAGAGCTGGGGTTTTCCAAGTGGCTATGTATTTGGAGGTCTGCTTTAGTAGGAAACATGCATCCAAATGCCCACAGCAGCTTGGAACACCTCTCCTATCAGTGCTCACTTTATCACTTCTAGTGTGTTTTGATGGAAAAAGGAAGTGGAAAGTGTCAGTAAAGTCACTTCCAATTGTTCTACTCTCCATTACATACATCACAGCATAGCAGGGAATCATAGAATTGTTTTGCTTGGAAAAAACCTTTAATATAGAACCACAGAATCGTTAGGGTTGGATGGGGCCTCAAGGACCATCTAGTTCCAACCCCCTGCCATGGCCAGGGACACCTCACACTACATCAGGTTGCTCAGAGCCACAACCAGCCTGGCCTTAAAAACTTCCAGGCATGAGGCTTCTACCACCTCCCTCATCAAGTCTAACGGTTAAGGCAACACTGCCAGGTCACCACTAAACCATGTCCCTCAGCACCACATCTATGCTTTGGATCTCATTAAACCCCACTCTAATTTAATTAGACATCCTTTAGGTATTGAAGCCTTTGGTCAAGTGCTTTGAGTATGGGAGGCTAAGTGGTCTGCATGTCATCACTACCTCCAACTCTTTCTTGCATCTGTTGGGATGGTTCAGTTTCAGGGTCTGGGAAATGCAGATAGGAGAAAATAATTCTCTGCTTAGAGCTTTGTCACAACATAAGAATCCATCTGGAAGAAACTCATAATTTCACCAGTGAAGGCCTGGCCTGGGGAAGAGCAAGTCTAACAAAAAACCCATGGTGTGGTCTGCACCAGTCTAAGCCAAGGAATGAAACTGTACCTTGGCTGTGAAAGATGTCAGTCAGGAGCTCAAGCCAACCCTGAGGGCATAAAGAGAATAGAACAACCAAGCAAATACCCAGGACAGGGAATAATGTGTTGGCAGCTCTCTGGTCTGCCCATGGTTTTACTGATTGTTAGTCCTGTGGTGCAGCTTGGGGAATTTGATATATTTCATTGATTTTCCTGAATGCAGGCTCAGAGCTATGCATTTTTGAGAACTGCCCATCAGTTTCTCTCATAACTAAGTGGCCATTTCTGTTTAGCTATTGACTGTTCCTGTAAGAGGCTGGAAGTCAAGGGTGGACGTCTCCTAAGAAGTGCCCTGGCACAGCCAGTCCATAATGACTGGAATGTTGTTGCTTTAACAATGCAACAGGTCACTTTAGATGATCATTCAGGTTCCTTCCAGCTCTGGGGTGCCCAAATCATTGTTGGAACTTTGGCTATGGCTGGTTAAGAAAAAAAAAACATGGGTTGCAGGTGGTTTTTCACAGAATCACAGGATTCTCAGGGCTGGAAGGGACCTCAAAGGTCATCCAGTTCCAGCCCCCCTGCCATGGGCAGGGACATCTCACACTAGAGCAGCTTGCTCACAGCCACATCCAGCCTGGCCTTCAAAACCTTCAGGGATGAGGCTTCTACCACCTCCCTGGGCAACCTATTCCAGTGTCTCACCACCCTCATGGGGCAGAACTTCCTAACATCCAATCTGAATCTGCCCTTAATTTCAAACTGAATCCCATCCTTTTACATCCCCTGTGTTCACTGTTCTACTTCAGAATATTTTAATAAACCTCTTTTACTACATATCCAAACAATTAAAGAAGGACAGGTTGCTCCCGTGCTGCGATGCAGAGTCTTTGCAGCTCTGTATTTAAGTGATGGATGGGAATGACCTGGAAATGTCACATCAACTGTTATTGAATAAAATGTCATGAATCTAAGGAGGGAGAAAAAAAAGGTTGCATCTTCTACTGAAAAAACTCACTTCACTTTGGGCAGACTGTGTAGGCAGAGGGAAATGCAGATTTCAAGTCCAAGAAGCCCAAACTTCAGCTGTAGAAAGCAAGATGTGACGATGGTACTGATACCCATGCCAACAAGTCCTACAATTGATGGTGAAGCTTGCATAGAAAGCAGACAGGCTTAACCAGTCATTACCACCAGAACTCCCTGCAGGGAGTAATTCAGTCTGATGGATGACCCAAACATAAGTGCAGGGTCCTGCATCTGGGTCAAGGCAATCCCAGGCACAAATCCAGGCTGGGCAGGGACTGTCTGGAAAGCAGCCCAGAGGAGAGAGACTTGGGGGTACTGGTGGACGAGGAGCTCAACATGAGCTCTCAATGTGCACTTGCAGCCCCGGAAAGCCAATCAGAGCCTGGGCTGCATCAGGAGAAGTGTGGCCAGCAGGTCAAGGGAGGGGATTCTCCCCCTCTACTCAGCTCTGGTGAGACCCCACCTGGAGTACTGCCTCCAGTTCTGGAGCCCCTATTACAAGAGGGATCTGGAGGTGCTGGAAGGTGTCCAGAGAAGGGCCACGAGGATGATCAGAGGGCTGGAGCACCTCTCCTATGAGGACAGACTGAGGGAGTTGGGGCTGTTCAGTCTGGAGAAGAGAAGGCTCCGAGGTGACCTCATTGTGGCCTTCCAGTATCTGAAGGGGGCCTACAAGAAGGCTGGGGAGGGACTTCTCAGGCTATCAGGGAGTGATAGGACTAGGGGGAATGGAATGAAGCTGGAGGTGGGGAGATTCAGGCTGGATGTGAGGAGGAAGTTCTTCCCCATGAGAGTGGTGAAGCCCTGGAATGGGTTGTCCAGGGAGGTGGTTGAGGCCCTGTCCCTGGAGGTGTTTAAGCCCAGGCTGGATGAGGCTCTGGCCAGCCTGATCTAGTGTGGGGTGTCCCTGCCCATGGCAGGGAGGTTGGAACTAGCTGATCCTTGTGGTCCCTTCCAACCCTGACTGATACTATGATACTATGATACTATGATTTTGGTTGGAATAGAACTTTAAGATCATAAAGCCCATCTACCAAGTCCACCACTAAGCCATGTCCTTCAACACTACATCTCCATGTCTTTTAAATGCCCCCCAGGGATGTCAATTCTCTGGGCAGTCTGTTCCAGGGCTTGACAACCCTTTCAGTGAAGAAACTTTTCCTAACATCCAACCTACAATGCCTGTTTTCTCTTGCCCTACCACTTTTTACCTGAGAGAAAAAACCCTGCATCCATCCCATCATAGAAAGACCGGCAGAGGTTGGAGAATGGGAGAAGAAACCTCCATTCACCTCATCACAGAATTGGTCTTGAAGGCTGGAAAGTGGGAGTAGAAACCCCCATTCACCTCATCACAGAACTGGTCTTGGAGGCTGGAAAGTGGGAGTAGAAACCCCCATTCACCTCATCACAGAATTGGTGGTGGAGGCTGCGAAATGGAAGTAGAATCCTACATCCACTCCCTCCCAGATATGGTGGTAGAGGTTGGGCATCCTAGCCTGCATCAGGAACAGTGTGGCCAGCAGGAGCAGGGAGGTCATTCTGCCCCTGTACACTGCACTGGTTAGGACACACCTTGAGTCCTGTGTCCAGTTCTGGGCCCCTCAGTTTAGGAAGGATGTTGTCTTGCTGGAAGGTGTCCAGAGAAGGGCAACAAAGTTGGTGAGGGGTTTGGAACACAGCCCTATGAGGAGAGGCTGAGGGAGCTGGGGTTGCTTAGCCTGGAGAGGAGGAGACTCAGGGGTGACCTTATTGCTCTCTACAACTCCCTGAAGGGAGGTTGTAGCCAGGCAGAGGTTGGTCTCTTCTCCCATGCAGCCAGTACCAGAACAAGAGGACACAGTCTCAGGCTGCGCCAGGGGAGGTTTAGACTGGATCTTAGGAAGAAGTTCTATACCGAGAGAGTGATTGCCCACTGGAATCAGCTGCCCGTGGAAGTGGTGGAGTCACCTTCATTGGAGGTGTTCAAGAAGAGGCTTGATGGGGTGCTTGGTGCCAGGGTTTAGTTGTTTAGTTGTTTAGGTGGATTGTGTTGTATTGTATTGTATTGTATTGTATTTAGGTGGGTTGGATTGGTTGATGGGTTGGACGCGATGATCTTGAAGGTCTCTTCCAACCTGGTGTATTGTATTGTATTGTATTGTAAGAAACCTATATCCACCTCCACAGAAATGGTCTTGGATGTTGGAGAATGGCTGAAAACACCACACAGCTTCTGAGATGGGCTCCTGGGCTTCCCTCTCACCCCAAACCAGAGCAGCCCAACTGAGCTATTCATCCACAGCTGCCAAACCAGAGAAAAAAGTAGTTTGGATATTGCACTTCTTTCATATTTTTCCTCTCCTGATGAGTAATGTTGCTTCATAATATGTGCAAAAGGAATAAGGACTTCTGGCAACAACAGGAACCTCATGCCTGAAAAGATCATCACAGCAGTATTTACTACAGCCTGCAGTAATCTCTGCCTAGCTGTGATTTGCTGTTCTGCACCAGAAGACGTTGCTGAGAAGGGAACACATAAATTTTATCAGTAGGGTGTCTGAAACGAGGCCCCAGCTTATGGAGCAAAGCTGAAAGCTGGGAAGGAACATGGAGGATGAAACCAGAAATAACAAAAGAATAGGCTGAGCCCTGTGGGACTGGTGAGAATCACAGAATTGTCAGGGTTGGAAGGGACCTCAAGGATCATGCAGTTCCAAGCCCCCTGCCATGGCCAGGGACACCTCACACCAGAGCAGGTTGCTCAGAGCCACATCCAGCCTGGCCTTAAAAACCTCCAGGGATGAGGCTTCCACCACCTCCCTGGGCAACCTGTGCCAGGGTCTCACCACCCTCATGGGGAAGAACTTCTTCCTAACATCCAATCTGAATCTACCCATTTCTAGTTTTGTTCCATTCCCCCTAATTCTATCACTCCCTGACACCCTAAAAAAAAAACTCAAAATAAAAACAAAACACCAAAAAACCAAGAAGCTGAGCAGTTGCTTTGAGGTTGTGCAGTCTGATCACTGGTGGCATTTGGCTCCCACATGGCTTGACAAGGGGTCTCACACACACACACAAAAACAACAGATGGGCCACATAATTAGCTGTAAGAGGCACAAAAGAGTGACTGCTGGCTGTGAGAAGTCTACAGCAATGCCAAAGGGCAGCAAGAATCATGAATTACTTATTGGAAAAATAGCCAGGCTGGAGAGTTGGGCAGAGAGAAACTGAATGAAATTCAACAAGGGTAAGTGTCTTGCACCTGGGAAAGAACAACCCCATGGACCAGGATAGGTTGGGGACTGACCTGTTGGAGAGCAGTGAAGGGGAAAAGGTCCTGGTGGTCCTAGTGGATGGAAGGTTGACCATGAGCCAGCAATGTGCTCCTGTGGCCAAGAAGGCCAATGGCATCCTGGGGTGTGTTAGAAGGGGAAGAGTTAGTAGGTCAAGAGAGGTTGTCCTCCCTCTCACTCTGCCCTGGTGAGAATATTGTGGAATACTGTGTCCAGTTCTGGGCCCCTTAGTTCAAGAAGCACCTCAGGGAACTGCTTGAAAGAGTCCAGCTCAGAGGCACAAAAATGATGAAGGGAGTGGAACATCTTCCTTACAAGGAGAGACTGAGGGAGCTGGGGCTCTATAGCTTGGGGAAGAGGAGCCTGAGGAATGACCTCATTCATGTTTGTGAATATATAAAGGGTGAGAGCCAAGAGGCTGGAGCCAGGCTCTGCTGGGTGATGCCCAACACCAGTACAAGGGGCAATGGTGGAAATTGAGGCATAGGAAGTTCCACGGAAACAGAAGGAAGAGTTATTTCACTGTGAGTGCGACAGAACACTGCAACAGGCTGCCCAGGGGGGTTGTGGAGTCTCCCTCTCTGGAGATGAATATTCAAGACCTGCCTGGATGAGTTCCTGTGTGATCTGCTCTAGGTGATCCTGCTCTGGCAGGAGGTTGGACTGGATGATCTCTTGAGATCCCCTCCAGCCCTAGCATTCTGTGATTCTGTGAAAGATAATGAACCCTTTCAAGCCCAAAGGAGAGAGGAGTGACACTAGAGCTAAACTTGATCCTGCAAAGTTTAGAAGGCAAGTCTTTGAGAGAGGCAGAGAAGGTGATGCTTGGAGAAGGCTTCAGGCCTCAATTTGGAATGATAAAGAAATCTCAGAAGACACCAGATGGGAAATATTTAAGGAAGCAATAGAGAACACAGGAGGGAACTTATTGAGAGGCCTAAGCAAACAAGGAGAAGCTGGACAAACATCAAAACAAAAGCATTAGAGGGGAAAAGCAAACAGAGCCAAGGATTCTGGGAGAGTGGGAATAAAAGCACAAAAGAAAGCAGAGGAAAATTTCCAAAGGCAAGTTAAACCTTCTCAGGATATTGAGAAGCACCAGGAAAACCAGGTGTGAAACTGAGGTGGAAAAAGATTGTGTTTGATGGGAACAAGAGTGTGACAGGTCTAAGAGCACTGGTAGCCTGAGAGGAAATGTGAATAAGAAGGTGAAGTCATGGAAAGAGTGGGTGGAAAATGCTGAAGTGTGAGATCAGGTTACATTAGATCATAGAATCATAGAATGGTTTGAGTTGGACTAAATCTTTAGAGGTCATCTAGTCCAAATTCCCTGCAGCCATCAGGGACATCTTTCACTAAATAACATTGCTCAGAGCTGATCCAGTCTGCCCTGGGATGTTTTCAAGGATGGTGCATCTACAACCTCTCTGGGCAATTTGTGCCAGTGTTTCACCAACCTCACTGAAATAATTTCTTTCTACTATCTAGTCTAAATCTTCCCTCTTTTAGCTTAAAGTCATCACCCCTGGTCCTGTCACAACAGGCCCTGATAAAAAGTCTGTCCCCATCTTTCTTACAGGAGCCTTTAAGCACTGAAAGTCCACAATAAGGTCTCCCTTCAGCCTTCTCTTCTCCAGGCTGAGCAACTCCAACTCTCTCAGCCTGGCCTCACAGCAGAGGTGCTCCAACCCTCCCACCATTTTTGTGGCCCTCTTCCTTTGTGGTCCCACTCCAACAGGTCCCTGTCTGTGTTGAGGACTCCAGAGCTGGCCCCAGCACTGCAGGTGGGGTGGAGTAGAGGGGCAGAATCCATTCTCTTGACCTGCTGGCCACTCTGCTGTGATTCTGTGATTCTGTGATTACGTTTCCTTAGGCTTGGAAAAAGCAGGCTTCCCCTGGGAAGTCCAGATTTCAGCTATTCACTTGTTCATCCACAACTATATCTAATACCACAGTATCACAGTATCACCAAGGTTGGAAGAGACCTCAAAGATCATCGAGTCCAACCTGGCACCACAGACCTCATGACTAGACCATGGCACCAAGTGCCACATCCAATCCCCTCTTGAACACCTCCAGGGACGGTGACTCCACCACCTCCCTGGGCAGCACATTCCAATGGCGAATGACTCTCTCGGTGAAGAACTTTCTCCTCACCTCCAGCCTAAACTTCCCCTGGTGCAGCTTGAGACTGTGTCCTCTTGTTCTGGTGCTGGTTGCCTGAGAGAAGACACCAACCCCCTCCTGGCTACAACCTCCCTTCAGGTAGTTGTAGAGAGCAAAAAGGTTTCCCCTGAGCCTCCTCTTCTCCAGGCTAAACAACCCCAGCTCCCTCAGCCTCTCCTCACAGGGCTGTGCTCAAGGCCTCTCCCCAGCCTTGTTGCCCTTCCCTGGACAGGTTCAAGTGTCTCCAGGTCCTTCTTAAACTGAGGGGCCCCAGAACTGGACACAGGACTCAAGGCATGGCCTAAGCAGTGCAGAGTACAGGGGCACAATGACCTCCCTGCTCCTGCTGGCCACACTATTCCTAATGCAGGCCAGGATGCCATTGGCCTTCTTGGCCACCTGGGCACACTGCTGGCTCATGTTTAGGTGGCTGTCAATCAGCACCCCCAGGTCCCTCTCTGTTTGGCAGCTCTCCAGCCACTCTGACCCCAGCCTGTAGCACTGCATGGGGTTGTTGTGGCCAAAGTGCAGCACCTGGCACTTGGACTTGTTGAATGTCATCCTGTTGGACTCCGCCCATCTGTCCAGTCGGTCGAGGTCCCTCTGCATATCCTAAACAATTTGGACACCAGAGTCCATCACCCTCACCAAAACACTCATTGGGGGGAGAAGGGTACAGGAAGAGAGAGAACATGAAATCTTTGTGTCACTCAGGGCAAAAGATGTTCTGCTGGATTTCCTAGTTGGAAGTTTTTCTTAACATCCAGCCTGAACCTTCCCTGGAGTAACTTGAGGCCATTTCATCTTGTCCTACCTGCAGTACTGCATCCATTTCTGGAGCCCCTATTACAGGAAGGATCTGGAGGTGCTGGAACATGTCCAGAGAAGGGCCACGAGGATGATCAGAGGGCTGGAGCACTCTCCTATGAGGACAGATTAAGAGAGTTGTGGTTGTTCAGTCTGGAGAGGAGAAGACTCTGATGAGACCTTATTGTGGCCTTCCAGTATCTGAAAGGGGGCTACAAGAAAGCTGGGGAGGGACTCTTTAGGGTGTCAGGGAGTGATAGAACTAGGGGGAATGGAACAAAACGAGAAATGGGTAGATTCAGATTGGATGTTAGGAAGAAGTTCTTCCCCATGAGGGTGGTGAGACACTGGAACAGGTTGCCCAGGCAGGTGGTGGAAGCCTCATCCCTGGAGGTTTTTAAGGCCAGGCTGGATGTGGCTCTGAGCAAGCTGCTCTAGTGTGAGGTGTCCCTGCCCATGGCTGGGGGCTTGGAACTAGATGATACTTGAGGTCGCTTCTAACCCTGACAATTCTATGGTTCTATGATTCTAGTACTGGTCACATGGGAGAAGAGACCAATCCCCAGCTTGCCCCATCCTCCTTTCAGGGAATTGTAGAGAGTGAGAAGGACTTCCCTGATCCTCTTTTTCTCCAGGATAAACAACCCCAGTTCTCCCAGCTGCTCCTCTGTGCTGCAGAACCTTCACCAGCTTCATTGCTGTTCTGTGGGCATGCTGCTAACACAGCTTGTCTCCACCCTTGGAGCCCCTCAGCATCAGCTCTGCAGTTATTTCTACTGCAAGGAATAAGAAGAGCACCAGAAGCCTCTACTGAGAAGATGGTGCCTTCTGCAAAGCCCTTACATCTCAGCAGAGACAAGCACACAGTTTTAGATGGGAAGAGGACACAGAGAGGGAAAGTGACTTGCTGAGTTCCCTAACATGATCCTGACTTCACACCAACCTTGCCTAAGGTGACCTGAAGAAGTCCAGCCGTAAGATGCTGTTTCCATAATGCTGTGCAGCAAAAAAAGTCCTCTTGTTTCACCTCCTGAGCATTGAGCTTGGTTTGCTGCCTTCCTTTTACTCACTCTCTCTCCCTCAGGGAGTAAAAACAAAGATGGGAGGTGCAAACCTGGCTGGGCCATACCTTGTAAACAGAAGGTGAATGAAGATAAGAGTTGCTTTGCCTAAGTGTATGGAGACGTAAACACTGGGGATGGAAAAGAGCTATTTAAGCTGGAAGCTGCCTCTGTGTCTGGAAGCTGTGTCTGGATATACAGAACACAGAATTAACCAGGTTGGAAAAGACCTTTGAGATCATCAAGTCTAGCCTGTCACCCAACACCATCTCATCAACTAAACCATGGCACCAAGTGCCTCATCCAGGCTCTTTTTAAACACCTCCAGTGATGGTGACTCCACCACCTCCCTGGGCAGCACATCCCAATGCCCAGTCTCTCTTTCTGGAAGAATTTCTTCCTAACAACCACCTAAACCTCCCCTGGTGCAGCTTGAGACTGTGTCCTGTCACAGGTTGCCTGGGAGAAGAGACCAACCCCCAGCTGGCTACAACCTCCCTTCAAGTAGTTGTAGACAACAATAAGGCCTCCCAGAACCTCCTGTCCAGACTAAGCAACCCCAGCTCCCTCAGCCTCTCCTCACAGGGCTTGTGCTCCAGACCCCCAGCAGCCTCATGATATGATGGGACAGAAATGTATTATAGCTGGAAATGTGATGCTTTCTCTCTCCAGTTGTGTGATAGAGGTAACAAGACATAGATATAACGGCCCAGAAGGTTTTGCCAGTTCTTTGAGCATTATCCTATTTCATACCTGTGGGCAAAACCATAGATATTTGGTGGGTTTCATCTCCCTCCTTTACCCTCTTTTCCTCTTACTCTGCCCTCCTGCCAGCAGCAAAGCTCCCTAGCAGCTCACTTCCCACCCAGATGCCAAACCTGCAGCTCTGTGGTTTCCTCTAAAGCATACACTGATGACTCAGAGCATGATGAGGAGCTAGGCAGCAAAGAGTGGGCTCCATGGGAGAGAGAAGCTACATTTGCCTTATGGAAGTCATGAAGCTGCCTGAGTTGTGCTGAGATAAAAAGGTGAGGAAGATAAGGCAGCGCTCTCTGTTTGACTGGGAGGTTCATTTGTGGGAACCAGCAGCATGCTTCAACACATAAACAGCTGAAGTGTCTCCTTGCTGGGCTGGTGGGGCTTGTGCACATTATTCATGATAAGGTAAAAGCATGTTGTGTGTGTCACAGAATCACAGAATGTTAGAGGTTAGAAGGGACCTCCAGAGATCATCGAGTCCAATCCCCCAGCAGAGCAGGATCACTTAGGGGAGCAAGGGCTTTGCAGAAGGCACCATCTTATCTTCTCAGTGGAGGCTTCTGGCACTCTTCTTAGTAGAAGAAGTAGTAGAAATAACTGTAGAGGTGGTGCTGAGGGACTCCAAGGGTGGAGGCAGGCTGTGTTAGCAGTGTGCCCACAGAACAGCAATGAAGCTGGTGAAGGTTCTGGAGCACAGAGGAGCAGATGGGAGAAGTGAGGGTTTTTATCGTGGAGAAATGGAGGATCAGAGAAGTCCTTCTCACTCTCTACAATTCCCTGAAAGGAGGATGGGGCAAGCTGGGGATCAGTCTCTTCACCAAAGTGACCAGTAATAGGACAAGATGAAATGGCCTCAAGTTACTCCTGGCAAGGTTTAGGCTGGATGTTAAGAAAAAACTGTAAATGCCTGGACCAGGCTGCCCCAAGAAGTGATGCAGGCACCATTCCTGGAGGGGTTTAGAAGATCTATTGATGTAGTGTTGAGGGACATCATTTAGTGGTGAAGTGCTAGTGCTGGGTTAATCACAGAATGTCAGAAGTTGGAAGGGACCTCCAGACATCATCGAACCTAACCCCCCTGCCAAAGCAGCATCACTTAGGGTAGTCTGCACAGGAATGCATCCAGGTAGGTTTTGAAAGTCTCCAGAGAAAGAAACTCCACAACCTCTCTGGGCAGCCTGTTCCAGGGCTCTGGCACCCTCACACCAAAGAAGTTTCTCCTCATGTTGAGGTGAAATCACTTTATGTTCAAGTTTGTAGCCATTGCTCCTTGGCTTATTACTGTGCACCACTTACTAAAAAGAGCTTGGTCCCCTCCACTTGACACCCACCTCTCAGATATTGATAGACATTGATGACATCCCCTCTCAGCCTTCTCTTCTCCACACTAAACAGCCCCAGGGCTCTCAGTCTCTCCTCACAGGGGAGATGCTCAAGTCCACTAATCATCCTTGTGGCTCTCCCCTGGACTCTCTCCAGCAGGTCTCTGTCTCTCTTGAACTGGGGAGCCCAAAACTGGACACAGGATTGCAGCTGTGGTCTCCCCAGGGCAGAGTAGAGGGCCTCCCTGGCCCTGCTGGCCACACTTTTCTTGCTGCACCCCAGGATCCCATTGGCTTTCTTGGCCACAAGGGCACATTGCTGTCTCATGCAGAACTTGCTGTCCACCAGCACCCCAAGGTCTTTGTGGAGCTGCTTTCCAGCAAGGCAGCCCCTAACCTGTCCTGGTGCCTGCTGTTATTCCTCCCCAGATGCAGGACTCTGCACTTGTCCTTATTGAGCTTTGTGAGGTTTGCCTGCACCCAGCTCTCAGCCTGTCCAGATCTTTTTGGCCATCCCCCCAGTTTTGTATCATCAGCAAACTTGCTGAGGGTACACTGAATCCCCTCATCATTCATGTTTGGACTTGATGAACATGAGCCACCAACCTTTGATGTGTTTAGAGGTTGTTTAGAGGTGATGTTTGGGGATATGGTTTAGGGGTGAACTTTTTAGAGTAGAGCTATCAGTTGGACTTGGTGATCCTGAGGGTTTTTTCCAACCTGAATGTTTCTGTGATTCTGTGATTCTGATCTTAAAGGTCTCTTCCAAGCAAAACAATTCCCTGACTCTATTCTATGATTCTAATACCACCCCACACATCATCCTGTGCTGGAGAAGACCAGCTTCTACCTTTACCACAATAGCTAGGAGCTTCCTCTGTAAGATGGAAAGAAACTAGACATGGGTAGATTCAGATTGGAAAGAAGTTCTTCCCCATGAGGGTGGTGAGACTCTGGCACAGGTTGTCCAGGGAGGTGGTGGAAGCCTCATCCCTGGAGTCTTTAAGGCCAGGCTGGATGTGGCTCTGAGCAACCTGCACTAGTGTGAGGTGTCCCTGCCCATGGCAGGGGGGTTGGAACTGCATGATCCTTGAGGTCCCTTCCAGCCCTGACAATTCTATGATTCTATGATGTAAAACTTTTAAGCATTGCTGACAGCTCTCTCTCTCTCTACTTCTGTCATTCTGGGCCCATCCTTGGGTTCACAAGGCCTCTGGGTATTGCTGGGTGTGTAGTTCAGAGCATGAACAAACAGCCAGTGGATCAATGCTCTCTGGTGCACACTTGCTGAGGTAAAATATCGGCTGGGTTTGTTAAACTTTAATGGCTGACCTGCCTGACGAGGCCAAGAACAGAGGATCTTCCATGTTGCCAGGTGTGTTTAGCTGTTGGGTCATTAAACTTTCAGCTCAATGACCATTGTTTCTCCCAATGTATTTCCTTGGGACTCAGATAAAAATGCACATAATTAGCCCTCGGAGGAGCACACCGTCAATGTATGGGCCGTGCAGAGCTGCTTTGAATGACAGCCCACCAGGCTCCACAGCAGCAGTGCTTCAAGGGGTGAGCGGGGCAGCTCAGCTACAAACCCACGAAGTCAGCATCCAGAGGTCCTTGGGGGGAAGTCAGAAACGAGGGGAAGCTGCAGCCTAAACAGAGGAGCTATTAAAGCAGGAAAAGATGCATATGTCATCTTGTCTGGGATACATACCATGCTCCGTTGCCATAGCAATGGACATTATAGGTAGCTTCAGAGGAGGGAGAGAGTGATTAGCAGACAGATAAGGGAGAAGACTGTGCTGAACTCTCTGCAGTCAGAATATTTTCATTAAGATGACAAGAAGCATGCTCCAGATATTAGGCAGTAGGTGTTTCCATTCTTGTCCTTAATCTAACTTTAAAAGTAGCAGCAGCGAGAGCATCCCTTGCTTCCCTTAGCAAGCAATTCCACCAGATGAAAGATTTCCCCTGTATTTCGCCTCCTGCTGTCTTTATTCTCCACTATATGGTGCTTAATCTTCTCAAGTGGCAAGCAAAAGCAGCCCAAGTCAATGTTTTTGTTTGAAATTGGGCTGCACAAAGGCTAGCTTCATCTAGTAATGATTTTCTGCTTGGGGCTAGAAACTTGCTTACAAGGCTTCAGTGCATAGGTGAATTTTATCTCCCAAATTAAAAGAAGGGAAAGATGGGAAGAGCCACTTTGCCTTGATCTGAAAAAGCAGAAGAATAGGGGAAAAGTATAATGCTGCCTTTTACGGGGCCTGGAGCTACTTGCTCCTCTAGCCTGGTTCCTGGACAAAATGATGCCCTTGTGGTCAACACAGGAAGGGCATGAACCTCCTGGAGTGGGTCCAGAGGAGGGCCACAAAGATAATCAGAGGGCTGGAGCACCTCTCCTACAGAGGCAGGCTGAGAGAGCTGGAGCTTTTCATCCTGGAGAAGGAAGGGCTCTGGGGAGACTTTACGGTGGCATTTCAGTAGAGGAAGGCTGGAGAGGGACAGTTTAGAAGGGTCTGTAATGACAGGACAAGGGACAATGGTTTGAAAGCAGAGCAGGGTAGATTTAGGTTGGACATTAGGAGGAAATTCTTCACTGTGAAGGTAGTGAAACACTGAAAGAGGTTGTTCAGAGATGTGGTGGAGTTCCCATCCGTGGAGACATTCAAGGTCAAACTTCACGGGGCCCTGAGCAACCTGATCTAGTTAAAGATGGCCCTGCTCATTGCAGGGAGGTTGGACAAGGTGACCAATTGATCGGCCAGCAAAAGCCTACTGGTTTGCCAAATGGTATCTCAGGCACCCTACAAGCACCTGAATGACAGAATCACAGAATGGTAGGGGGTGGGAGTGACCTCTGGCGATCATCTAGTTCAACCTCTCTGCTAAAGCAGAGTCACCTAGAGAAGGCTGCACAGGAACCAGGCAAGTTTTGACTGCCTCTGGAGAAGGAGCCTCCACAGCCTCTCTAGGCAGCCTGTTCCAGTGCTCTTTCACTCTCAATGTGAAGAAAATTATCCTTATGTTTAGGTGGAACTTCCTGTGTCTCTTTTTGTGCCTGTTACTCCTTGTCCTCAGTGCCACTGCGAAGAGTCTGGCCCTATCCTCTTGACACTCAGCCTTTAGATACTGATAAGCTCTGAGACAAATCCCCTCTCGGTCTTCTCTTCTCCAGGCTAAAGAGCTCCAGGTCTCTCAGACCTTTCTCCTCACAGAAATGCTCCAGGACTTTCAGCATCATTGTAGCCTGTCACTGAGCAAGAAGTTCCTTGTCTCCCTTGAACTGGGGAGCTCAGACCTGGACACAGTAGTTCAGATCTGGCTTCACCAGGGCCACGTAGAAGGGGAGGAGAACCTTCCTGGACCTTCTGGCCACTCTCTTCTTCATGCACCCCAGCAGACCATTGGTATTCTTGGCCACAAAAGCACATAGCTGGCTCATGGTGAAATTGTTCTCCCCCAGCACTCCCTGATCCTTCTCAACAGAGCTGCTTTCCAGCAGTTCAACCCCTAACCTGTATTGCTGCACGGGGTTGTGCCTCCCCAGTGCAAGACTCTACACTTGCCCTCCTTGAACTCCATGAAGTTCCCCTCCACCCTACTCTCCTGCCTGTCCAGGTCTCATTGAACAGCAGCACAGCCTTCTGTTGCTGTAGGCTTCCCTTTCCTGACCAGAATAGTAGGGGACACTGGGAGGAACGAGGAGTACTGCAGGATGGAAGTGTACAGGGGACTAGGAATCATAGACACACAAATGGTCTGGGTTGGAAGGGACCTCCAAAGCTCATCCAGACCAACCCCCTCTGTACTCAGCAGGGACATCCTGAACCAAATCAGGTTGCCCAGAGCCCTGTTGAGCCTCACCTTGAATATCTCCAGGGATGGAGCCTCAACAACCTCCCTGGGAAACGTCTTCCAGAGTTTCCTTCACCCTCATGGTACAGAACTTGTTCCTAACATCCAGTCTAGATCTCCTCTTCTCTAATTTCACTGCAGACCTTTGTAAACAGTCTCTCTGCAGCCTCCTTGTAGGCCCCTCCAGGTACTGGAAGGTTGCTATTCGGTCTCCCTGGATCCTTCTCTTCTCCAGGATGAACAACCCCAGCTCCCACAGCCTGTCCAGGTTTCATTGCTTAGGGAGGAAGAAAAGTGTGTCAACAGCCTTTCCCAACAGCAGCATTTCAAAGATATGTAAGTATCATCTCTTGTTCCCTCTTTTCCCACAACTTCTGCCCCTGCAGGGCTTGTTTCAGCAGCATGTTTGTGGCCACACACTGAACAAAAGCTGCAGGTTCTTAGTGAGATTCAGGAGTGAAGTCAGTGGAGAAGAAATGCAAAATGTTAAGTGAGTATTAAAGGACTTCCTGGGATGAAAGTTGGACATCATTTTGTAGTTTTGCACCAAAGACCTCCAGAGGTCCCTTCCACTCTCAATTATTCTTGGAGTTTGCATCTTGAGAGTTTTCTCTGCAGTCTGCATGCAAGGTACACAGCTCTTAGCTTATTCCTATTTCCCTGGGAACATTCCAGGTCAGGTTGGACAGGGCTCAACATGATCTAGTTAAAGATGTCCCTGCTGACTGCAGGGTGGTTGAACTAGATGACCTCTAAAGGTTCCTTCCATCTCAGACCATTCTAAGGTTCTGTGATTCCTCCTCAGTTCTTACCTTGTCAATGTAAATTAACCTTACTTTCCAGGCTGTCTCCCAAGAGGATTTGCCTGGATAAAAGGCCCCAACACATGCTTCAATTTCCTTTTTGGAGCTGAGATGACCAAAGTAACTTATAGCATCCAAGTAGGGTGGTGGTTCCTTGAATGCACCATGCAGGCTCTTTCAGTATGGATTGCTCTCTACAACTCATAGTTTCATAGTTTCATAGTTTCAGTTAGGGTTGGAAGGGACCACAAGGATCAGCTAGTTCCAACCCCCCT
This sequence comes from Colaptes auratus, assembly GCA_015227895.2. Taxonomy (NCBI): domain Eukaryota; kingdom Metazoa; phylum Chordata; class Aves; order Piciformes; family Picidae; genus Colaptes; species Colaptes auratus. Next base: position 35,680,588 of record CM037631.1, read on the forward strand.
GCCATGGGCAGGGACACCCCACACTAGATCAGGCTGGACAGAGCCTCATCCAGCCTGGGCTTAAACACCTCCAGGGACGGGGCCTCAACCACCTCCCTGGACAACCCATTCCAGGGCTTCACCACCCTCACGGTGAAGAACTTCCTCCTCACATCCAGCCTGAATCTCCCCACCTCCAGCTTCATTCCATTCCCCCTAGTCCTATCACTCCCTGATAGCCTGAAAAGTCCCTCCCCAGCCTTCTTGGAGGCCCCCTTCAGATACTGGAAGGCCACAATGAGGTCACCTCGGAGCCTTCTCTTCTCCAGACTGAACAGCCCCAACTCCTTCAGTCTGTCCTCATAGAAGAGGAGCTCCAGCCCTCTGATCATCCTCGTGGCCCTTCTCTGGACACCTTCCAGTACCTCCATATCCCTCTTGTAATAGAGGCTCCAGAACTGGAGGCAGTACTCCAGGTGGGGTCTCACCAGAGCTGAGTAGAGGGGGAGAATCACCTCCCTTGACCTGCTGGCCACACTTCTCCTGATGCAGCCCAGGATCTGATTGGCTTTCCGGGCTGCAAGTGCACACTGACAGCTCATGTTGAGCTTCTCGTCCACCAGCACCCCCAAGTCTCTCTCCTCAGGGCTGCTCCCCAGCCAGTCACTGCCCAGCCTGGATTTGTGCCTGGGATTGCCTCCACCCAGATGCAGGACCCTGCCCTTGGTCTTGTTGAAGCTCATGAGGTTGGCTTGTGCCCACCTCTCCAGCCTGTCCAGGTGCCTCTGGATGGCATCCCTTCCCTCCAGCGTGTCTGCTGCACCACACAGCTTGGTGTCATCAGCAAACTTGCTGAGGGTGCACTCAATGCCACTGTCCCTGGCACCCACAAAGATGTTGAACAAGCCTGGTCCCAGGACTGATCCCTGAGGGACTCCGCTTGTCCCTGGCCTCCACTTGGACATGGACCCATTGACAGCCACTCTTTGGGTGTGGCCTGAAGAGAGGTTGGAGTGATGTGGATGTTGGTCTCTTCTCCAAGTAACTAGTGACAGGATGAGAGGAAATGGTCTCAGGTTGTGCCAGGGGAGGTTTAGGTTGGATATTAGGAAATATTTCTTTCCTTTAAGAGTAGTCAGGGATTGGAACAGGCTGCCCAGGGAGGTGGTGGAGTCACCATCCATGGAGATGTTCAAGAAATGTGTGGCCATGGCTCTGGGGGCATGGCTTAATGGCCACAGTGGTGTTGGTTGTCAGTTGGACTTGATGATATTAGAGGTCCTTTCCACCTGATACAGTCTGGCTTTGATTTTCATAGATTTCTCACCTTCTCAAAGGGATTCTGATTCCATCAGGTTTACATGGGAAACAGAGGTGAAGAAGCCTCTGGGATTGTGGATCCAAAGACATGGAAGCAAGTGGAAAACCCAACATGGCATTAGAAGGATGCCAACTCCTATTCAATCTACAGATTGATCTGCTAATGTCAACATGAAACTGAGAAGAAAACAAAAATCCCTCTGCTTTGCCTTCTTCCTTGTGACCTTATAAACCAGGATGACTCCAGGTAGCATTCACCACCGAAGATGTGAACAGAATGGACTCAGTCTACTCATACCATTGCAGAAACAGGTCTGGAAAGCATGACAAGGTTTTCCCACCCATTGAAACCAGGCCTTTACCCTGAATGGTGGCAGAAAGAGCTTAGGACACATTGATTAGAGGAGGAGGGATTTAGATTAGACATTAGGAAGAAGTTCTTCACCATAAGGGTGATGACACACTGGAATATGTTGCCCAAAGAGGTGGTGGAAGCCTCATCCTGGAGGTTTTTAAGGCCAGGCTGTCTGTGGCTCTGAGCAACCTGATCTAGTGTGAGGTGTCCCTGCCCACAGCAATTCTGTGATTCTGTAGTTACACCCAAGCCAATCTGCATGTTTATTAACTCAAGAACTAATTATTGACTGATGTCAGAGAGAGGTCAATACGTGCAATGAGAGACCAAACATACAGAACAAGGAAACAGCCCAACAAGCGGCTTGCTGGGGAACAGCCTCCCACTTGCCAGCAGCAGCAGATGGACAGAAGCTCACACATCACTTGGGCAGGCTTTTTAGGCTCTTCAATACCTGGAAGGTAGATGCTTGGCCTGTGTGTGGGGATAGAACCGTCAGAAATGCCTGGGCCTCTTCCATCATTCATGGGCAGAAGGAATCTAGGGGTCATGCAAGGTCAGGCTGGATGCAGCTCTCAGCAACTTGATCTAGCTAAAGATGTCCCTAATCACTGCAGAGAGGTTGGACTAGATGACCTTTAAAGGTCCCTTACAACCCAAGCTACTCAATGATTCTACGATGCTCTGTGAGTCAGGCTGTGAATATCAAGGGGAGGGAGCTGCTCTTCCTTTCCTGCTGGTGAATTTTGGCCAGAATAAAGCTAAGAGAGCAGCCTCAGCCCAACTGAGTCATAATCCATAGGTCCCACTAGACAAAACAGCATCAAATCCACCTGGCTGTGGAGCAACTGGGGTGAGGGGACAGCAGGGAAAAGGGATAAACAACGAGGAAGGAACTGTTCCATGTCCCTCTTAGTATCATAGAATTGTCAGGGCTGGAAGGACCTCAAGGATTATCCAGTTCCAACCCCCCTCCCCTGCAGGGACACCTCACACTGGAGCAGCTTGCTCACAGCCACATCCAGCCTGGCCTTAAAAACATCCAGGGATGAGGCTTCCACCACCTCCCTGGGCAACCTGTGCCAGTGTCTCACCACCTCATGGGGAAGAACTTCTTCTTAACATCCAATCTGAATCTATCCATTTCTAGTTTTGCTCCCTTTCCCCCAGTCCTATCACTCCCTGACACCCTAAAAAGTCCCTCCCCAGCTTTCTTGCAGCCCCCTTCAGATACTGGAAGGCCACAATAAGGTCTCCTTGGAGCCTTCTCTCCTCCAGACTGAACAACCCCAACTCCCTCAGTCTGTCCTCTGTCTGTCTTCTTGCTCAAGCTAGCTCACCACACATAAGGAGAAGAACATTCATGTGGCCAGGCAGGAAGAACAAGCAGGAGGAAGCTTGACTCTTGCAGACTGCCAGGGGGCATTCCCCAGAAGAAGCTGGGCTCTGCCTCCTTTCCCAAATAGTCTTTCTGTGTGTTCTGCCTACTATCCCTCAGTTCAGAGCTATAACCTCCACAGTGAGCAAAGATGTGACACTCTTTTCCACACGAGACCATTGATCCACACAGACCAAGTGAGCTGGTCATAAGGCATGGTTCAGTGACAGAGTGAGGGTAGACAAACTGTAGTTTGAGCCAGCAGAGTCCAAGACTGCCAAGCTCTCTTGAGTGCTATGGACAAGCTGCAGCTGTTGGTTTGGGGGTTTTTAGGTCTTTCTTGTTAGAGACATTCAAAAATCTCTACTTCCAGTTCTGACTTGACACAAGACTCCCACAAGGACAGAAAGACAGACAGACCTAGGTCTTCCACATTTCCCCAGTGGGGACTGGTGGTGGTTGGTTGTTTTTATTGTGGGCAGCTTTTATTTTGTCTGTCTTCTTGCAGTAGCTGAGCTCATCCACAAGTGATCGAGCTGGCTGCTGCTCTGGGTGCTTCCTTCTGAGAAATCCCAACCATCCCAATCAATGCCATCAGTTCTGGGCGCCTCAGTTTAAGAAGGGCATTGAGACACTTGATTGTGTCCAGAGAAGGGCAACGAGGCTGGGGAGGGTTCTGGAGCACAGCCCCATGAGGAGAGGCTGAGGGAGCTGGGGTTGCTTAGCCTGGAGAAGAGGAGGCTCAGGGGAGACCTCATTGCTCTCTACAACTACCTGAAGGGAGGTTGTAGCCAGGTGGGGATTGGTGTCTTCTCCCAGGCAACAAGAGGACACAGTCACAAGCTGTGCAGGGGGAAGTTTAGCCTCAAGGTGAGGAGAAAGTTCCTCCCAGAAAGAGCAATTGGCCATTGGGATGTGCTGCCCAGGGAGGTGGTGGAGTCACTGTCCCTGGAGGTGCTCAAAAAAGGATTGGATGTGGCACTGGGAGCCATGGTTTAGTTTTCAGGACATGTTAGGTATTAGGCATAAGTTGGACTCGATGATCTGTGAGGTCTTTCCCAACCTGATTGACTCTATGATTCTTTTCTATGATCCTAAGCTTGGACAATTTCCTAAGGCACCTGCCCCCTCTCAACCAGAAAGGAGAGGGTTCATGAACTTGCACAGCAGAAAGGGAAGGCTCCTTCCTCTGCAGGAATACCCAAGGAGGGGGAGAGGTTGGGGAAGGTCGGAGTCAGGGATTGCACAGCACCCATCTGGCTTTGTGCTCTCTCAACCACAAAGGAGAAGGTTCATGAACTTGCACAGCAGAAAGGGAAGGCTCCTTCCTCTGCAGGAATACCCAAGGAGGGGAGAGGTTGGGGGGAAGGTCGGAGTCAGGGATTGCACAGCACCCATCTGGCTTTGTGGCTTTTTGCAACGGTTTGGTTGCACGAGAAACCTCCTTTGCTGGGATTGCATAAAAAGGGGAAGGGAGATGAGATCTCAGGGAGGGACTCAAACACCATGGGGCAAAGCTCCACCACTAGCTCTTACTAATCCAGCTTATGTCATCCTCATTCAGTCTGCACCTCCTTTTGCCTGACATGTGTCTTAGAGTTTGTTCTGGAGAAACTCAGGGTGACTCTCATATCTTTACTTTGGCTTAAGGGTTGTCTGGATTTTAATAAGCCACACCAGGCATAATGCTATGAGTTGTCAAGAAACAAGGAACTGAACTGGTGTCTTCTAGGAACAGGAGGTCAGAGGAAGGCTTGCCATGGTCCTGTAAGAACTGAGATAGGAGAAGATGTCTTGTAGTGCCCAGACCTGTCAGGGTCTCTGCAGAAGCAGAGACTCCCTCTGGAGAAGGAGACTCAGCAGAATCACACACACACAGAATCACCAAGGTTGGAAGAGACCTCAAAGATCATCACAGAATATTAGGGGCTGGAAGGAACCCCAAAAGGTCATCCAGCCCAATCCCCCTGCCAGAGCAGGATCACCTAGAGCAGATCACACTGAAATGTATCCAGATGGGTCTTGAACATCTCCAGAGAGGGAGACACCACAACCCCCCTGAGCAGCCTGTTCCAGTGTTCTGTCAGCCTCACAGTGAAATATTTTTTCCTCCTGTTTCCATGGAACTTCTTGTGCCTCAACTTCCACCCACTGCCACTTGTCCTGTCACTGGGCATCACTAAGAAGAGCCTGGATCCAGCAGATTTGGAGTGATGTTGTTTAGACCTTCAGGGTCAGAGAGAAAACCTAAAATCCATCTGTGCTGGTGCAGAGCTGAGATGGAGAACTAGGCCATAAACACAGGCAGAACCCTCACACTTGGAGAAAACAAGACAGGAAAGAAGCTGAGTTGGAGGCCAGCAGAGAGTTCTGATTCAGCTTTCTGAAGTTTCACCATGGCAAAACGATGCTACATTTTGATCTAAAAAGTCACTTGTGCCTAAACCCACAAGTGAGCTCCTAGCATCATTTGGTGCTGCATGACCTCAAGCAAATCTCTCCCTATTTCCATTTTTCACCCTGTCCTGGTGTACTGAGGGTCTGGAGAACAAGTCTTCTGAGGAACAGCTGAGGGAACTGGGGTTTAGTCTGGAGAAGAGGAGACTGATGGGAGACCTCATTGCCAGCAGGAGCAGGGAGGTCATTCTGCCCCTGTATGCTGCACTGGTTAGGCCGCACCTCGAGTCCTGTGTCCAGTTCTGGGCAGGATGTTGACTTGCTGGAAGGTGTCCAGAGAAGGGCAACAAAGTTGGTGAGGGGTTTTGAGCACAAGCCCTATGAGGAGAGGCTGAGGGAGCTGGGGTTGCTTAGCCTGGAGAAGAGGAGGCTCAGGGGTGACCTTCTTGCTCTCTACAACTACCTGAAGGGAGGTTGTAGCCAGACAGAGGTTGGTCTCTTCTCCCAGGCAGCCAGTACCAGAACAAGAGGACACAGTCTCAGGCTGCACCAGGGGAGGTTTAGACTGGAGGTTAGGAAGAAGTTCTATACAGAGAGAGTGATTGTCCATTGGAATGGTCTGCCCAGGGAGGTGGTGGAGTCATCTTCATTGGAGGTGTTCAGGAGGAGACTTGATGGGGTGCTTGGTGCCATGGTTTAGTTGTTCAGGTGGGTTGGATTGGTTGATGGGTTGGACGCGGTGATCTTGAAGGTCTCTTTCTACCTGGTGTATTTGTATTGTATTGTATTGTATTGTATTGTATTGTATTGTGTTGTATTGTATTGTACAGCTACCTGAAAGGAGGCTGGAGTGAGGTGGGGGTTGGTCTCTTCTCCCAAGGAACAAGCAATAGGACAAGAGGAAATGGCCTCAATTTGTGCCAGGGGAGGTTTAGGTTGGATGTTAGGAAAACATTCTTCCCCAAACTGGTTGTCAAGGCCTGGAACAGGCTGTCCAGGGAAGTGATGGACTCACCACGCCTGGAGGGATTTAAAAGACTTGTAGATGCGGTGCTAGGGTCATGGTTTAGTGATGACCTGGCAGTGCTGGGTTAAAGGTCATACTCAATGACCTTAAAGGTCTTCTTCATTCTAAACTGCTCTATGATTCTATGATTTAGTCAGAGAAATTTGTCCAAACACCATGTGTCTGGCTTTGCATGTGAAGCTTCAGCTCAGGAGACCACACAGCTCTTGGAAAACCTTTCTGTGTGTTCAAGAAAAGGTGATCCCATGTGGCAAAGAAATAGAAACAGCAATGGTGGGAAACCTGACCTTAAGAGTAAATGTCCTCTAAAAATGACATTAGTGTTATCATGGCAATTAACTGTGTTTGAGCTGCTGTGGAGGGAGCACCCATCTATGGACTGCCCACTCAAGGGACTTGCAATGAAGGGTTTCACAGTAGAAATGTGGTCCGTGGGGCATCACTTTGTCATCCATCACAGGATCACAAAACATTCAGGTGGGAAAAGGCCCTCAGGATCACCAAGTTCAACCCAGAACCCTACTCTACAAAGGTCACCCCTAAACTATAGTCCCAAGCACCACATCCAAACCTCCTTGAAACGCATGCAGGCTTGGGCCTCAACCGCCTCCCTGCCCAACCCATTCCAATGCCCGGCCACTCTTGATGGGACAAATGTTTCCTACTGTCCAGTCTAAACATACCCAGTGGCAGCTTGAGGCCATTTCCTCTTGTTCTATCCACTAATTACCTGTGAGAGAGACCAGCAGCAGCCTCTCTACAATGTCCTTTCAGGTAGCTGCAGACGCCAATGAGGTCTCCCCTCAGCCTCCTCTTTTCCAAACTAAACAAACCCAGCTCCTTCAGTCACTGTTCAGAAGATTTATTCTCCAGGCCTGTCCCCAGCTTCTTTTTCTCTGAAAAGCACAGACTGGGCAGCAGGAGGAGGACACCCCCTTTCAGGAGGCTCTAGATTTCAGTGGAGATGGTTGGAGAAGCTATGAAGCAGAGATGGACACACACCAGAGTTACTGTCATGTTAGCACCACACCAGGGCTAAACCTTACTCCCGGATCACCCAGAATTACATTCTTAGCCCTTTTCCTGGCATAATTGTAGCCAATCCCCATTAAATTGGAGAAATGCTATTAAAATCTCTCTCAGCAGTAGAGGTTCCAGCCAGAACAACTCTCAATTGATTGGTTTTGTCATCTGAGTAACAAAATTCCTGAGGACAAAGTTTTCTCACGTCCATGACCAGCAGCTATTGCAAAACAGGCTCCCTAGTACAGGTTCCCTAGGGATGTACTTGAGAGAGTCCAATTAACTAGACTAGACTAGACTAGACTAGACCAGGTTGGAAGAGACCTTTGAGATCATTGTGTCCAACCCACCAACCAATCCAACCCACCTAAACAACTAGACCATGGCACCAAGCAGCCCATCAAGTCTCCTCCTGAACACCTCCAGTGATGGTGACTCCACCACCTCCCTGGGCAGACCATTCCAATGGGCAATCACTCTCACTATGAAGAATTTCTTCCTAACCTCCAGCCTAAACCTCCCCTGGTGCAGCCTGAGACTGTGTCCTCTTGTTCTGGTACTGGCTGCCTGGGAGAAGAGACCAACCTCTGTCTGGCTACAACCTCCCTTCAGGAAGTTGTAGAGAGCAATAAGGTCACCCTGAGCCTCCTCTTCTCCAGGCTAAGCAACCCCAGCTCCCTCAGCCTCTCCTCACAGGGCTGTGCTCCAAACCCCTCCCCAGCTTTGTTGGTCTGGACACATTCAAGTGTCTCGATGTCTTTCTTAAACTGAGGGGCCCAGAACTGGACACAGGACTCAAGGTGTGGCCTAACCAGTGCTGAGTACAGGGGCACAATGACTTCCCTGCTCCTGCTGGCCACATATTCCTGATACTGGCCAGGATGCCATTAGCCATGGCACATTGCTGGCTCATGATCAGCTGTTGTCACCCTGCACTCCTAGGTACCTTTCAGCCTGGCCACTCTCCAGCCACTCTGACCCCACCCTGTAGCACTGCATGGGGTTGTTGTGGTCTATGTATAGAACCTGGCACTTAGATGTGTTCAATCTCATGCTGTTGAACTCTGCCCATCTGTCCAGCCTGTCAAGGTCCCTCTGCAGAGCTCTCCTACCCTCTAACAGATCAACTCCTGCCCCCAGCTTGGTGTCATCTGCAAATTTACTGATGATGGACCCAATCCCCTCATCCAGATCATCAGTAAAGATATTTAACAGGATGGGGGCCAACACTGATCCCTGGGGCACACCACTAGTGCCTGGCTGCCAGCTGGATGTGGCACCATTCACCACCACTCTCTGGACTCAGACTCCAGCCAGTTCCTAACCCAGCACAGAATGCTGCTGTCCAAGCCATGGGCTGACAGTTTGGCCAGGAATGTGCTGTGGGGATGGTGTCAGAGAGGCTACCAGAGCGCTACCAGGATGATGAGGGGACTGGAGCACTGCCTTGTGAAGAAAGGCTGAGAGACCTGGGGCTGTTCAATCTGGAGAGAAGAGTGAGAGGGGATTAAATAAATGTTTCTGGATATCTCAGGGTTGGGTGTCAAGAAGGAAGGGACAGCCTCTGCTCACCTGTGCCCTGTGACAGGACAAGGGCCAATGGATGTAAACTATAGCACAGAAGGTTCCACCTCAACATGGGAAGAACTTCTTTACTGTAAGGGTCGCAGAGCCCTGGAACAGGCTCTCCAGAGAGGTTGTGGAGTCTCCTTCTCTCAGGATTTTCATGAGCCATCTGGATGCATTCCTGTGTGACCTGCACTAGATTCTATGGTCCTGCTCTGGCAGGGGAGTTGGACTCGATGATCTTCAGAGGTCCCTTCCAGCCCCTAACATCCTGTGAGGCTGTGATTTTGGGCTTCAAATACATAAACCAAAATGGAAAGACCTTTCTTTAACAAAATTCAGAGGGTTTAAGTCAGATTCGTGGTTTTCAGCTCTTCCCTTCAAATCACCAGACCTGGCAGTGCTGACCACTGGATTTTATCTCAGCTAGGGAGTTCAATTCCCAGTTCCACCAGCTTCAAACTGGCGTGTTGATTTCCCGAGGCCAATTTTGACATAGCAAAATGCCTCATGTGAGGCATGGAAAAATGAACAGAATGGAAAATTAAACAAAAGCTTCCAGCTTGGCAACTTCCCCTACCCAGAGCTATAAAATGAACAGTGCAAAGACCTGGGTGAGCGGAACCTTAGAGCAGGCTGCTCATGTCTGGAGATAACGCCCCAGCCTCCACAGGGAAAATCACAACCCAGATTAAGGAATTTCCCAGGGTTTTCCCAAAAGAGCACTTGACTCAGCTGAGCCCTCAGCACAGATTTCCTCTGTCTGGTTCTGGAACACAGGAAGTTCCACCCCAACATGAGAAAAACCCCAGCTTCTTCACTGTAAGGGGCACAGAGCACTGGAGCAAGCTGCCCAGAGAGGCTGTGGAGTCTCCTTCTCTAGAGGCTTTTAAGACCTGTCTGGACCTGTTTCTGTGTGGCCTGCCCTGGGTGACCCTGCTTCAGCATGGAGGGTTGGACTTAATGACCTCCAGAAGTCCCTTCCAACCCCTTCCATTCTATGATTCTCCCCTGGGGCTGCTTGCCCCCTCTTTGGCAGAGCTCTTGGAGTCTGACCGTGGTTCCCAAGAAGCAGCTCCTGAAACATGGCATAGAGAGAGCAGCATAAACCAGATAAGCCACACTTGGACGTTCAGGAGGTGGAAAGGAACAGCTGCACGTTCCTCTTCATGGCCCTGGTATCTTCTGCCTTGATTCCTGCTCTCTCTCATGAGCTGGGAACCCAGGAAGGGTCACCCTATGAATCTTCAGGAAGGTTGTGGAGTGATCACATGACCTGAAATTGTGCCAGGGGAGGCTTAGATTGGCTATTAGGAAACAATTCTTTACAGAAAGAGTGGTCAGGCATCAGAACAGGCTGCCCAGGGAGGTGGTGGAATCACCATCCCTGGAGGTGTTCAAGAAACATGTGAGCAAGGCACTTCAGGACAAGGTCTAGTGAGCATGGTGGTGTTGGGTCAATGGTTGGACTCCATGATCTTTGAGGTCTTTACCAAACAATCCTAAGATTCTGTGGTGTGCTTGGAGAAAGCAGCAGGGCAGAGCAAAATCCTTTTCTCCACTTTTTCATCCCAAAGTGGTGCTAAATGAACATCTCAGCAACATAACTTTCTTGACGGGCACAGTCAAAGCAGACTTTAGTATGGGGCATGCAGCAGATTTCAAAGCACCAGCTAAACACAGGGAGCCTGGCTGTACCTTCCTAGCTAAGATGTTTTGAGAATCGAGCACTCACACAGTGTGGGACCTGCCTCCTGCTTCTTTTTCCCAGTACCAGTAGCACCACTCGAGCCTCTACCAGTCCATTACACCTCACCGTCACTACGTTCTGGTGCAGGGCTGCTCTTCCGCAGCCTCCTGGGAGAAGCCCCAGAAGCTGGCCATCCTACTGTGAAGGGATCCAGACTCTCTGTGCTCCAAGCTGTGGTTTACTACTTGCATTGCCTTGGTTTTGATTTCCTTTATCCCTTTCCTTTATTTCAGCGATTGCACCGCCTGACTTAGAAGCCGAAATCTCCTGCCTGATGCCGGTGCTCAGATCTCATAGAACCAGGGAGTCACAGAATGGTTTGGGTTGGAAAGCACCTGTCGAGGTCATCTAGCCCTGCCATGGGCAGGGATACTTTCAACTAGATCAGGTTGCTCAGAGCCTCCAACAACCTGACCTGGAATATTTCCAGGGACAGGACATCTACCACCTCTCTGAGCAAATGGGGACTGTGCCTCACCACCCTCAGTGTAAAAAGTTTCTTCCTTGTACCTAGTCTGAATCTCCCTTTTTTAGTTTAAAACCACCCCACCCCCACCCTTGTCCTGTCACAACAGGCCCTGATAGGAAGATTGTCCCCATCTTTCTTACACAACCTCTTTAAGCACTGAAAGGCCACAAAGTCTCCCCAGAGCGTTCTCTTCTCCCGCTGAATGGTCCCAACACCCAACTCTCTTAGCCTGACCTCATGGCAAATGGCTTCCAGGCCCCCCCATCGTCATTGTGTCCTCCTCTGTCCCCTCTCCAACAGGTCTATAGTTTCATAGTTTCATAGTTTCACTTAGGGTTGGAAGGAACCACAAGGATCAGCTAGTTCCAACCCCCCTGCCATGGGCAGGGACACCCCACACTAGATCAGGCTGGACAGAGCCTCAGCCAGCCTGGGCTTAAACACCTCCAGGGACGGGGCCTCAACCACCTCCCTCAACAACCCATTCCAGGGCCTCACCACCCTCACGGTGAAGAACTTCCTCCTCATGTCCAGCCTGAATCTCCCCACCTCCAGCTTCATTCCATTCCCCCTAGTCCTATCACTCCCTGATAGCCTGAGAAGTCCCTCCCCAGCCTTCTTGTAGGCCCCTTCAGATACTGGAAGGTCACAATGAGGTCACCTCGGAGCCTTCTCTTCTCCAGACTGAACAGCCCCAACTCCCTCAGTCTGTCCTCATAGGAGAGGTGCTCCAGCCCTCTGATCATCCTCGTGGCCCTTCTCTGGACACCTTCCAGCACCTCCAGATCCCTCTTGTAATAGGGGCTCCAGAACTGGAAGCAGTACTCCAGGTGGGGTCTCACCAGAGCTGAGTAGAGGGGGAGAATCACCTCCCTTGACCTGCTGGCCACACTTCTCCTGATGCAGCCCAGGATCTGATTGGCTTTCCGGGCTGCAAGTGCACATTGAGAGCTCATGTTGAGCTTCTCGTCCTCCAGCACCCCCAAGTCTCTCTCCTCTGGGCTGCTCCCCAGCCAGTCCCTGCCCAGCCTGGATTTGTGCCTGGGATTGCCTCGACCCAGATGCAGGACCCTGCCCTTGGTCTTGTTGAAGCTCATGAGGTTGGCTTGTGCCCACCTCTCCAGCCTGTCAAGGTCCCTCTGGATGGCATCCCTTCCCTCCAGCATGTCTGCTGCACCACACAGCTTGGTGTCATCAGCAAACTTGCTGAGGGTGCACTCAATGCCACTGTCCATGGCACCCACAAAGATGTTGAACAACCTGGTCCCAGGACTGATCCCTGAGGGACTCCGCTTGTCCCTGGCCTCCACTGGGACATGGACCCATTGACAGCCACTCTTTGGGTGCGGCCATCAAGCCAGTTCCTTATCCATCTGGTGGTCCATCCATCAAACCCGTGTGTCACCAGCTTGGAGACCAGGATGTGGTGTGGGACAGTGTCAGAGGCTTTGCTCAGGTCCAGGTAAATGACATCAGTTGCTCGCCCCTCATCTATTAATGTTGTCACCTGTTCATAGAGGGCCACCAGGTTTGTCAGGCAGGATTTGCCCTTGGCAAAGCCATGCTGACTGCTCCAAATCACCTCTTCACTATGTCTCTTCACCTCTTCACTATGTCTCTCCTGTGTGGAGGATTCCAGAGCTGGACCCAGCACTGCAGGTGAGGTCTCATCAGAGTGGAGGATAGGGGCAGAATGCCCTCCCTCCACCTGCTGCTCCTGCTGCTGGGGGATGTAGCCCAGGACACAGCTGGCTTCCGGGTTGTGAGCATACAGGGCTGGTTCATGTCCATCTTTTCACCCTCCCTGGGGTGCCAGAGCTGGCCCTATACACCTGGAAAAGCGGGTTCAAGTGGTCTTCAGGAATAGGGCCCACTCCATCAAGTCCCTCCCCGCGGAGGTCAGGGCTAGTAATAAGGCTGTGGTGTGGTGTCAGCTCTGGATTGATCCCCAAGGAAGCAAAGGGACAACAAAAGACTTCACCCTTGGTGGGGAGGGGGTAGTGGGGAGGGGGAGTGTTTGTGTTCAAAGCCCGCTTGACACACACACACCCTCTTTCCCCCATAATGGGAGGGGGGAGAGAGGGGCGCGGGTGTCTACCAGCTCAGGAGTGGCACAGCCGAGCGCCTCCTCCCGCCTCCTTCCTCCTCCTCCTTCCTCCTCCTCCCAGATGTTCCCTTGTGTGCAGCCATCTGTTGAGCTCCCTCCTCCCTCCCTCCTGCGAGGAAAAGGGGCAGCCCCGTTTGCCTGGCCAGCTGCACGCCTGGGACGAGAAGGAGGAGGAGGGAGGAGGAGGGAAGAAGGGGACACCCAGCCCCAAGCTTTGCTCTCGCTCCCCGCCGTGGGAACCAACCCTGGCTTCGGTGAGTCCCTCCCCAGCATCCCCCATCCCCACCCCGGGGAACCTGGGATGCTCAAGGGCCACCCCTGGGGGTGGCTGCAGGCGACATCCCACCACAAACCTTGGAGTGGGGAAACTTTGTGTGTGTGATGAGTTTTGCGTTGGCGTAGGGGCTCAGTGGCTTGTGGTGCTGGGTGGGGAGAGGGTATCTGCAAACCACCTTGGGTGGGGTTATGGGGGGAGAATTTAGGTTTTGGGTGAGGATAAACTACTTTTCCCCCTCCTCTGGAGGAATTTTGGGGTGCAGCGGGTGTGTCCGAGACTCCAGACCCGTTTCCCTCACTCCGGTAGGATGCAGTCAGGGAAAGGGGGATCGGGGGTGGGCTTGGGGGGGATGTGAAGCGTGTCCAGCCGGGATCTCTTCTTCCCTTCTCCTCCTTCCCCCTGGTGCAATGGTGGTTTGGAGAGTGCTCGGGATTGCCACGGCTGCAAAGTAATCCGAGCAGCAGCTGGAGGCTCCGCACCGCCTCCCGAGCCCGGCTTCAGGGCTTTGATTTCACACAGGGCTCCCTGTCTCCCCTCCTCTCCCCCCTCCCCATTCCACACACCCCCCTCCTCACTCCCTTTTCCCGGCCCTCCCCTCCCAGCACGGCGGGCTGGGAGAAAAGAGAGAGAGAGGCTTTTTTTTCTTTCCTTTCCCCGAGTTCTGGTGCTGGGAAGCTTGCGGGGGTTTGCAGTTTGCCCAAGGTAAGGGGAGAAACAAGAAAGGTCGGGGGAGAGGGTGTTGTATGGATGAGATGAAGAGGATGGAAGGTGTAGTGGGGGTCTTCTGGATGGGGTGAAGAGGCTGGAAACGTATGGAGACGCTTGTCTGAATGGAGTGAAGAGGCTGGAAGGCGTAGTGGGGGTCGTCTGAATGGGGTGAAGAGGGTGGAAACGTATGGAGAAGCTCATCCGGATGGAATTGAAGAGGCTGGAAGGTATAAAGGTGTTTGGATGGTGGTCTGGATAGGGTAAAGAGGCTAAAAGGTGCAGAGAGGAGGTCGCCTGGATGGGGTGAAGAGGCTGGAGTTGTATAAAGAGGGTTGCCTGGATAGGGTGAAAACATTGGAAACACACAGAGAAGGTAGCCCGTACGGAGTAAGCGCTGGAAGGTATAGAGGAGGTCGCCTGGCCGGGTGGAAGGTGCAGAGTGGGGTCCTCTCCCTCTGTGTTGCAGAGAGAAAGGCAGAGCAAAGCTCCCTGCCTGGGAATTTCCCATGCCTGTAAATGGCTTAAGCTGGAGGGGAAGGTGTGTTTGGGGAGGTGGGAGGGAAGGGAGGGAAGGCAAACCATGGTTTATTTGTTCTGTTATTGGAAGGGGAAAAAAAAAACACCAACCCAAACTATCCCAACCAAACAAATACACACACCAAAAAAAAACCCACCCAAACCAGCAACCCAGCTGCTGGCTGTGACTTCTGAAGCAGGAGGTCAGAAAGCACGGGGTTCCCCTGATAAGGCACACACCCTGTAAACTTTGGGGCAGCTCCATGGAAACTTGTTATTAATGCTGCAGTCATTAAAAGGCGCAGACCCATGGCGGGTTTTATTAGCCCAGTAAAACCGCAACACGTGCTGCCAGCCCGCTGGAAAACAAAAGCGACCATCAACTTTCCTCCTCTGCTCGGGATTTGGGAAGCTCGGGAGGAAGAGGAGGTGAGGGATTGAGCCGGTGGGTTGTGCCTTTGGGGGAGAGGCATCGCCGCCGTTAACCGCCGCTCCCCATCGCGGTGAGCTAACGCAATCCGGTGGCGGAGGGGGGGGTGAGGAGAGCACAGGGCGAGAGCCACCGTGCCCAGCTCCCTGCAAGGAGCTCTCCCAGTCGCAAGATTTCCCCGGGTGTCTGCCATGATAAATCGGCTGCCGGGAGGCTGAATAACTGCATTCACTGAAGTTACAGTAGGAAACTTGTCTGGGTGGACACTGTGCCATTGCTCTGCGGAGAGCAGCCGGCGCTGGTCGCTGGCGTTGCGCTGAAATATTGCATTGATCGCCGCTCCGGAGCTCGCCTGGCAGCCTGCGGGGCTCGATCGCAGCGGCAGCACCGGGGAGGAGAGGCAGGGTTAGATCAACGCCTTGCTGGGGATAAGGAGCACCTCGGATGTGCTGTTAGATGCTTGGAAAGACCGGAGGGAACCTGGTACGTCCCTGGAAGGATTTGCAGTCTATATACTCGGCTGGCTCCTCGCCAGCGGCAGCCAAGCGCAGCGAGGGCAAAGTGGGTTAATGTTTGCCGTGGTCCTGGCGTGGGGACTCTTCGTGTGAGCCACTGTCCCGAGGAGGACATGGGAGGTGCTTGCTGGCATGGGGGCTATAAAAGGCTCGGCGAGGCCCTGACCTGTGCTCAGCCGTCGCCCTTCCGCTGCGGGATCCCTCCGTGGAGGTGTTGGGTACGTGGGGGGAGCGATGCTCAGCAGCAGGGTGGGTAGGAGGTTGGGTGGCCGTAGCCGCCCACGGCTTTTCCCTTGCGGCATCCCGGAGCGGGCGTGCTGCGGGGAGACGCTGCTGGTTTGTGAATGAATCGGAGCAGCTGCTGGCAGTGGCAGTGGGGAGCAATTACAGAATGCCCGGAGGACGTGACAGACATCCCCGGGGACATTATTCTCTGACGGTGAGCTGGAGTGGCAGGAAAGGCTGCAGGGCTGGCGTGAGGACCTGTGCTTTAGGACTGAGGGCAGGGAATTGAATTTAGGATTAAGTGGTGCGTTGAATGGGAAAGACTTGGATGAAGAGAGCTGTAAAACCAAACCAAACCAAAACAAAAAAGTCTTTGGGGTGTTTTTTAATTTTGTTTTTTGTTATTTTTTTTTAGATCCAAGAGAAAGCATCCTGTGGTCACTCAGCCCTGCAGTGAACAGCAGTTTGGGCCACCCTGAACTGAGACAGAGCTGGGAAAGAAGGAGGTGAGCCAGCATCTTCCAGAGCTTCAGAGTTTTCCCTCCATCCCTAACTGCTTCTCTGGTTTTTTTCTTGTCTTTTCTTTTTTTTTGTCTCCTCTTTCAATCTCTTCTCCCTCTTTGGTGGTGGGGAGAAGCAGAGGAGGGTGGAGGGTGGGATAAGACAAGGCATCCTTGTCCAGCAGCCCTGCTGACCTCCAAGCACCCCCGGGCTGTGCTCGGAAGCCACAGAGCTGGCTGCCTGGTAGGCTATCAAAAGAAACTTCCCAACGTGGAGATGTTGAGGGTTGGGAAGAGATAACGGCTGGCTGGAGCAAGCTGCTTCTTGTCTGAAAACTTGGCACCTGGACCTATCAAGGGGAATGTATGAAGAGCTCAGCCATTCATTACAAGGAAGTCCTGACATTTCCATTTGTAATGCAATTTATATGTGTGTGTGTGTGTGTGTGTGTGTGTGTAGATAAATCTTTAACTTTCTGGGAGTTTCCACCATTCCCTCTTGGAGTATTTAAGATGTGGAGCAGGGAGGGAAGGAAACACGAGCTCTGAGAATCACCCTGGCCTCCCCCCACCCCACTTGCAGACTTTGCAAGAGATTAAACCAACCTGGCTGCCTTAGCATGGGACATTCCTGAGTTGCATGAACCAGGCTGGAAATCTGCCTGGTGGAGCAGTGGCAAACTGGAAAGAAAAAAAAAGGCACTTTATCTTTGCTGCAGCTGAGCAGAGGGCCATGTGCTGTGTGTAACAGATGAGTGCCAACATCCCTGGGTTTTCTACTCCTTCCCCCTGCCCAGCCTCCTCCTTTTTTTTTTTGTTGTAGTTGTTGCCCATGTGTCTGTGATGTTGAACCTCCTCCCCTGGGTGGTGCCTGGGAGCAGGAACCAACAGGCTGGGAGAAAAATAAGGACCTTTTCATTTTTGGGTGGCTTTGAATAAGAGAACCCTTATGAGGAAAAACAGACTTAAAGACAAAGCCCTGCTGTGGCAGATGGATCAAACCAGATGTGACTCCTCACTCCCATCACATCTGAAGTGACAGATGCGTGCAGAGCTCTCCAAGTGAGGCAGGACACATCCCAGACCCCAAAATTACCCACTTTCCACCCAGCCTTGAGAATGAGGTATCTGTAGCAGGGCATACAGCAAAGCCAGGCTTCAACCATCAGGACAGAGGAGACCCTTCCTCCAAAGCCCTTTAATCCCATTGCAAAGGCTCAGTTCCCACCCAAGGTGCATCTCCTGTATCTACTCAGGTTTGGAGCATTGCAACCTCTTGCAAGAGTTCTCCAACTCAGAAGATCACAGAGTAGCTCAGAATTTGGCAGGTCTCCTGCACTGGAAGAGAGCTTTGGTTTTTTGGGCCGTCCCCTAATGTTCCAGGGTGATGTCCCCATCTCCTTTGTTCTCAACATGGTGCATGGCTGCCTTCCCTGGGTCTGGGGGAAGGAGTAGGGTGCAATGGGCCCTTCCCATAGAGAACATACATGAGGCTGCTGTAACTGGGCAAGTCTTATTCTGCCAACCAGTGAAATCAGGTCAGATGGGGTTAGAAGGTAGGTCAACACAGGGTTAAAAGGTAAAGGAAGATAGTTGTGTGTATCCTGGTTGACTGGCAGCTTCATGCTGTGGCAGAAGTGCCACAGAACTGCTCCCAAAACCAGGGGACTGAGACAGGATGGATCCAGGGAAGGGGGGCAGCAGGGGTGGGCAGAGGTGCCTGGAGAGGCAAGACTGCTGTTGGCAGACACTAAGAGTGCAGCCGTGCTTCAGAGTCCACCAATACTGATTTGAGAAGTGCTAAGATATTTCTCCACAACCACCTCCCCACATGTCCCCTTCCCTGCCCCCCAGCCTGGCTGCCCATTCTACAGAAGGCAAAGCAGGGCTGGTGTCCCAGAGTGTCCAGGCAGGGCAGGAGATGGACATAGTGCATAAGGACAGTGGTGGCATTTAGCTGGACCAGTTGTGGCAGTGGCAGCATTGGCCTGAAGGCTTCTGTGCTGGGTGAGATCAGGGCATCTTGGCTTGGGCTCCATTCCCAGTTAAACTGCTGGGGGTTGAACCTGAGGATGCTATCCCCATCCTCACATGGGAATGAACACCTCTGAGCCCTGGGGTTAGTAAAACTTCAGGTATCAGGAGGGAAACTGAGGTGCCTGAATTGGGTCTTGTGGTAGTCAGTGGTGAGAAAAGGGTCCTGCTGGAGATATGACTCTCCCAGTCTGCATTAGATGGTCCTTCTCTCCAAGGCATTGCACCAACTAAGAGGGACTGGAGGATCCTGGGCCAATCCCTTTCTTGGGCAAAGAGTCAAAGAACAAAGGAGATGCCACACCATCACATCACTGGGGCAGTAGAGCATCTTCCGGGCTGGGAACCTTGTGGGGGGCAATGCTGCTGCAAAACCCTTTGTCAGTATTACCCAGACCCCATTCCCCTCCCCAAATCTCTCCTTCCCAAATCTTGTAGGAGACCCACCAGGCATAGCAAATGTCCACGTGCTTTGCTGGGGTGGGAGAAGCTCCTGAAGCCCTGGCTGATGCTCCCCTGAGTGGTCTTGCTGGGGTTCATTGTTCACAGTGTCACAATGCAAGAATTATTGCGGGGGGAGGGAAGGGGGGAAGAAGAAAGACTGGGAGGGAAAGGAGATGGGAGCCTCCAGCTGTGCTGTTTGCAACAATAATGGCCAGGATTGTATTTATTATCTCCTTGGTGGAGGGTCTGCAGCTGCATGCTGAGAGCCACAGGCAGCAACAAGGGCTAGAGATTATTGTGCCTGGAAAAAAAAACCACAACCAGACCAATGCAAATAAACAAAAAGCCCCCAGAAGCAGCTCTGGGTTGGCTGGGGCAGCTCCAAGAGGCACCCAGTCAAAGATTGCCTCCTCACTTCGTCCAACCTTATTGAGGCCAGTGGCTCCACAGGGCTTGTAGGAGAAGGGAAGTTTGGAGCCGCTGCATTCCAGACAGCTAAAGCCTCATGGGGCCTTCTTAAAACCCTTCTGCCAGCATTGGAGACATTGCCCAGCCAGGGTCCCACTGGGGTGTATTTCTTTTCTCTCTGCTCTTTTTGCATGATTTCAGCCAGGGCCAGCTGCTTCTGCTTGCTGAAACCAGGCAGAGCACTGTGACCAAGGTATGATGTTTGGACAGCTGATGTGCAGCCACCTCTGTGTCATAAAACATAGAATCATAGAACCATTTGGGTTGGAAAAGATCTTTAAGATCACCAAGTCTAAAGACCTTTAAGACCATCAAGTCCAACCATTATCCCAGCACTGCCAGGTCACCACTAAGCCATGTCCCTCAGCACCACATCTACATGGATTTTAAATGCCTTCAGGGATGGGGGACTTCACCACTTCCCTGGGCAGCCTATTCCAGGCCTTGACAATCCTTCTGGGGAAGAAATTTTTCCTAATGCTCAACCTAAACCTTCCCTGGTGCAACTTGAGGCCAGTTCCTCTTGGCTTATTGCTTGTTACCAGGGAGAAGAGACGGACCCCCAGTCCCCTACAGCCTCCTATCAGGTAGCTGTAGAGAGTGAACAGGTCTCACCTCATCCTCCTTTTCCCTCACACAGTTTTCACAAGACTTGTTCCCCAGACCCTTCACCAGCTTTGTTGCCCTTCTCTGGGCATGGTCCATCACCTCAGTGTCCTTCTCGTAGTGAGGAGCCCAAAGCTGAGCCCAGTTTTCACGGTGCAACCTCCCCAGTGCCAAGTACAGAAGGATGACCACTTCCCTGGTCCTGCTTGCCACACTGTGTCTGATACAAGGAGAAGAGCTGGAAAACCCTTAGAGATAGAGGATGATAGGGCTGCTTGTGATGGGTGATGCACTTTGGCTACAGCAACCCCATGCAGAGCTACAGGCTGGGGTCGGAGTGGCTGGAGAGCTGCCAAACGGTATCACCAAGGTTGGAAGAGACCTCAAAGATCATCGAGTCCAATCTGTCACCACATACCTCATGACTAAACCTAGGGGAAATGGGGGATACTGCTTGACAGCTGGCTGAACATGAGCCAGCAGTGTGTCCTGGCCTGCGTTAGGAATAGTGTGGCCAGCAGGAGTAGGGAGGTCATTGTACCCCTGGACTCAGCATTGGTTAGGCCACACCTTGAGGCCTGTGTCCAGTTCTGGGCCCCTCAGTTTAGGAAGGACATCGAGACACTTGAATGTGTCCAGAGAAGGGCAATGAGGCTGGGGAGAGGCCTTGAGCACAGCCCTGTGAGGAGAGGCTGAGGGAGCTGGGGTTGTTTAGCCTGGAGAAGAGGAGGCTCAGGGGAGACCTTATTGTGCTCTACAACTACCTGAAGGGAGGCTGTAGCCAGGAAGGGGTTGGTCTCTTCTCTCTAGCAACCAGCACCAGAACAAGAGGACACAGTCTCAAGCTGCACCAGGGGAAGTTTAGGCTGGAGGTGAGGAGAAAGTTCTTCACTGAGAGAGTTGTTGGCCATTGGAATGTGCTGCCCAGGGAGGTGGTGGAGTCACCATCCCTGGAGGTGTTCAAGAGGGGACTGGACATGGCACTTGGTGCCATGGTCTAGTCATGAGGTCTGTGGTGACAGGTTGGACTTGATGATCTTTGAGGTCTCTTCCAACCTTGGTGATACTGTGATACTGTGGCATGTCTCACCTAGAAGTGCCTGTGCCATCCCAGGGTGATGCATGGCACATGGCACTTGCCAGGTGGGCACAATGATATGGCTGAGCACCTCTGTGAACAGTTAAGAAATGTCCATCATGGGTAGGAGGTTTCCTCTCTCCGTTCTGCACCTCTTACTGTTCCTCCCTGGTCTGGAGATGGTGTTCATCCCAGAATGCATTCCTCTGGAATTATATCACACCTCTGGGAGCTGGAGTGCTATGAAAATAATTGTGACAGCAGGAGCCAGCACAGGAACCAGCTGGGGCTGTAGGTCAGGTGTGGGAGAGCATTGTCAAGGGCTGAGGCTACAAGAGAAGCTTGCTGGGCTCATTTTAGCTTTCAATAATTGACCAGCTAAGAAATATGGTCCTGCCTCAGGTGTTCCATGCTTTAAAAAATTAACATCAGCTTCTTGGCTGTCTTTGTGTGACACCAGGATTGGCCAGAGAGGAGGGGGAAGTATGTGCAAACCCAATACTGCAGATGAAGCTTTGAGCCATCAGTTTGGAATTGATCTTTTGCAAAGATTCCAGTTTGCAGCCCTGAAGAAGGATGGTTTAATCTTCCCATGGGTGCTTCTGTGAGTTGGGCAAAGCCTGGGTGCCTGCAGCCTCCTTCCATGCATCCCAGTGAACACTTGGGCACTAGAGATGAGGGGGCAGGGGGAATCTGTTGGTGTCTTCACCAAGCCCTTCTATAACAAAATGCATTAGAGCTTTCTTCTGTTGAACGTAAGGGTGAACTTCCTTCCTGTGAAGGTGATGAAGAACTGGAACAGGCTGCCCAGAGAGGTTGTGGAGTCTCCTTCTCTGGAGGGATTCACAACCTGCCTGTACATTGTGAGCCTGGGCAGCCTGCTCTGCTTTAGCAGATGATCCCGTGAGGTCCCTTCCAACCCCTATCATTCTGTGACTCTGTGGAGTAAAACTTGGTGTAAGCCTCTCCTTTTGCTGTGAAGTGGCATGGTGAAGGGCTGGTCTGTCCTCTTGGCTGTGCCAAAGCAACTCCTCTGCAGCAGAGCCCTCCTGATCTGGGATGTGTCACTGGGTTTCTGATAAAGGTCTTACTGGAGCTGAGTTTGAGGTGGTTAAGAAAATATTTGTGTTCCTGGCTGAGATGAGGTCTCTGTTACGCTCAGTGAGTGCTCACATAACAAACCCTCCTGTTCCTGGAACTGCTCATGGTTAAAAAGCAGAGCGGGGAGGATGGGGAGCAGGGGCTCGTGGGAGGTTAAAGGATTGGAGTTGCTCACCCTTGGGTGATGCTGGAGCAGGAGAATCACAGAATTTCAAAAGCACAGAACAATAGGGTCTGGAAGGGACCTCGGGAGATCATCAAGCCCACCTCCCTGCCAGAGCCAGTTTCAGCTAAAGCACATTGCCCAGGGAGCCCTGCGGTCCTGCATTCCTTTCGGGCACCTTGTTTGATCCTGTGCTTCCTGGGCTGCTGAGAACCCTGGGTGGCTGATGATGCTCCCAGTTCGAGTGATCCTGCCAGGAGGCACCTCCGGGACCAGGATGCTCATGTCCCCTCTGCTCCCATTGAGTCCCATGGATCCCCCGCCTAGTGCTGCAAGGAGGTCCCATCCCCAACCCGACGCTTGCCTTCCCCTGCCTGCAGCCGCTCCGGAGGCTTGGCAAACCTCATTTCCTTTCGGGAACGCCTCCTCCGGGCACAAGTACAGCTCAGCATGAGGCTGGTGAGCGAAATTGCTTTCAAAAAGCTACGGGAGACTATTCCCCCATCCCAGATAAAACCACTTGTAACCTGACAGCTTCCTGGTCTGAGCAGGGCAGGGGATTTTTGTGCAAATCCCTGGCTCGTTGATGATTTCATTCCTAATTTTACAGAGGTAGCATCAACTTTTTGCCCACTCAAGGCAAAATTCCCAGGAGCTGGGCTGCTGTTTGCTTCCAAGATGTGGCTTTTTTGGGGAACACAGCTCTTGGGGTGGCACGAATTGTCCACGTTTCAGCCATGGGTGTAAATGAGAGGGAATTCATCGTGTGAGCTGTCAGACTTGCCGGCACAGGTTTCCTTTTGTCAGAGCCCAAAATACACCTTGATTTCCTCCTTGGGGGGTGGGGGGAGATAAGAGATGCTGGAGGAGGGCGATTGCACAAATGGGACAAACTATTAGCTGTTTAAACACTAGGAATGATAAGTTACCGGCGGCCTCTTGCACAGCAGCTGGGATTTGTGGCATCAACTGTTAGAGCAAAGATGATTTTAATAGCGCTCTCCGCTCCTTTCCTAGAGAGGTCTCTCAATTTCTTCTTTACTTTCAAGCAATAAACAGAGCAGAGGCTGTTTCAGCTGAGCAAGGGCTGTCACATGTTTGGAAAGACACCCTTAGTGTGAAGCTGTACGGTATGGAGGTGCTGGATCCTCTCCAGATCAGTCCCAATGCAGCCCGCCTGGCGGCTTGAGGGGCTGCTCGGTTTCAGCTTTGGGGTTGTGAAATGCTTCTGATGCTCAGCAATTTGTCTCTGCTCTTGCTAATCTGATCTCTCCCATCTCCTCTACTGTCTCCAAAAATCTCCCTGAAGGATGGAGAGGATGGGTGGGAGATAGTTAAACATTGTGGTTTGGGTTCAGCAGCTTCTCCTATGTTTGGAGCTGAGAAAAGAGAATGGGGGATAACTCAGCTCTGGGGAAAATGAGGAATGATGCCTTGATTATTTTTTTTGCCCCTTCCTGACCTCCTCTGGTTACCCACAACTCAAATTACATGTTTATTTTAGGTTTGGGGGTTTTTTTTTGTGAGATTCAATTTCTCGTAAAGACAGACTTCATGCAGGGTAACGTGGTTCTTGTCTGGATCTGGGAACAGCATCTCATCTCTGTTTATGGCAGTTTTGTGTCCTCTTGAAATCACTTCAAGGGGGGGAAAGCACCCCACAGAGCAAATAAACCCCTGGCTCAAGATCTGCTTGTCTTGGCTGCTTCCTGCGATCCTTGGTGACCCACGGGTCAGAGACAATAAATCCTGTCCTGATCCCACCCATCCCCATCACGTCTCCCACTTCGGTCCGCTTTAAATACAGCCACACCTCAGCCTCGAGGCAAGAAAGGTGTCTTCTTCTTTCCATCCCTACTTTGGTGCCTGTTGTGTTTTAACAGAACCATGGAATTGTTTTGGTTAACAAAAAAAGCCTTTTAAGACCATCAAGTCTCAACCATTCTCTAACTTCCCCAGTTTTATTCTTCTGCAGCCTGGTAATGTAGATCCACGATACCACTGAGTTAATTGCTTGCTAACAACTTCCCCTTTGGTGGCAGAGCTCTTGATGAATGTGAAGGAGATACTCTTATAACCATTATCAGAAATCATTAAGCAGAAAGGAATTCAGAGAGGAATTTTTCCCTTTTTTTCTTCTCCCCTTCCCCCTTTTTCTCTTCTCCCCTTCCCCCTTTTTTTTCTCTTCCCCCTTCCCCCTTTTTCTCTTCTCCCTTCCCCCTTTTTTTCTCTTCTCCCCTTCCCCCTTTTTTTTCTCTTCTCCCCTTCCCCCTTTTTTTTTCTCTTCTCCCCTTCCCCCTTTTTTTTTCTCTTCTCCCCTTCCCCCTTTTTTTTCTCTTTCTCCCCTTCCCCCTTTTTTTTTCTCTTCTCCCCTTCCCCCTTTTTCTCTTCTCCCCTTCCCCCCTTTTTTCTCTTCTCCCCTTCCCCCTTTTTTCTCTTCTCCCCTTCCCCCCTTTTTTCTCTTCTCCCTTCCCCCCTTTTTCTCTTCTCCCCTTCCCCCCTTTTTCTCTTCTCCCCTTCCCCCCTTTTTTCTCTCTCTCCCCTTCCCCCTTTTTTCTCTTCTCCCCTTCCCCCCTTTTTTCTCTTCTCCCCTTCCCCCCTTTTTCTCTTCTCCCCTTCCCCCCTTTTTTTCTCTTCTCCCCTCCCCCCTTTTTCTCTCTCCCCTTCCCCCTTTTTTCTCTTCTCCCCTTCCCCCCTTTTTTCTCTTCTCCCCTTCCCCCCCTTTTTTCTCTTCTCCCCTTCCCCCCTTTTTCTCTTCTCCCTTCCCCCCTTTTTCTCTTCCCCTTCCCCCCTTTTTTCTCTTCTCCCCTTCCCCCCTTTTTTCTCTTCTCCCCTTCCCCCCTTTTTTCTCTTCTCCCCTTCCCCCCTTTTTTCTCTTCTCCCCTTCCCCCCTTTTTTCTCTTCTCCCCTTCCCCCCTTTTTTCTCTTCTCCCCTTCCCCCTTTTTTTTCTCTTCTCCCCTTCCCCCTTTTTTCTCTTCTCCCCTTCCCCCTTCTTCTCTTCTCCCCTTCCCCCTTCTTCTCTTCTCCCCTTCCCCCTTCTTCTCTTCTCCCCTTCCCCCTTCTTCTCTTCTCCCCTTCCCCCTTCTTCTCTTCTCCCCTTCCCCCTTTTTTCTCTTCTCCCCTTCCCCCTTTTTCTCTCCCTTTCTTTTTGTGTCTCATTTCCTGTATTCAATTCTGATTGTCCTCAGTGAGCAGGAAGATGGAGCAAAGCAAAAAAAGTGTTCAGGTGTCTGCAGTGTAATGTTCCTAACATTGGACACTTCCCCAACCTTGGATACTTCAAAGATTCAGCTGATCAGGGTGTTTGGTCCTCTTGCTCAGATCATGTTTTTCTCCAAGAAAAGTTGAACCATATTGTTTTTGAGGTCCTTTCAAGGGATTTCTGTGAAATCAGGGGGAAAAAACAAATTAATCAACCACAGGAACTCTGGTGGCACAGATTCTGATTTTAGGTCCTGTTCCAGCCCTCACTGCCTCCTTACAGAATCACACAACTGTCAGGGTTGGAAGGGACCTCAAGGATCTTCCAGTTCCGACTCCCCTGCCGTGGGCAGGGACACCTCACACCAGAGCAGGTTGCTCAGAGCCACATCCAGCCTGGCCTTACAAACCTCCAGGGATGAGGCTTCCACCACCTCCCTGGGCAACCTGTGCCAGTCTCTCACCACCCTCATGAGGAAGAACTTCTTCCTAACATCCAATCTAAATTTCCCCTCCTCTAGCTTGGATGCATTTACACCAAAAAAAAACCAAACAGGCCAGAAATACTAAGTTTGTCATCAGCAGTTCCTTTATCATGTGAGGGGTGTGTGCCTGCAAGTTCAGGGATTAGTAGTCTCTGGTCATAGCCTGGTTTGAGCCAGTTTTGCCGCCAGCTGACATTGGTGCATGAGATCTGGAGGTGGAGCTGTGATTGCATCTGTGGAGCCATTTGGACTCAGACCACACTGGAGAAGTGCAATGGTTGCTGCCTCTGCATTTTATTTGATAATTATTCCTGGTTTTCTAAATAATTAATGGAAAAGGGAGGGATGGAGGGGGAGGGGGAAGTTCTCTGAAGCACGTTTTTTATTGCAGAGGCAACTCAGGAGCCTCCTGGTGCTCCAGAGTGATCTGCTGGAGCTGTGAGACTAGTGCCTCTTGGAGCCTCCCAAGTGTTTAAAGGAAGAGTCACAGCTCATCTAATTTTTTTCCCCCTCAAGTCTGGAGGATTTATGGCCTTTATCATAACCTGTGCAGCTTGTTTTGCTTTCCAACAATGAGCCCTTTCCCCTGCCCCCCATTAGTGAATGCAGCCAAGGGGCCTTCTGGGCCATTCTATAAAGGCTTTGCTTTGTTTCACTTGGCTGAGGGAAGAGGCAGAAGGCAATTCCCAAATTTTCTTCCTGATGAAGTAGTTGTCCTAATCCAACCCCTCCATCCTTTGTTCTTAACAGTCACTGGGTTTGTGATCGAGGAGATGGACTCCAGCCCTTCCTTTATGCCTCTCTCCTTTAAAGGTTGCTCTATTTGCTCATAATTCAGAATTAAGCCAGCAGGGAACCTGAAAATTACCAGGATCAATGCACTGCATCTTAGAGTCATAGAATGATAGAATGGTGTGGGCTGGGAGGTATCTCTAAAGGTCATCTACTCCAATTCCCCTGCAGTCAGTAGGGACATCTTTAACTAAAGCAGGTTGCTCCCAGCCCTGTCTAGCCTGACCTGGAATGTTTCCAGGGATGGGGCATCTACCACCTCTCTGGGTAACCTAGGACAGTGTCTCACCACCCTCAGTGTAAAACATTTCTTCCTTCTACCTAGTGTAAATCTCCCTCTCTTAGTTTCAAACCACCAGCTCTTGTCCTGTTAGAACAGGGCCTGATAAAAATTCTGTCCCCAGCTTTCTTAAAGCCCCCTTTGAGTACTGAAAGGCTTCAATAAGGATTCCTCTTCAGGCTGAACACCCCCAACTCTCTCAGCCTGTCCTCACAGCAGAGGGGTTCCAGCCCTTGGATCATTGCTGTGGCCTCTTCTGGATCTGCTCTGCAAGTCCATGACCACTTTCTACCGAGGACTACAAAGCTGTGCCCAGTAGAGGGGTCTCACTAGAGCTGAGGAGAGGAGCAGAGTGACCTCCTTTGACCTCCTGGATTGCTTTAGATGCAGCCCAGGCTTTCTGGACCAAGAACACATCACAGAATTGTTTAGGTTGGAAAAGACCTTTAAGATCTTTGAGTCCAACTCTTAACTATCTTAGGCACAGGGATTCATGTCATGCTTGATCTGCTCTAATGGTAGGTTGCTGTTGAAAAGACAGGTCCTGTTGCCCTCATTCCTGTGCCCAAGCTGGTAACCCTGGAGCTGGGCAGTCCAGTTTGCTGGAAAACTGACCCACCAAAGGGAGGAAAGAAAATCAGGGCTGTTTCTTCTTGTTGTTGTTGGATGAGTGAGCAAAACCTGATTAATCCAGAGTGCACCTGGTTGCTGGGTGGGACGGGTTTGGGGGAAGCAGCCAAGGTTGAAGTGGGAAGCAGTACTCCAGGGAGATTGGACATCCTGTCCCACCATAGACAAGGGAGGAATAGGGCTTTTCCAAGGAAGGTTCTGATCTTAGGTGAGTTTCATTCCCTTCTGGAGCAATTTCTTTCTCTTCACCCCACTGTAGAGACCTCCTGGGGTTTCTCCACTTCAGCTTCATTGGATGCCTTTGGGCCCAACTCCAGCTGCATTTCAGCTGGCACTCTGCCAAATGACACATTCAAAGAGGCCAAGGGGTGCAGCATGAGAAGGGGAGGCTCTATCCTGACTCCATCAAACAACAAACTTTCAAACACCTCCCTCTGTATTATTTTGAAGTAGTCCTTAATTGTTGACTGCAGGGATTTCTGACTTGGTGGTTGCCAGGGTAACTGGAGGTAGCTCAGGTAGCGTCCTCTTCATCTCCACACTCCTGAGGGGCAGACCCCTCCCCGAGTTATGGGCTTCCATCTGGGGTGGGATGTGCTAGCACACCTACCTTGGGTGGGAATGAGGTGGAAAAGTCCCAGCTGTGGATGGGGGAAGATTAGCGAGAAAAGCTTCTAAGGAAGAGGAGAGGAGGAAATCAAGTGCAGTCAGAAGCATAAATTTGCAATACCACCCCAGCAAGGCTTTCCTTGCTCCCACCCCCCCAGCCATCAGCTGAGACTTGGATTTCCTCTGCTGTCTGGTTTTTAAGTCACATTTCAGTGTTGTTTTTGGCAGGGAACTCTCAGTGTAGGGTTTCTGCCCTGATCCTGCCACGCGACAGTGCAGGGAGCAGGCATTGGGGCAGCTGCAGGCTCAGGCAGAGATGTGGGATCTGGGGGAAAAGGTTGGCACCCTGCTAGGATCTTGGTTCAACCTTGGCTCTGTTACCCACCGCTGGGTCTCCTTGGGGTTGTCCCAGGAGATTTGCTCCGCAGAAAGGATGAGCAAGATACAAAGATCAAATCCCTGCAGCCACCCTGGCCGCCTGAAGTGTGAGAGCAAATGCTACACCCCCAGAAGCTCCTGCAGAAATCAGTGGGCATAACAAGCCCCCAGACAGCTACCAGATGGCCAAAGTTTATCCCTGGGATCACTCCACACTGCAGCAGCCAGAGAAACTTGAAGTCATGGTTGAACCAACCCAAAAGAGGGCTGCTTTCTCCTAGTGGCTTTGTGCTCACCATCCTCAGGTTGTGCCAGGGGAGGTTCAGGTTGGATAACAGGAAAAATTTCTTCACAGAAAGGGTTGTCAAACATTGGAACAGGCTGCCCAGGGAGGTGGTGGAGTCACAGCCTGGAGGTGTGCAAAAGGTATATGGATGGGACAAAGTTAAGTGGTAGTGGCTTGTGAGTAGTTGTGGGATTGTGAACTCTGTGGGAGTGCTTGGACTTGATGATGTCAAAGGTCTCTTCCAGCCTTTTACAAGGGTATGATATGATATGACAAGAGGAAATGGATTTAAGCTGGAAGAGGGCAGATGTAGACTGGAGATTAGGAAGAAATTCTTGACAGCAAAGGTTGTGAGACACTGGAGCAGGTTGCCCTGGGAGGTTGTGGATAACCCCTCCCTGGAGGGCACTTGGATGCATTAAATCTCATGCTGTTGAACTCTGCCCATCTGTCCAGCCTGGCAAGGTCCCTCTGCAGAGCTCTCCCTCCTCTAATAGATGAACACCTGCCCCCCAGCTTGGTGTCATCTGCAAACTGACTGATGATGGACTCAATCCCCTCATCCAGATCATCAGCAAAGATATTGAACAGGATGGGGCCCAGCACTGATCCTTGGGGGACACCACTAGTGCCTGGCTGCCAGCTGGATGTGGCACCATTCACCACCACTCTCTGGGCTCGGCCCTCCAGCCAGTTCCTAACCCACTGCAGTGTGCTCCTGTCCAAGCCATGGGCTGCCAGCTTGGCCAGGAGTTTGCTGTGGGGGATGGTGTCAAAGGCCTTGCTGAGGTCCAGGTAGACCACATCCACAGCCTGCCCCACATCCACCAGGCAGTCACCTGATCATAGAAGGAGATCAGGTTGGTCAGGCAGGACCTGCCCTTCCTAAATCCGTGCTGGCTGGGCCTGAGCCCCTGACCATCCTGTAAGTGCTGTGTGATTACACTCAAGATGACCTGTTCCATAATCTTGCCTGGCACTGAGGTCAGGCTGACAGGCCTATAATTCCCTGGCTCATCCTACTGGCCCTTCTTGTGGATGGGCACCAC
This sequence comes from Colaptes auratus, assembly GCA_015227895.2. Lineage (NCBI taxonomy): Eukaryota > Metazoa > Chordata > Aves > Piciformes > Picidae > Colaptes > Colaptes auratus. The sequence continues at coordinate 35,710,735 of CM037631.1, forward strand.
GTTTGCCAGTTTCCAGTCATCTGGGACCTCTCCAGTGAGCCAGGACTGCTGAAAAATGATGGAGAGTGGCTTGGCCAGCTCATCTGCCAGCTCTCTCAGCACCCTAGGATGGATCCCATCTGGTCCCATGGCCTTGTGGGGATCCAAGCAGCTAAGGAAGTCTCTAACTACTTCCTCCTGGATCCCAGGGGAACTATGCTGCTCCCTGCCTCCATCTGCCAGCTCAGGAAGCCAGTTGTCAGGAAGACAACCTATCCTGCTATTAAAATTTGAGGCAAAGAAGGTGTTAAGTACCTTTGCCTTTTCCTCATCTTTTGTTACTACGTTCCCCTCCATGTCCACCAAGGATTGGAGGTTGTCCTTGTCCCTCCTCTTGCCATTAATATATTTGTAGAAGGATTTTCTGTTGTCCTTCACAGCAGAGGCCAGTCTGAGCTCTAAATGTGCTTTTGCCTCTCTAGTTTTCTTCCTACATGACCTAGCAACATCCTTAAACATTCTGTGGGCCAGGTTGGATGAGGCCTTGAGCAGCCTGGGCTGGTGGAAAGTGTCCCTGCCTGTGGCAGGGCGGGGTTGGAACTAGCTGATCTTTAAGGTCCCAAAACAAACCATTCTCTGACTCTGTGATGGTGCTAGGGGCTTCTGGCCTGTGGTCTTTCCTCCATGTGAACGTCCCCAGTGCTGCAGGAGGATAACTCATCTTCCTTTTACTAGGGGATACCTTGGCTTCCTGCCCCTATCAACAGAGCAGCTCTCAGGCAGCAATCCAAAGGCAATTTGATGCGGTTTCAAACACAGGCTGTACACAGATGAACTCTAGATGCCTGTGGCTTGTTCCCTTCCCCATTTCAAAGAGAGCTATTGATTGCTCCACATCATGACAAAGCAAGCCTCTACCTGACTAAGCTCTTCATTGATTAGCTGGCAATGCAAGGTGTCTCTTTCTTGGACTGGAAGATGACCAATACCTTTATTTCTCCAATCTTCCATCAAAGCTACTCTCCAAGTGGCTTGTTAGCCTGTGAATGCTTCATGCTGCTCCATAAGGGAGTTTTTAACTGGTGCTAGTGGATGGCATCTCATCTACAAAGCAATTGCAGAGCCAACAAGGGAGAATTTGGGGCAGTGCTGCGAAGAGGAAAGAGGCCATAAATGCTGTGCAAATGCCTCAGCTGAGCTTTGTGTGCTGTGTTTCAGGTCTGTGATGCTTTTTGTACATCTTGCTGGCTGGAGACTACAAGGAGGCTGGAGAGGGCCTGTTTATGAAGGCCTGGAGTGATAGGGCAAGGGGCAATGGTTTGAAATTAGAGAAGAGGAGATTTACATTGGATGTTAGGAACAAGTTCTGCAACAAGAGGGTAGTGGAAAACTGGAACAGGTTGTCCAGAGAGGTACTTGAGGCCCCATCCTTGGATATATTCAAGATGAGGCTCAACAGGGCTCTGGCCAACCTGATCTAGTGGAGGATGTCCCTGCTTACTGCAGGGGTTTTGGACTAGTTGACCTTTGGAGGTCCCTTCCAACCCAAATCATTCTATGGTTCTGTGTTACAGTGGGACTGAATCTGCCCACTTCTAGTGATCATTTCTGAGGCTGATTGGGAAGGGAATTCACCTGTCAAAAGGGATCTGAACAGCTGCACATCAAAACCCAGCCCTGGCTTTTGATTCTCTTCTCACCTCATAGAGTCACAGGATGGTTTGGATTGGAAAGTAAAGATCACGTAGAATCATAGAATCATTAAGGTCCTCGAAGATGATCAAGGCCAACCTTCTCCCCAACACCTCCAAGACCACTAGACCATGTCCTGAAATGCCACATCTGCTTGGTTTTTGAACACCTCCAAGGATGGCAATTCCACCTCCTCCCCAGGAAGCCTGTTCCAATGCTTCAACAGCATTCCTAGTTATAGTTCCAACCCCCCTATGGTGCCCCAAGGCATGGACACCTTCCACGAGACCAGGTTGCTTCAGCCCCATCCAGACTGGCCTTGAACACTTCCAGGGATGAGGCATCCACACTTCTCTAGGAAACATTTTCCAGTTGCTCACCATCCTCACAGTGAAGGATTTCTTCCTTACATCTAGTCTCCATCTCCCCTTTTTTTAAAGTTTAGAACATGTACTCCTTGTACCTATTAAAAAGTCTCTTCCAAGTTTAACAAGGATTTTGGAGACTGCCCTCTTGCTTTTCTTCAGGTGGCCCAGCAGGGCCCATGAAGGTCATAGCAGTACTCAGAAAGCCAAGTCTCACACTGCTGTGTCTTTGGACCTGCTGGGGTCCGATCCAGCTCCCACCAGAGCCAACAGGATACCATGAGGAGCTGAGCTGGTTCTTCCCAGAAAGAGTAATTGTCCATTGGGATGTGCTTCCCAGGGAGGTGGTGGAGTCACCATTCCTGGAGGTGTTCAACAAAGGATTGGATATGGCACTTGGAGCCATGGCTTAGTTGTCAGGTGTTAGGTATTAGGTAATAGGTTGGACTTGATGATCTCTGAGGTCTTTTCCAACCTATTTGATTCTATGATTCTGTGATTGAAGGTAACAGTTAGGAGGCACTTCCCATCTTGGGAATTACCCACCAGGTGGGATCGGGGAGAAGAAATAGTGTCATAGTATCAGTCAGGGTTGGAAGGGACCACAAGCATCATCTAGTTCCACCCCCCCTGCCATGGGTAAGGACACCCTGCACTAGATCAGGCTGGACAGAGCCTCAGCCAGCCTGGTCCCAAACACCTCCAGGGACGGGGCCTCAACCACCTCCCTGGACAACCCATTCCAGGGCTTCACCACTCTCATGGGGAAGAACTTCCTCCTCACGTCCAGCCTGAATCTCCCCACCTCCAGCTTCATCCCATTCCCCCTAGTCCTATCACTCCCTGATAGCCTGAAAAGTCCCTCCCCAGCCTTCTTGTAGGCCCCCTTCAGATGCTGGAAGGCCACAATGAAGTCACCTCGGAGCCCTTCTCTTCTCCAGACTGAACAGCCCCAACTCCTTCAGTCTGTCCTCATAGGAGAGGTGCTCCAGCCCTCTGATCATCCTCATGGCCCTTCTCTGGACACCCTCCAGCACCTCCAGATCCCTCTTGTAATAGGGGCTCCAGAACTGGATGAAGTGCTCCAGGTGGGGTCTCACCAGAGCTGAGTAGAGGGGGAGAATCACCTCCCTTGACCTGCTGGCCACACTTCTCCTGATGCAGCCCAGGATCTGATTGGCTTTCTGGGCTGCAAGTGCACATTGAGAGCTCCTGTTGAGCTTCTCGTCCACCAGCACCCCCAAGTCTCTCTCCTCAGGGCTGCTCTCCAGCCGGTCACTGCCCAGCCTGGATTTGTGCCTGGGATTGCCTCGACCCAGATGCAGGACCCTGCACTTGGTCTTGAAGCTCATGAGGTTGGCCTGTGCCCACCTCTCCAGCCTGTCCAGGTCCCTCTGGATGGCATCCCTTCCCTCCAGCGTGTCTGCTGCACCACACAGCCTGGTGTCATCAGCAAACTTGCTGAGGGTGCACTCAATGCCACTGTCCCTGGCACCCACAAAGATGTTGAACAAGCCCTGAGGGACTCCGCTTGTCACTGGCCTCCACTGGGACATGGACCCATTGACAGCCACTCTTTGGGTGCGGCCATCAAGCCAGTTCTGTATCCATCTAGTGGTCCATCCATCAAACCCATGTGTCACCAGCTTGGAGACCAGGATGTGGTGTGGGACAGTGTCAAAGGCTTTGCTCAGGTCCAGGTAAATGACATCAGTTGCTCGCCCCTCAGCTATTAATGCTGTCACCTGTTCATAGAAGGCCACCAGGTTTGTCAGGCAGGATTTGCCCTTGGCAAAGCCATGCTGACTGCTCCCAATCACCTCTTCACTATTCTTCTGAGTCAGCAGTGCCTCCAGTAGAGGCACTACAGTGGTAGCAGTAGACTGAGCTGACACATACGTGAGACATTTGCCATTTGGAGTTTCGCTCTGTCGGTTTCCAACGAGCTCCCCACTGCTGCGATTTCCCCAGGTACTGGAACATTTCAGTGCATTCCAACTGCAGCTTCAGGAAATTTATTTTTTTTAAAAAAAGAGAAAACAAAGAAAAAAAAAACTAACAAACAAACCTGGAGTATTTAATTTAGGAGCAATTGCAGGAGGGAACTAGCTATGGTCTGTCTGCACAGAGCCAGAAGGGTTCAGCTTTGATGTCGTTGGGAAAGGGATATCTGGAAGCATGTCTGCCCTCCGTGTCCCCTCTTCCCACATATGTGTTTCCTCACGAAACAGTTGAGATGGGCTGGTACTAGGGCTCATCTTACTGCTTTGCTGTTGTTTCCATAGCCCAGCAGACCCCCAGAGGATTGTGTGCTGGCCTTTAGCAATGATTTGGTTGCAGGCGCTTTGGCCAGAGTCCCAAATGCCTGCTCTCTGTTTGCAGATCTGGGAGTTGCCACCAGACAAATCACATCAGTGATGAGGACAATGTGCTTGCAACAGTTTTCTCCCCTTCTGCTCTTTTTACACACTGGCAAGCAGTCCCTGGTTGTTCTCCTGGGAAAGTGAACAGGGTCAGGAAGACCATGCTGGAAAGGAACTGCTGCCAGGGGATGGGTGAGGGAAGATGAAAGGAAGCTTGAACTTGTAGGAAATGGTCCTGGGAAGGTGCAAGCCTGTGGGGAAGGCGCCTCAGCCAGATCAAAGGGTCTGTGGGAAAGATGATCCTGCAAGGAAGTCAATAAAGTGCTTTTAAACACTGGTGGGAAAGTGAGAATAGAGACCAGGGGAGCTGAGGTGGGAGTGGGAACACACCTTGAAAGGGGATTTTTTTTTTCTGTTGTCTTAGCTAAATGAGTGCTTGGCATGTGAGCCTCTGCTTATCACCAGCACTGTAGCCAAAGAGGGGTGATGATGGATCTATTCGCCTGGTTTGGTCAGAACTCCAGCTGTCAGCATCCTGTAGGCTTTTTAAAGCATGATAGAAAGCAGCTCAGTGGAAAAGGAGTTGGGGGTGCTGATGGATGAGAAGCTGGGCATGAGCAGACAGTGTGTGCTTGCAGCACAGAAGGCAAATCACATCCTGGGCTGCATCAGAAGCAGCATTGCCAGCAGATCACTGAGAGGACTCTGCCACTTCACTCTGGTGAGACCTCACCTGGAGTACTGTGTCCAGATCTGAAGCCCTCAAAATAGGAAGGACATGGACCTGAGGGAGCAGGTCCAGAGGAGGGCCACAAAAATGATCAGGGGGTTGGAGCACCTCTGCTATGAGGACAGGCTGAGGGAGGTGGGGTGGTTCAGACTGAAGAAGAGGAGGCTCTGGGGAGACCTAAGAGTAGCCTTCCAGTACCTAAAGAGGGCTAAAAGAAGCCTGGAGAGAGACTGTTTATAAAGGCCTGGAGTGACAGATGAGGGGCAACGGCTTCAAACTGGAGAAGAGCAGATTTAGATTGGATGTTAGGAACAAGTTCTTTATTATGAGCCTGGAGATCTTTAAGGTGAGGCTCACCGAGGCCCTGGACAACCTGATCTAATTGAGGATGCCCCTGCTGACTGCAGAGGGGGTTGAACTAAATGACCTTCAGAGATCCCTTCCAGCCCAGACCATTCTATGATTCTATGAACCCATCACCCATGTCTGGGAACCAAGGAAGGCAGCCTTTGCTGAGTCTGCCGACCTTCAGGATGTTGGCATACTCCGATTTACCCTCTCCAGAGAGAGAGAGCTAAAGCATTTTGACTGTCTCTTGAAATCACACAGCTGCTGCTGCTCACACTTATGTGGAGAAGCTGTTAGGATCTGATCTGAAGAGGTCCAGCAAAGCTGGTGAGGTGCAGATAAGCTCTCTTCTTCCCTTGGCTGCAACAATGGAAGGATTGGAATGTCTCGGCTGGAGAAGAATCCAAGCCAGAGTGATGGGGAGAACTCCTCGCTCGCTGGCATCATTAATCAGGAAGACTGCTTAATATATCTAGCAAAGGCTCCCCAGAGGCTCTGTATGAAACAAATTGGCTCCTTGCACTCACTACCTGTGCAGGAGGCTGGGTCCATCACAGCAAAGCCTGGGCTAGATTGAGCAGATAGGGTTCTCTGCTCCAATAGGTGAGGAGCCAAGTGTCCATTGTCTGTCCTGACTACTGCTAACCCAAGGAGGGCTGGTTTTAGCCACCTGACAGAAAGTAGTAGCCTAAATTACCTAAACACTTCTAAATTTGCATCTGAAGTCTCAGCAAAGGAGACCTGCTGTCCACTTGGGCAGTGGGGAGCTGGCCTTCCATCTGTTCATCCTGGATGATGTTCTGATGATGCTGTTATCTTTGTCATTTATAGAAAGTTTGAATAGAGCTTTGGCTTTTCCTTCCCTGACACCTAAGGCTCCCACAGCCTAAATAATTTCTCCAACCTGTCAATGCAGGGTGCTCCCAAATCTCACAGGGATGCCCTGGCATGAAGACCTCTGTGTGCTGGAGTGTGCCAGGCTGTGGCAAATTTGATGCTTGAGCTGTTGGTTAGCCTTACGCATGGCCCAGTCAAAATGATGCACGTTGGACAGATCTTGCTTTAGGGCAGCCTACTGCTGCTACAGCTGATTTCCACTTGTGTCTTCACTGGGTTATACCTGCAGTGGTGGTTGACCTCATTTATTTTCTCCATTCATTTCCCAGTGGGGTTCACAACATGAGAGAGAGTGTCCCCATCATGAGAACAACACAGAGCTGTTGGAGCTACTCCAGAGGAAGGCCAAAAAGGTGATCCAAGGGCTGGAGCACCTCTGCTATGAGGATAGGCTGAGGGTGCTGGGGTTGTTCAGCCTGGAGAAAAGAAGACTCGAGGGAGACCTTAGATCTGCTTCCAATACCTGAAGGGATCCTACAGAAAGGCTGCAGAGAGACTTCTCATAAAGGGTGACTAGAGATAGGATAAGGGGGAATGCTTCTAAGCTGAGAGAGAGTAGGTTTAGACTGGATCTTAGGAAGAAGTTCTTTCTGAGACTCTGGAATAAGATACCCAAAGAGGTTGTGGATGCCTCCTCCCTTGGGGTGTTTAAGGCCAGGCTGGTTGAGGGCTTGAGCATCTGAGTCTAGTTGAGAGGCATCCCTATTCATGGTGGGGAGGTTGGACTAGATGACCTCTGAGGTCCCTTCCAACCTAAACCATTCTATGATTCTGTGATTGTTTGGGACATGCATCCTATTTAAGGTTATACTTAATCTATCCCTTTGGAAAGACAGAGGGGAAGACTGCACTACTCAAACCCCCTACACATCTTTAGTGAAGTTATTTCAATGACAATTAAATCTATTTTCTTCTCCTGCTGTTTTCCAGGTCAACAATGCATTTCCTAGCCTGGTTCAATCTGCTGCTCCTCCTTCCTTGTTTTGGTGCCACCAAAACCTGCTTCCCTGGTTGTCACTGTGAAGTGGAAAGCTTTGGTCTCTTTGACAGCTTTAGCCTGACCAAGGTGGACTGCAGTGGAATAGGCTCACATATTGTACCTGTCCCAATCCCTCTGGATACCTCCTACTTGGATCTATCATCGAACAAACTGGAAACAATCAATGAGTCAATGCTTACTGGCCCTGGATACACCACCTTGGTGAGCCTTGACCTGAGCTACAACAAAATTGCCAAGATTTCCTCCACAACCTTCTCCAGGCTTCGCTACCTGGAGTCCTTGGATCTGAGTCATAACTCTCTGGAAGTCCTCCCTGAGGACTGCTTCTCCAGTTCTCCTTTGAGCGACATAGATCTGAGCAGCAACAAGCTTTCCGATGTAGCTATGGACGTTTTTGCTTCCAAAGGCCAAGGAAAACCCCTGAACGTGGATCTGTCCAATAATATGCTCACTACAATTACAAGGCACCGTGACAAGGGCATCCCCAACATCCAGAACTTAAATCTTTCTGAGAACAGGCTAACATCAGTGCCAAACCTTCAAGGCATTCCTCTCCGATACTTAAATCTCGACGGCAACCCTCTCATCAAGATTGAGAAAGAAGACTTCACAGGGCTGAAAGATTTGATTCATTTATCCCTCAGTGGCCTGCATGGCTTGGGAAAGTTAGCTCCTTATAGCTTCAAGGATCTACCAGCCCTCCAAGTTCTGGATTTATCCAACAATCCCAACTTGAAGACACTGTCTGCCGAAGTCGTCTTTGGTCTGAACTCCTTACAAGAGCTCAATCTTTCTGGGACAGGCGTGTCAGCCTTGCCAAAGGCTGTGCTGAAATACCTGCCCTCCATCAAAAGCATCACCCTGGGGAAGAACATACAGTGCTTTAAGACCATCAAAGAAGGACAGTACCACCGACAGATCGGGCTGATCCGAAGAGAGATCCTCAGCTGCCACGACAGCCACGGATCCGTAGCGACGGCGCCTTATGTTTTGTGATGAACGCTCTGGAGGAGGGGTGGGGGAGGGAGGGAAGGAGGGTGGTGGGATTTGTACAGGTGTCAGACTGAGCTGGCTTGCAGTGTGCCTTTTGTAAATTGTCCATAATTTATATATATATTTGTACATGCCAACACTTGGTTGTTTGTGGATTTTATAAACGCCCCGATCCTGAGCCGCGGTGTCCGTACGCTTCAGGTTTTAACCTGGGGGCACTGAGGTCCTTCACAAAGCCGGTGAGCTCACCAGAGGTGAGATTGGACAAGGGGGATGGGACCAAGCTGCTCTGCAGCTTCAAGGGCAGAACAGTTGGTCTGGAGCAAACCTTCATGCCCCAGACATGCTTGGAGGAGCAAAGCTACATCTCTTCAGAACATGGAATAATAGAACGGTCCAGGCCAGAAGGGACCTCCAAAGGTCGTCCAGTCTGACCTCCCCACAGTCAGCAAGGACATCTCCAACTAGATCAGGTTGCCCACGGCCTCATTGAGCCTCACCTTGAGTATCTCCAGGGAAGGGGCCTCAACCACCTCCCAGGGCAAAACATACCAACTCCGTGGCTGCTTGCTTACCAACCCTTGCATCACTTCAGTTTTCATTATCCTGCCCCATGAAGTGCCTTCTAGATGTCACATTCATCACCAGCACCCTGTTCCTTCTCATGCACTTCCAGTCTTGCAGTAACATTTCCAGACAGCCCTGAACACAGGGATGCTCCCAGTGTGCTGCTTTTGACATGTTATTTGCACAGGGGTACAATGAGTAGTGAGCTGAGAACTTTGCCCACGAGTTTTTTCCACGAGTTTGCCCACAATATTCTCCCTGTTTTCCTATGATTTTCTCCCTGTTTTTCCACCTTGATCCTTTAGGTACCTAAAGTACCTAAGCATCACATGTCTGCTGAGGTCTGATATAAATCCATCCCACAACGACCCTTGGGAGTGTTGGGAGAAGCTCAAGCTTCATCCTCACATCCTCAAAGGTCTCTGCAAGTGGAAACTCTCTTGCCCATCTAGGGATGAGTGCATTAAAGCTGTAGTCAGCTACCTTTAGGTACTTAGGTCCAACCTTAGGTACTTTAGGTCCAACCTTGACAAATTTAGGGAGCCACTGCTCAGAGGCATCATGCAGCAGAGTAAGGGAAGCAGAAGGATCTACTGTGATAGGACAAGGGGCAGTAGATACAAACCAGAACACAGGAGGTTTCACTTGAACTTAAGGAGAAATGTCGGTATTTTGAGGGTGATGGAGCACTGGAACAGGCTGCTCAGAGAGGTTGTGGAGTCTCCTTCTCTGGAGACTTTTAAAACCCACCTGGATGTGTTCCTGTTGAACCTGATCTAGGCAAACCTGCATGAGCAAGGGGGTTGGATTAGATGATCTCCAGGGCTCTCTTCCAAGCCCTACCATTCTGTGATTCTACCAACAGCCACATCTCACCCAGGAATCAGTCTCTGCTGAAGTAAATTACCTTGGCTGCAAAGCAGAGAGATCATGTAGCCCAGCTTATAAAAATCCCTCCACCCTTTCTGGGGAAGCTCAGAAGAAAACTCTGACAGGGATCCTTGTCTTGATGACCTTATCAAATCAAGATGCAGACCCAGAGGAGACACGAGTAAGCTGTTTCTCTGCTGACGTTATCCATCTTGAGGCCAGATCTGTGACTCAGCTGAGCTTGTGTGAGGCAATTTCCAGCACAGAAAGGCTCTCCAGAAGGCACAGGGGAAGAATTAAGACTGACGCCTGTGATCCTGCAGCACTTTGCTTAGCAGGGAAAAGATCTTGGGGTTGGGTGGGTTTTTCTTTCCAGAGTTGTGCCTTTTCTCTCTCTCACACAACTCCCTGGACACCAGCTGACATCTGATAAAAAGCCCTGGTCTTCAGAGGTTTAGTCATTTTTATCTCCACTGCTAAAATGCTGGCAAAGCAAAGAGGAGCCCCTCTCAGCCTGCCTCTTCTCCAGGTGAAGAGGAAGTGGGGGAAGGCAGTGAAGCGTGGTACATGGAATCATAGAATTGTTTGGGTTGGAGATGATCTTCAAGTACATCAGTTGCACCATGATCTACCATGTGTGAAGCCTTCACTTTGCTTATAGGAGATCCTGCAATGGAGATGTCGCAGAATCACAGAATGTTAGGGGCTGGAAGGGACCTCAAAAGATCATCCAGTCCAATTCCCCTGCCAGAGCAGGATCACCTATCCCAGATCACACAGGAACACATCCACGTGAGTTTTGAATATCCCTGGAGAGGGAGAATCCACAACCCCCCAGGGCAGCCTGTTCCAGAGTTCTGTCACCCTCATAGTGAAAAAATTCTTCCTCATGTTTCCATGGAACTTCCTATGCCTCAACTTCCACCTATTGCCCCTTGTCCTGGCACTGGGCACCACATGTCTGCTGAGGTCTGATCCACATCAGGCACACTGTACCCTGGGATGGGATGGGAAGGGATGTTGTGGCTGAGGGTCCTGCTGGGGCTATCTGCAGCTTGATCTCTAAACTAGCCTTGCATCAGGATGACATTCAATGTTTGAAGCTGATTTAGGGAGGTCCATGAAAAAGTGATGCAGATGTAAATCCATCCCACAACAACCCTTGGGAGTGTTGGGAGAAGCTCAAGATTCATCCTTACATCCTCAAAGGCCTTTGCAAGTGGAAACTCTGTTGCCCATTTAGGGATGGTTGCAGCTCAGTGAGTGCAGCAGAGCTGTAGTCAGTACCTCACTTTGGATACTGAAATCCCTCTGGGGCATTTTCACACAATCACAGAATGCTCGGGGCTGGAAGGGACCTCAAAAGATCATCCAGTCCAACCCCCCTTGCCAGAGCAGGATCACCTGGAGCAGATCACACAGGAGCTCACCCACATGGCTTTTGAATATCTCCAGAGAGGGAAACTCCACAACTCCCCTGGGCAGCCAGTTCCTGTGCTCTGTCATTTTCATCCCTCTTCTTTTCAACCACAGGTCATAGGGTGGGGATTTAACCCTTTCACTGCTGGGGCTTCTCTCCCTCTGAAGCTCCTGCAATGCTGGACCACCCTTCACAGTCACAAGAAACAGTGATTTCCTTAAAAAGGCAATGGGACTGCGTGCAAGCAGGGATCTGAAGGGGACCAGCACCCAACTGCAGTGCAAGATGGGGACAGTTTGGGAGGAAGAGGGTGATTAAGAGAATTCTTTTTCTGCTGGCAGAAAACATAGGTTTGGCAGAAGTTATTCAGTTTTCTAAGTCTGTAGGTAGATGAAACATTGCAGGGGTCACACCCTGTCAGAGCTGCTGTCTTTGTGCCTCTGTGGTAAATTGCCAACCCAAGGTGACAATCCAGTTGAAGACTGCAGGACCTCCTTGTGTAATCTCACGCTCGCTGCCGGCTCAACGAGCCTTAGAGAAGCAGCAAAATGCTTCTGCTGTGTTAGTTTAGGGGTTTGGATTTTTTTTTGTCTGCTTTTGAAAGAGCCTCTGCAGCATTGTAAGGCTTTGTGATTACTCACAGTAAAATAAAGTGATTTGGAGGAGAGTAAACCCAGATCCCAGGGATTTATTCCCTTAGCGCGGCAAGGGCAGCAGCTGTCGCTGGGCTCAGAGTGCAGCATGGCTTCTTGCCTTGAGCTGCTCAGCCCCACCACCCTCGTGGGTGTTACATCTCCAGACTCGGGACAGGATTAGTCCCACTTGTGTTCAGCTTGCTGGGCTCCTCCCTGGCAGAAAGGATTGGGAGTTTCACTGGCTGACTCAAAGGAAATTATGGACACATGGCAGTGAGGCAGCACTAGAATATCCTGAGCAATTTTCCTCTTCCAGGATCAGCTTGTTACAGAGAGTGAGGATCTCCTGATGGATTTGACCAATCCAGGACATGATCTGATAGAGTTGAAAGCCCCACGGTGGAAGCCCCATCCCTGGAGGTTTTTAAGGCCAGGCTGGATGTGGCTCTGAGCAACCTGGTGTAGCGTGAGGTGTCCCTGCCCATGGCAGTGGGGCTGGAACTGGACGATCCTTGAGGTCCCTTCCAACCCTAACAATTCTGTGACTCTATGAAAGGCTGGAGAAGTTAACCACGAGACCAACAAGACCAGTGGTATCCTAGGGTGCATTGAGAAGAGTGTGTCCAGCAGGTCAAGGAAGGCTCTCTTCTCCATCTACTTTGCCCTAATGAGGCCACATCTGGAGTACTGTGTCCAGTTCTGGGCTCCTCAGTTCAAGAGAGAAAGGAACTACTGGAAAGGGTCTAGCTGAGGGCTTCAAAGATGATGATGGGGCAGAAGAATCTCTCTTACAAGGAAAGGCTGAGAGACCTGGGACTGTTTAGCCTGGTGAAGACTGAGAGCTTCTCAGTGCTTATCAATATCCAAAAGGTGGGGGTCGGGAGGATGGATTCAGATTCTTTGCAGTGGTTCCCTGTGACAGAACAAGGGGTAACAAGCACAAACTGGAACACAGGAGGTTCCATTTGAACATGAGGAAATACTTCTTTCCTGAGTGCTGGAACAGGCTGCCACATAGGTTTTTGGAGTCTCCTTCTCCTGAGAGCATCATCCTGTGCAACCTGCTCTGGGTGAACCTACATTAGAGAAGGGTTGGCCTGGATGGTCCACAGAGGTCGCTTCCAACCCCACTATGCTGGGATTCTGTGATTTGCAGAATGAGTGATGTGGGGGAGACCCTACAAGGTTTTTCACAAGACCAAGGGGGTAGGGGAAAGCTTATGGCAGGACAAGGTTCATGCTGCCAGACCACAGTTTTTGGCAGCAAGAGAGGCATGGTCCAGCCTCAGCACCAGTCTCTGGGGAGCAGGGGCTGCTACCTGAAGGGCTAGGAGCATGCAGAGCTATTGCAACCAAAGAATAAATAGAAACCTCTCAGGAGGGCTTTGCCTGCTCGTAAATAGCAAATTTAATCTGAAGCACTTCTCAGTGCTGTGTAGAGAAGTGAGGCAAGCAGAGCCCAGGGAGGAAACCGCCTCCGGGAAGCTGCAGTGTTCCTGGTCCTCCCAAGCCTGAAGGAACAACTGCATCTTCCATCCAGGCAAGCAGAGCTGCAGGCTGCCTGGAAGAGCCTGTTGTTTCTCTGTCTGCCTTCCAATACTGCCTATCCTCCAGCATGGCCTGCCGAGTACAGTCAGACTGTTCCTGGAGGTTGGTATCTTCAGGAGAGGCCAGATCTTGCTCACAGCACTGGATTGGACTGTAGGGGAAAAGCCATCACCAAACCCTGGAGATGAGTGCTTCTGTGGTGGCCATCATTAGGCTGTCAAGATTGGGCTACACCATCACACCCCTTCTGGATGGAATCCCTCCTGCCCTAGGATGTGGGCTCAGCTGGAGCAATGGAGAGTGTCATGCTGTGCTGGGGAAGGTCACTGCCCTGGGAGCAGTGGAGCTGAAGTTGGATTCTCTCACTTCCTTAGGAATTCACAGGATTTTCCAGCACTGTCGTGGGTCTTGTTCCTCCCACAGACTCACAGAAACATTCAGGCTGGAAAAGACCCTCAGGACCACCAAGTCCAACCCAGAACCCTACTCTCCAAGGCCCACCTCTAAACCACACCCCCGAGCACCACATCGAAACCATCTTTAAACACATCCAAGGTTGGGGACTCAACCACCTCCCTGCCCAGCACAGGCCAATGCCTCCCAGTAATCCTTTGCCTTCTTGCCTTAATTTCTTCTTATTTTGCTAGTGAGTTTTGCTACTTAAATAGCCTTTCTGAAGCCTCAGATGCTAGAAGATCACAAGCCTCTGAGTCCCCACATCACCCATGCATGGCTTCTCTCTATCCACCACAGGACACCAAAACCAGAGCACCAACGTCACAGAATCACAGAATTGTCAGTGTTGGAAGGGACACCAAGGGCCATCTAGTTCCAACCCCCCTGCCATGGGCAGGGACACCCTCCACTAGGTCAGGTTGCCCAGAGCCACAACCAGCCTGGCCTTCAAAACCTCCAGGCATGAGGCTTCCACCACCTCTCTGGGCAACCTGTTCCAGGGTCTCACCACCCTCATGGGGAAGAACTTCTTCCTGACGTCTAATCTAAATCTCCCCTCCTTTCGCTTGGATCCATTCTCCCACCTGACACCCTAAAAAAAATCCCTCCCCATCTTTCTTGTAGCCCCCTTCAGATACTGGAAGGCCACAATAAGGTCTCCTCAGAGCCTTCTTTTCTCCAAACTGAACAGCCCCAACTCTCTCAGTCTGTCTGCATAGGAGAGGAGCTCCAGCCCTCTGATCATTCTTGTGGCCCTTCTCTGGACATGTCTTCATCAAGAAGAAAAAGACATACAGTAGCTTCAGGCTTGGAAAATCTGAGGAGGCCCTCATGTCAGCTTCCTGGAGCTGCTGTCAGCTTGATAGCTCAGCATGACGGACTGAACCCTGCTGTCAGACATCACCCAAGCCACCGATGCCAGGAAAGCTGGCCGGGCTGGCTAGCTGCAAGCTCTGGCTGTCTCCAGGACCAGCTCAGCTCTGTGGTTGAGTAAATTTGCCCTGGCAAGCAAGATGGGCATTTTAATTAGAGGCTGGATATTTTTAGAAGCAGGAAAACCTCAGCGGAGGCTGGGCAAGAAGGGTAGGTTGGGGTGGGGAGAGAGAAGTGGCTGAACTGGCATTTGCTTGCAGGACTCTTTCTGCTGGAGGGATCGTCTCCCCCTCCTTTCCAGCCTGTTGGGAAAGACATCAAGGGCTGCCTCCCCACAACCAGATTGTGCCCAGGGCAGCATAGGAGCACTTCCTTCTCTTTATTTGAAAACATGAACCTCCTGGTATCCCAACCCTCCCCATTTTCTTCTTGCCAGCCTGCTAGAGCTGTTTCTCCTGGCTGTCAGCTGTCAGCCTACAGAAGTCCCTGGCTGACTGATTATGTGACTGACTTCATAGCAGCAGTAGGTGCCGTCCCTTTTATAAATAGCTGCTCCTCTGTACATTTTCCATTTTGCAGGAAGCTGTTTTATTTCCAGCACGTTTATTCCACACACCCTGGCTTGGGCAGCCTGGAAAACAAAAAAAATGCACAGATGCACTCTTGCCGTGCCAGAAAATAATGCTGCGTGGTTGGACATAATCCTTCTGGCTGCCCCAGCACCAGCCTCCTGGGAAAGCTCTGGGGCAGAGGCCCCCTCTGTTCCGTGCATGTTTCTAGAGGCGGCGCCACAGCATCGTTCCTGCCGCACCGTCCCAGAGACATTCCCTCCCTTCCCTTTCCAAGTGGACAAGGAGACCTGGGAACCTGATTAAAAGGTGGAAAATTGGAGCTGAAACTAGGCCATCAGATAATTCCTTTCCTGCAATAAGGAGGGAGTAGGAGAAGCAGCCCTTAATCACAGGCTTTGTCTCCTAGCATTGGTATGCCTGTGTGCACGCATCCCTCAGCGCCAGAACGAGCCAGTCCCGTCCCACCCCCACCCCCGACCCCCCACCCCCTGCCTGCCCCATCACCACCCCTCTGCTGCCTTTCATTAATGGCGTGAAAATGAAAGTGGTTCATTCTGCCACGGGGGAGGACCCTGGAGAAAGCAGCAGCACGTTGTGCCAGGCACTGAGCATCCTTCCCAAAAGCCCCGCCAGCTGCAAAGGGGGTTTGGGGTAGGGGTTGCGCTGCCACCAGCGGTCCAGCTTCTAACTCTGGGTGCACATTATGGGGGTGAACTAGCCTGAAAAAAAAAACCAACCACCCAATCAACCAACCAACCAAACCCCACAGTTTTCCTTCTGGAAACTTTCCCAGCAGCATGGTGATGTCCTTTAACCCTCACTGCTGCCGGCTGGCCCTCCACGCCACGTGCCCCCCTCTGCTTCCTCGTTAGCACTGGATGTGTGTCACCGCGCTTGCTGGTAATTGACTTGGGCCGTGCTGGGAATTTGAACCTACATTTCAAAGAGATTGTTAACCTCCTTTTCCTTCTCTTTGAACTGCTTTGCTTTATTGTAGGTTGCTGCAAACTCACAGCTTCTTCCTCCCAGAGCCCCTTCTGAGGGGAGCCCAGCAGGTTGGAGCCGCTGGGTATGAACCAGCAATGAGGTTGGTGGTGATGTGCTGCCGAGCAGTGTGCGGGGACCAGCAACAGTGCGGCCAGAGGACTAGGGAAGTGACCGTCCCCTGGTACTCAGGCACTGGTACATGAAGGGAGGTTGTAGCCAGGTGGGGATTGGTCTCTTCTCCCAAGCAACCTGTGACAGAACAAGAGGACAGAGTCTCAAGCTGCACCAGGGGAGGTTTAGGCTGAATGTTTGGAAGAAATTCTTCACAGGAAGAGAGATTAGCCATTGGAATGGGCTGCCCAGGGAGGTGGTGGAGTCACCATCACTGAAGCCGCTTGGACCCCCACAAGTTCATGGGACCAGATGGGATCCATCCTAGGGTGCTGAGAGAGCTGGCAGATGAGCTGGCCAGGCCGCTCTCCATCATTTTTCAGCAGTCCTGGCTCACTGGAGAGGTCCCAGAAGACTGGAAGCTGGCCAACGTGGTGCCCATCCACAAGAAGGGCCGGTTGGACGAGCCATAGGCCTGTCAGCCTGACCTCAGTGCCAGGCAAGGTTATGGAACAGGTCATCTTGAGTGCAATCACACAGCACTTACAGGATGGCCAAGGGATCAGGCCTAGCCAGCATAGATTTAGGAAGGGCAGGTCCTGCCTGACCAACCTGATCTCCTCCTATGCTCAGGTGACCCACCTGGTGGATGTGGGGCAGGCTGTGGATGTGGTCTACCTGGACTTCAGCAAGGCCTTTGCCACCATCCCCCACAGCAAACTCCTGGCCAAGCTATCAGCCCATGGCTTGGATGGGAGCACACTGCTGTGGGTTAGGAACTGGCTGGAGGCTGAGCCCAGAGAGTGCTGGTCAATGGTGCCACATCCAGCTGGCAGCCAGGCACTAGTGGTGTCCCCCAGGGATCAGTGCTGGGCCCCATGCTCTTCTTTATTGATGATCTGGATGAGGGCATCGAGTCCATCAGCAGTAAATTTGCAGATGACACCAAGCTGGGGGCAGGAGTTGATCTGCTGGAGGGCAGAGAGGCTTTGTAGAGGGACCTCGACAGGCTGGACAGATGGGCAGAGTCCAAGGGCAGGAGATTGAACACATCCAAGTGCCGGGTTCTGCACATTGGCCACAACAACCCCATGCAGTGCTACAGGCTGGGGTCAGAGTGGCTGGAGAGCGGCCAGGCAGAGAGGGACCTGGGGGTGCTGGTGGATGGTAGGCTGAACAGGAGCCTGCAGTGTGCCCAGGTGGCCAAGAAGGCCAATGGCATCCTGGCCTGCACCAGGAACAGTGTGGCCAGCAAGAACAGGGAGGTCATTGTGCCCCTGTGCTCAGTCCTGGTTAGGCCACACCTCAAGTCCTGTGTCCAGTTCTGGGCCCCTCAGTTTAGGAAGGAGGTTGACTTGCTGGAGCGTGTCCAGAGAAGGGCAAGGAAGTTGGTGAGGGGTTTGGAACACAAGCCCTATGAGGAGAGGCTGAGGGAGCTGGGGTTGCTTAGCCTGGAGAAGAGGAGACTGAGGGGGTGACCTTCTTGCTCTTTACAACTACCTGAAGGGAGGTTGTAGCCAGGCAGAGGTTGGTCTCTTCTCCCATGAAACCAGCACCAGAACAAGAGGACACAGTCTCAGGCTGTGCCAGGGGAGGTTTAGGCTGGATGTTAGGAAGAAGTTCTACACAGAGAGAGTGATTGCCCATTGGAATGGGCTGCCTGAGGAGGTGGTGGAGTCACCATCATTGGAGGTGTTCAGGAGGAGACTTGATGGGGTGCTTGGTTGCATGGTTTAGTTGATTAGGTGGTGTTGGATGATAGGTTGGACGCGATGATCTTGAAGGTGTCTTCCAACCTGGTCTGCTCTATTCTATTCTAAAATAAGACTGGATGAGGCACTTAGTGCCATGGTTTAGTTGGTTAGATGGTGTTGGGCGATAGGTTGGACTTGATGATCTCTGAGGTCTTTTCCAACCTGGTTAATTCTGTATTCTGGTGAGGGCTGAACCTTGAATCATGGGTTCAGATGCGGGCTCATCACTACAAGAAGGATGTTGAGATGCTGGAACTTGCCCAGCAAAGGGCAACAATGGTGCTGAAGAGGCTAGAGCAGAAGACTTCTGAGGAGTTGCTGAGGGAAGTGGGGTTGTTCAGTCTGGAGAAAAGGCGGCTGAGGAGAAATCTTGCTCTTTACATCTACTGGAGGGGAGGTTAGAGCAAGCTGGAGGTTGGTTTCTTCTCTAAGACAAGATGAAATGGTCTCAAGCTGCACCAGGTGAAGTTTAGGGTGGACATTAGGAAAAATTTCTCCTCTGAAAGTGTTGCCAAGCCTTGGAACAGTCTGCCCAGGGAAGAGGTGGATGTGTCACTGAGGTTTAGAGGAGACCTGGCAGCGCTGGGTTAAAGGTTGGACTACATGATCTTAAAGATTTTTTTCCAACCCTAATTGTTCTCTGATTCTTTGATTCTGTGATGCATTTTGGTAGGATCAAGCTCTCTTTTGATTTCAGAGGGGACTGCATGTGTAGGAATGGTCCCGAGATGGCCAGGGTACTGGCAGAGACACGTAACATTGCAGTCCCAGCGAGTTCTCAGACAGCAGAGGACCTAAGAAAGGTTACAGCTTATGCATAATCACCCAGAAACTGGGTTCTAGGAACTCTACCATGCAGGACTTTCTGGGTGGGCTTGTGCACACAACTGAGTTTTTCAAGGTGTGTTGTGATAATTCCCAAACAGAATCTGGGGTCCTTCGTGGTGCACAACACACTGATAACACGTCCCACCTCCTGGCTGCAGTGAACCAAGTGCATGAATGTTACCACAGGTCAGCTGCACTCGTAAAAACCTCGTAGCATTGAGCAAACATCTGAGAACCTCATCTTCAAGCGTGAATCTGTCTGTGTTACTCCATAACCATTAGGTGAGACACTGGAGCAGGTTGCCCAGGGAGGTGGTGGAAGCCTCATCCCTGGAGGTTTTGAAGGCCAGGCTGGATGTGGCTCTGAGCAACCTGGTGTAGTGTGAGGTGTCCCTGCCCATGGCAGGGGGTTTGGAACTAAGTGATCCTTGAGGTCCCTTCCAACCCTAACAATTCTGTGATTCTATGTTTCTGAAGAACATTTTTCTTCAGGCTTTTTTGTTGTTGTTGTTCAATTACTATTTTGCTTTACCCATGCTCGCTGCCATCATTTCTCTCATCGCTTCAGTGGTCAGCAAACCTCAAATAAATGATAGATTTATTTTCTGGGCCTCTCTGGAGGTAATTCTCAGCTCTGCTAATCTGCTGTGCTGGAGTGTGTCCAGAGACGGGCCACAAGGGTGAGCAGAGAGCTGGAACTCCTCTGCTATGAGGACAGGCTGAGAGGGTTGGGGCTGTTCAGTCTGGAGAAGAGAAGGCTCCAAGGAGACCTTATTGTGGCCTTCCAGTATCTGAAAGGGGGCCTACAAGAAGGCTGGGGAGGGACCTTTTAGGGTGTCAGGGAGTGATAGGACTAGGGGGAATGGAACAAAATTTAGAAATGGGTAGAGTCAGGCTGGATGTTAGGAAGTAGATCTTCCCCATGAGGGTGGTGAGACACTGGAGCAGTTTGCCCAGAGAGCTGGTAGAAGCCTCATCCCTGGATGTTTTTAAGGCCAGGCTGGATGTGGCTCTGAGCAACCTGATGTAGTGTGAGGTGTCCTTGCCCAGGGCAGGGGGTTTGGAACTAGATGATCCTTGAGGTCCCTTCCAACCCTAACAATTCTGTGATTCTATGATTAAGGTAAGAAACTCCTCGAGAGGGAGTAGCTTTTCCTGTGAGCTATGATGAGGAAAACAAATTCCTGTTTGCTCCTCAGAATAATGGAATTGTTTCTGTTGGAAAAGATCTTTCAGATCATCATGTCCAAACATTCTTCTGGCCCTAAATTTATGTCATTACACTGCCAAATGCAAGAGCTGGGTCACAGAGCAGCCTGGTTGTGAAAGGTCATTGAGTCCCACCAAAACTGGGTCCATTCCTTCTTTTAGAGTTGGAGATGTATGTGGAACTTCTACCTTGGAAGGAAAGGCTGAGAGCTGGGGCTGTTTAGCCTGAAGAAGAGGAGACTGAGAGGAGATCTTATCAATATCTAAGCGGTGAGTGTTAGGAGGATTTCCAGTGACAGGACAAGGGGCAATAGACACAAACTGGAACATAGAAAGTTCCAAGTAAATGTAAGGAAAAAAATCTGTGAGGGTGGCAGAGCACTGGACAAGGCTGCCCAGAGGGGTTGTGGAGTCTCCTTCTCTGGAGGCACTCCAAACCCACCTGAACATGGTCCTGTGTGATTTACTCCGGGTGATCCTGCCCTAGCAGGGGCATTGGACTAGATGGTCTTCAGATGTCCCTTCCAGCCCCTATGATTCTGTGGTTATTTAGCTACCAAGTCTGGTCCTTGCCCATAGCCTCCTTTGCAGGGACACAAGGGCCAAGGAGCTTCCCTGCTTTTCTACTAATCACAATCACCAGTATAAAACTTGTCCATTTTCCCAGCAGTCTTTGTTCATAGAATTTTTCTCATTTCATTTGTCTGTAAAGTGATTACTGCCTTCAAAAAGCACCAACAGAATACAGAATACAGAACAAACCAGGTTAGGAAAGACCTTCAAGATCTTCAGGTCCAACCTATCACCCAACACCATCTCATCAACTAATCCATGGCACTAAGTGCCTCATCCAGGCTCTTTTTAAACACCCCCAGGGATGGTGACTCCACCACCTCCCTGGGCAGCACATTCCCATGGCAAATCTTTCTGTGAACAATTTTTGCCTGTTTGTCCTTGTGCCATCTGGGACCTTGCATCCTGGAGACCACAGAGGTGAAAATCCTCATGAATAAACTGGACAGGAGGGGCACAGAACAGAGCCCTGTGACATGCCTTGGGAAATGCCTTCCTAATCCACCATGGCAAATGAGCCACGATGCTATTTTTTACCACTGGTTTTTAAAATGTCCTGCAGCATCCTGGGCCCCAGATCAACCTTACAGGGATCCTGATTAGGCTGATCTAGTTGGAGGTGTCCCTGCTCACTGCAGGGGGTTGGACAAGATGACCTTCAAGGGTCCCTTCCAACCCAGTGCATTCTGTGTTTCTGTGATACTCAGCCTCCCAGATCAACACTCCTTCTTGATCCTGCCCCAGAGAAGACCTTCTCACACTAGATCAGGTTGCTCACAGCCACATCCAGCCTGGCCTTAAAAATTTCCAGGGATGAGGTTTCTACCACCTCCCCGAGCAGCCTGTGCCAGTGTCTCACCACCCTCATGGGGAAGAACTTCTTCCTGACATCCAATCTGAATCTACCCATTTCTATTTTTATCCCATTCCCCCTAGTCCTATCACTCCCTGACAGCCTAAAAAGTCCCTCCCCAGCTTTCTTGTAGCCCCCTTCAGATACCAGAAGGCCACAAGAAGGTCTCCTCAGAACCTTCTCTTCTCCAGACTGAAGATTAGGACGTAGTTTAGGACTTAAGATTAGGACTTAGTTTCAGTCAGTTTTCCCAAGGCCTCATCACAAAGCTGTATTTTCTCACTGACCACTTTAGGAACCCACATTGGCTCCATCTAGCCCATATCTGCTTGCTGTAAGGTTTCCCTAATAGTGTGTGAAGCATTTGAACAAGTCCAGTGGGCTTCTCACTTTGGAGGCTATGTCACAACTGGATTTGAAGCCACCAATGAGGCACCTTTCCACCCCAAAATATTCTTCATGAGAGTATTCTCTCTGCTTCAGCTCCTCATCTCTTTCTGTGTTCACACCCAGGCAGGCTAGTCTTTGCTCCATAGGAGGATGGTGGGCACTTGATGCTGTCCTAGAAAAGAGCTCTACCAGACTCATGGTGGATTTGTGTTCCACTGCTTTGGGAGGAAAATAGGACTTCTCTATGGTGGGTCTGCAAATACTGTTTGCTGGGTTCCAGCAGCGACAGAAAAGCAGTGGTAGGTCCTTTAAGCGTGGAGAACATCCCCCAGTCACAGCCTGCAGTTCATGGGCAATGAATTCAGGCATTCAAAAGCTCTGTTTGAAATTGCTTCAGCTTCCCTCTTGCTGAAGTTAAAAGCAGAGCTGTGAACTGTGTGTTGTGCCAGCCTCCCAGAGCAGAATGGAAGCACCACAGCTGGCAGGGACCCCATCCTAGAGTCACCAAGGGGATGTCAAAATTAATCATCAGCACAAAAATAACCAGCAGCCTGATGGAAATGGGGTGGTAATTCCTTTGTTTTCTCTCTTCAGGCCACAGTAGAAGAGAAGGAGTACAGGAAAACCCTTTTGTCAGGCCATGCATCAATGACCTGGATGAAGGGATGTACCCTCAACAAGTTGGTGATACAAAACTGGGAGGAGTGGCTGGCACAGCAGAAGGCTGTGCTGCCATTCAGCAAGACCTGGAAAGGCTGGAGAGCTGAGCAGAAGGGAATCTAATGAAGTCCAACAAGGGCAAGTGTAGGGTCCTGCACCTGGGGAGGAATAACTCCCTGCACCAGTACAGGTTAGGGGTTGACCTGCTAGAAAGCAGCTCCATGGAGAAGGACCTGGGAGTGCTGGTGGATAAATTCACCAAGAGCCAGCAGTGTGCTCTTGTGGCCAAGAAGGCCAATGGTATCCTGAGGGTTAAGAGTGTGGCCAGGAGGTTGAGGTAGGTTCTTCTCCCCTTCAGCTTCACCCTGGTGAGGCTATATCTGCAGTACCATTTCCAGTTCATGGCTCCCCAGTGCAAGATGAGAGTCCAATGGAAGCTATGAAGTTGCTGAGAGGACTGAAGCATCTCTCTTATGGGCAAAGGCTGAGAGACTTGGGGCTGCTTAGCCTGGAGAAGAGAAGATTATGAGAGTGAATGTCTCACCACCCTCTTCCCCATGAGGGTGGTGAGACACTGGCACAGGTTGCCCAGGGAGGTGGTAGAAGCCTGGAGGTTTTTAAGGCCAGGCTGGATGTGTCTCTGAGCAACCTGATGTAGTGTGAGGTGTCCCTGGCCACGGCAGGGACGTTGGAACTGGATGATCCTTGAGGTCCCTTCCAACCCTGACAATTCTATGATTCTATGATCTTCTCAATGCTTATCAGTATCTAAAGGGTTGGGAGTCAAAAGGATGGGGCCAGAGTGTTTCCAGGACAAGGAGCAATGGGCACAAACTAGAAGACAAGAGGTTCCGCCTGAACTCAAGGAAAAACCTTCCTTTGAGGGTGACAGAGCACTGGAAAAGGCTGCCCAGAGAGGCTGGGGAGTCTCCTCTGGAGAGATTCCAAACTCACCTGGACATGGCCCCGTGCAGTGTGTTCTGGGTGAAGCTGCTTTAGCAGGGGTGTTGGACTAGATGATCCTCAGAGATTCCTTCCAACCTTCAGCATTCTGTGACATTTCAGTGCCACAGATCCCTGAGTTACCTACTACAGGAGGGATGCTGGTTGTCCTGTCAGAAGCAGCAGTTTCACATGGTTGAGCAGAGCTATGCAGCTTTCAGCAGACCTTTGGAGCCAGCCAAGCACCATTAGCCTACTTTTTTTATCCAAGCAAGGAAACCTTGGCTCCTGGCAGACTTATTAGCTTTGGCACTGAGCTCAGCTGACACCTGGCCAAGGCATTCTGGCTGCAGCTGGACCTGCCTGGCTTCTGTCCCACCAGATTGGGTCTTTCCTCATTGCACTTCCCTACCCTCTTGATTCAGCATGGACAGAGTAAGCTGGTGTGTCTGCCCAGGATAGCTACAGGCTTGGGAGTTAGATGGGCTGTTCAGATTCCAAACCTCTTTGTATATCCAAACATCCTTGAGATTCAAACTCTTCCTTGCAAGTTCTTTGTGGTCCTAGGACAGAGATTTCCCTTCAGCCTGACTTAGGTAGAGCCTGAGCAGCTGGGCACAAGCAGGGTTGAGCAATCTATTGCATTTTCTTTAATTGCTAATCTTCCCTTCTTGGAACTCAAGATATGTTTGAATTCCTAGAAGAAAGCTGTGTGGCTCTCCCCAAGGATTCAACTAATCTCATAAGCAGTTAGAAGAGAGGACAAAAACATAGAATCATAGAATTGTCAGGGTTGGAAGGGATCAAGGATCATCCAGTTCCAACCCCCCTGCTACGGCCAGGGATACCTCACACTAGAGCAGGTTGCTCAGAGCCACAGACAGCCTGGCCTGAAAAACCTCCAGGGATGGGGGGTCTGAATGGCCAGCTCACCCATGGCATCATCTTGGCATCAGAGTTACACTCTGACAGGAGCATGTCTCTGCTGCTCTGGCTGATGTGCAGCAATAGGCACACTGTGTCCTCCCTAAAGTATCAAATGTCAGCCTTTATTTTGCCCTTCTCATCATAGAACTACAGAATCATGGAATGGTTTGGGTTGGAAGGGACCTTCACAGATCACTTAGTCCAACCCCCCCTTGCCATGGGCAGGGACACCTTCCACTAGACCAGGCTGCTCAAAGCCCCATCCAAACCAACCTTGAATAGTTGCAGGGAGGGGACATCCACAGCTCCTGTGGGCAACCTCTTCCAGTGTCTCACCACCATTAAAAAGTTCTTCCTTATGTCTAATCTAAACCTTCTCCTCAGCCCCTAGCTTGAATCATTGCTAGCTGCAGCTTGAGCAGATGACTCCTTGCCCTTACCCCCAGAGATGCAGAGATGAGGCCACAAAATTAATGACTGACAGGCAACGCCACTGTGTATCAGCTATGTTTGAGGTGCTAAGCCTCTGCTGGAAGGTGGTTCCCTCATTAACCACCTTCCAGCACTAAGCACAGCCTGGGACACAGCAGATAGCATTTTTATCAGCTGAGCAAGGCATTCACTGCAGGGACCTGCTTTCCTCCCAGGCACCTGCTACGCTTGGCAGGTTAAACAGGGAACAGCCAGCACGCATGGGAAGAAAAAGAGGATGCTCTGCTGGCAGGAGATAAGGACAGACATTGCCCTATCCTAGATAAATAGTCCTGGTAAGAGCAGAGCTTCTCTGAGCTCCAGAGAGGATGGCTTAGGGCTGGGACAGGTAGAAGTGAAGCTCAGAGTCTGGGTCTGGTTAGGGTAGACGATTGTGGCGCGATCCCCTTCACAGCCACTGCAGCAGAGCAGTGCTGCCAACACACCCAGCTGCCAAGAGGGGTGGTAGGTTGACATAGGTTGTTTCTATCTTTTCCAAAGTTGGATGCATTCATGGGGGGAAATAAGAGATTGGAATCACAGAATCATAGAATTGTTAGGGTTTGAAGGTACCTCAAGAATCAGCTAGCTCCAACCCCCCTGCCATGGCCAGGGACACCTTACACTAGATCAGGTTGTTCAGACCCACACCCAGCCTGGCCTTAAAAACCTCCAGGGATGAGGTTTCTACCACTCCCATGGGCAACCTGTTCCAGTGTCTCACCACTCTCATGGGGAAGAACTTCTTCCTAACACCTAATCTGAATCTACCCATTTCTTTTCTTTTCCATCCCCCCCTAGTCCTATCACTACCTGACACCCTAAAAAAGTCCCCAACCAGCTTTCTTGTAGGCCCCCTTAAGATACTGGATATCACTTCTGCCTGCATCTCCTGATTCTGAGAGTTCTGGACCTCTTGTAATAAAACATTGCCATCCAGCAGAACCTGGATTGAGAAGTGAGTCTGTGTGAACCTCATGAGGTGCAACAAGACCACGTACAAGGTTGTGCACCTGGGTCAGGGTAATCTTTCTTATCAGAATAGACTGGGAGGGAGATGAAGGAATGGAGAGCAGACCTGCAGAGAAGGACTTGGGGAGACTTGAAGTGGATGAAAAGTTGGACACAAGCTGGCACTGTGCACTCACAGCCCAGAAGGGCAACCATATCCTGGGCTGCATCCGAAGCAGTGTGGCCAGCAGGTCAAGGGAGTGAATCTAGCCCTCTGCTTTGCTGAAACTGCACCTGCAGTGATGGGTCCAGCTCTGGGTTCCTCAGCACAGGAGAGATATGGACCTGTTAGAGCAGGGCCAGAGAAGGCCACAAAGATGAGCAGGGGGCTGGAACCCCTCTAATGTGAGGATGGGATGAGGGAGTTGGGATTGTTCAGCTTGGAGAAGAGAAGGCTGCAGGGAGACCTTACTGCAGCCTGTCAGCACTTAAAGGAGCCCTATAAGAAAGGCAGGGACAGATGTTTTAGCAGGGCCTGTTGTGACAGGACAAGGGGTGATGCCTTTAGACTAAAAAAGGGAGATTTAGACTGCATATAGAAGGAAGCATTTTTATATTATTTTTACAAAGAGTTCCCTGCAAAACTGGCTCAGGTTGCCCAGAGAGATGGTAAAACAAACACTAGAAATAACCAGGGTCAGGTTGGCCGGGGCTCTGAGCAGCACCTGCTCTGGGTCAAGATCACAGAATCAAAGAACCACAGAATGCTAGGGGTTGGAAAGGACCTCAGCAGATCGTTGAGGCCAACCCCCCTGCCAGAGCAGGGTCACCTAGGGCAGGTCACACAGCGAATTTGCAGATGACACCAAGTTGGGAGCAGGTGTTAGCAGTTAGAGGGCAGAAGGGCTCTGCAGAGGGACCTCAACCGACTGGACAGATGGGCAGAGTCCAACAGGATGGCATTCAACAAGTCCAAGTGCTGGGTGCTGCACTTTGGCCACAACAACCCCATGCAGAGCTACAGGCTGGGGTCAGAGTGGCTGGAGAGCTGCCAAACAGAGAGGGACCTGCGGGTGCTGATCGACAGCCGCCTGAACATGAGCCAGCAGTGTGCCCAGGTGGCCAAGAAGGCAATGGCTCCTGGCCTGCATCGGAATAGTGTGGCCAGCAGGAGCAGGGAGGTCATTGTCCCCTGTACTCTGCACTGGTTAGGCCACACCTTGAGTCCTGTGTCCAGTTCTGGGCCCCTCAGTTTAAGAAGGACATTGAGACACTTGAACGTGTCCAGAGAAGGGCAACGAGGCTGGGGAGAGGCCTTGAGCACAGCCCTGTGAGGAGAGGCTGAGGGAGCTGGGGTTGTTTAGCCTGGAGAAGAGGACGCTCAGGGGAGACCTCATTGCTCTCTACAACGACCTGAAAGGTGGTTGTAGCCAGGCAGAGGTTGGTCTCTTCTCTCTAACAACCAGCACCAGAACAAGAGGACACAGTCTCAAGCTGCACCAGGGGAAGTTTAGGCTTGAGGTGAGGAGAAAGTTCTTCACCGAGAGAGTCATTCGCCATTGGAATGTGCTGCCCGGGGAGGTGGTGGAGTCACCGTCCCTGGAGGTGTTCAAGAGGGAACTGGACGTGGCACTTGGTAGTCATGAGGTCTGTGGTGACAGATTGGACTCAATGATCTTTGAGGTCTCCTCCAACCTACTGTGATTCTGTGAACACACCCAGGCAGGTCTTGAATATCTCCAGAGAGGCTGTGGCAGTTCGGGCTGGGTGCCTCCTGCTGCTGCTGCCACACAAGACACACCTCTGGTGCCCCAGGTGTCCAGCTCAGTGGGTGGCCACAGGAAGCTGGGTATTTCATACCCATAATGTCCTGCTCCCTGTAAATCCATCTGCAAGGTCTCACACTGCCTCTTCCTTCCCTTGCTGCTCCCGTGGGAGATGGTCCCTGTCTGCTAATGGAAGGGGAGTTATCTCAAGGCCTCTTGGGCCTGGCTATGCCTAATGCCAGGAGGAGAAGGGGGAAGGGCAATCTCAGATCTGTCCAGCTGAGATTAGCCTAACAGTGGAGGGGGAGGAAGAGGGAGCCCTGGAGGGTTTTGGGTGTACCCTCAGGTAGGGAGAAGGGGCGTGCTGGGTGGCTTTTGGGTATGCTGTGAGGGACTCTGTATGCTTTGGGACCTCTTCTGTCACCGTGTTTGTATTTATCTGTAAAACATTCCTGCTTTTCCATTTAAACTTTCCACCACTTCTGCAATCCATTTGTCTGAGTCTCTTTTTTTCTGCCCTGGTGGGAGGCAAGGGAGAATCTGCCTCCAGCTGGGACAGAGGGAGACTCCACAACCACCCTGAGCAGTCTGTTCCAGTGTTCTGTCATCCTCACGGGAAAAAGATTTTCTTCCTGTTTCCATGGTCCCAGAACTGACCCCTGAGGGACCCCACTAGATACAGGCCTCCCACTACACACTGTCCCACTGACCACAACTCTCTGACTTCTCTCTTTCAACCAGTTCAAGATCCACCTCACTACTTGATGTCCCTGTTGACTGCAGGGAAGGTGGACTAGATGACCTTTAAAGGTCCCTTCAACTGAAAATATTCTATGTTTCTATGGAACCTCTTCCAACCTCGAGATAATCCTGTCAGGAAGACAAGCCAATGCACCAACTCTGCTGCCAGGAGCAGAGTCCAGTGCTACCACCATCAGGGATCCAAGTCGTGCTGAATAATAAAGCACAACAGGTCTCTGGGCATTCCAGAAGCAAAACCCTGGAGATGGAGTGCATGTCTGCAGGTCACTGTCAGGTAGTGCCTGCAAATGTCCTGTGACACCTGCAATGGCCTGTGGCAGCAAGATCACCAGAGACATAGCACAGCAACCAAATTCATTCATGCAAGGAAATGTTCTTCACCAGAGAGGAAGCCATTCATCGTGGCTAAAGGCAATGGCACTGGGACATGAAGGGGACCACCCACACTCCTTTCACAGAATCCTGGAATCATAGAATGGTCTGGGTTGGAAGGGATCTCCAAAGCTCATCCAGTCCAACCCCCTCTGCACTCAGCAGGGACATCCTCAACTAGATCAGGTTGCACCAAGCCCTGTCCAGCCTCATCTTGAACATCTCCAGGCATGGGGCCCCAAACACCTCTCTGGGCAACCTGTTCCAGTGTTCCACCACCATCATGGTGAAGAACCTGTTCCTAACATCCAATCTAAATCTACTCTTCTCTAGTTTGAAGCCATTGCCCCTCTTCCTATCACTGCAGGCCTTTGTAAACAGTCTCTATTTGTCCTTCTTGTAGGCTCCCTTCAGAAACTGAAAGACTGCTATTAGGTCTCTCTGGAGCCTTCTGTTCTCTAGGCTGAACACCCCCAGTGCCCTCAGCCTGTCCTCATAGCAGAGGTTTTCCAGCCCTCTGATCATTTTTGTGGCCCTCATCTGGACCAGCCCCCTCAGATCCACTTCCATCCTATATCGAGGGCTCCAGAGCTGGATGTAGTACTGCAGGTGAGGTCTCACCAGAGCGAAGTGGCAGAATCACAGAATGTTAGGGGCTAGAAGGGAACTCAAAAGATCATCCAGTCCAATCCTCCTACCAGAGCAGGATCACCTAGAGCAGATCACACAGGAACACGTTCAAGAGGGTTTTGAACACCTATCTCAACCTGCTGGCCATGCTTCTTCTTTATTGATGATCTGGATGAGGGCATTGAGTCCATCAGCAGTAAATTTGCGGACAACACCAAGCTGGGGGCAGGAGTTGATCTGCTGGAGGGCAGAGAGGCTTTGCAGAGGGACCTCGACAGGCTGGACAGATGGGCAGAGTCCAA